>JAKSZT010053819.1:13205358-13233667 GCA_026826555.1 Tolypeutes matacus
CTTGGCAGGGGAGACTAACTGGTAATCTGTCAGTTCCTCAAAACACACCAAGTCATCCATCTGTCCATCTATGAACATGTTAGGGTCAATCTTTACCTGCTTCCATTTTCCCACAACTTTGATTCCCTTCGTCTGAAATTTGCTATAGATTGATGGCTTTGGCCCTGATTTTGTCTCCTTCAACTTCATGGTTGCTGAAAAAGAAAAAAGAAAACTTCTATTAGGTTTGCAACTGAGAAGCATAGGGTTCTGAGACAACAAATATTTTCTAAGCAGCCTGTCAAGCACCAGGTCCTTCAAAGAACTGAGGACACAAAGATGGCTCTAAAGCTGGCACTCTCAAGTAGAACAGTTCAGAGGGAAAGAAATATACCCACAGAACAGGCAGTTTGGCCTGGGACAGTGGGGACATGGGAGATGGAGCAAATACATATTGAGCTAGACCTGTTTTGGATTCCAGATCCAACACTTAAAGCTAGTCTGACCTCGGAGAGTGCCACTTATTTTCTCCTCTGAACTTCAGTCCACTCATCAAAAGATGAGAAAAGGGTGGGGGCCAATAATATCTAAGTCACAAAATGTTTCACACACACACAAAAATGAAACATTAAGTAAAGCAGGGAGGATGAAGCCTGCCACACATTAGCCATTCTGAAGGCAGATTAAACGTTTGGGGATTTTTTGGGGGGTGGGGGTGTGTGACAGGGTAAACGTCATTAAAAGTGCAAAAGCTTTCTTACTTCTACAGCCTTGCCCCAAGAGGGCAGATGCCTGGTTCTCCTTTATCAGAGGGCCAAGACAAACCTTGCTGTGGAAAGACAAAACTAAACCTTGGAAGTGTCAGTGTTTGGAAACGGACACAGAGGACCGCTGATTCCCCCCCACCCCCCAGCAGGACCATCTCAGCTTCAGAGATGACACCAGACTCCAGGTTTCAAGTCACAAGGCAAGGCAGAGAAGAGGGAATGTTTGATTTACTCCTCCTTCCCCTCTTGATCTCCCCTAATCTCGAGTATTAAAACACAATTCTAAACACAAGAAAAACTGAAAAAACAAAAAACAAAACTTTGGTTAAATACGGCTCCACCACTTGTCAGTTCTGGGTCTGTGGTGGACAAATCGATCTCTGTGAGCCTCAATTTCCTCGTCTCTTAAGCAGAGGATGACGAGAGTACAAATCTCATTGGATCGTTACGCAAATACAAATATATGACGCACATAAAAAAACCTGAGCATGGCGCCTTACCACGAGGTAAGCACGTATGCAGTCAGGAGAAAATTCTCCCAACGCCCAAACTGCGTCAGGTTGACAAGCGAGCCAGATTCTGCGACTGGGGAGTGGTGTGGGGGAGAGAATGGCTCTCACATGGGGGCGAGGACTCAGAGTGCGAACTGCAGCGCCAAGCGGGGTGTCCCTCCTCGTGGCGCCGGGCTCCGTACCCGGCTCGCCTCAGGCATGAAGGAGCGCACAAAGCACAGAAAAGCGGGGCCTGCCGAGCCCTGATGCCCGAGGCAGGGGTCCTGGGCAAGGGGAAGGGCAGGCACCCCGGCTGGGCGGCCTGTGCCGGCGGCCGCTCTCTCAGGACCCGAGGCACTAAGCAGCCCCGGGAGGAGCGCAGTGGACGCCTGGAAGCCCGCCCCCAACGCCTCTCTGGTCCCGGCCCCACTCCAGCTCCAACCCGGGTACTCACCGCGTGCAGACGCCGCGGCAGCCCCCGCAAATGCCCACACCAACCGCCTCAACCGCCACAGCCGCCGCTCAGCTGCAGCGCCCACTGCAGTTCCGGGGCGGGGCCTCCGAGCACGTAGGCGTGCGAGCTACGCGAAGGAAGTCCCGCCCCACTCGAAACGCCGCAACCTGATTCGCTGCGGCGTGGCACCGCAGACTGCTGTAGCGCAGCGGGGGGAAAACGTCGAGCGGGCTGGGCCTGCAGCGGCTGTGCTGCGTGGTGGGAACCCGCGGAGCTCAGGGAGGGCTCTACGCCGGCACACGCACGGGATCGCAAGTTATCTCGTATTCTTTGTCTCGTTTTAGTACAATCGCTGTCGGTGTACTGAATACATACTGTGTGCCTGGAGCTTTAAACGCGTTTTCGCATTTAATTTACAACCCAACCAGCCTGTATCAGAGGTGCTAGTTTCCCCATTGTATTTTTTTTTATTAGATAAGTTATAGATTTACGGAAATATCACGCAGAAGATACAGAGTTCCCATATACCCTCACACATCACACCTTTTCCCTATTCTTAACATGCCGCATTAGTGTGGTACCCTTGTTACAACTGATGAAACAAACAATGACACTGTTAACTGTAGTCATAGTTTACATTATGGGTCACTGTATGTATTGAACAGTCTTATAGCGTCTTTTTAAAAATTTTTATTCTAGTAACATATACATAACCTAAAATCCCCCCTTTTAACTGCATTCAAATATAGAAATCAGTCATGTTATTTACACTGGCAATGTAAATTGCCACCGTCCTTTACCAAAAATTTTCCACCTCCTCTATATCAATTAAGCATTGACTCCCCATTCCATACCCTCACCCTGGCCCTTGGTAAACTGAATTCTAGTTCCTGGCTCTGAGTTTGCTTATTCTAATTATTTCCTATCAGTGAGATCATACAGTATTTGTCCAGTAATTTGTGCCTGGCTTTTTTCACTCAACATATCTCCAAAGTTCATGCCTGGTGTCTCATGTTTTAGAACATCATTCCTTTTTATGACTGAATAATAGTCCATTGTATGAATATACCATATTTTGTTTATCCATTCATTGGTTGATGGATACTTGGGTTGCTTTTATCTTTGGGGAATTGTAAGTAATGCTGCTATGAATATTGGTGTGCAAATATCTGTTCAAGTCCCTGCTGTCAATTCTTTGGGGTAGCATTTTAGTTTGCTAAGGCTGTTTATGCAATATACCAGAAGTGAGTTGGTTTTTACAATGAGGTTTATTAGGTTAAAAGCTTACAGTTACAAGGCTGGGGAAAATGTCCAAATCAAGGCATCAGGCGAAGCTCTCTCCCCAAAGGTCGGCTGTGGCAAGGCACAAAGGTGGCTCTGCCAGTCTCTGCCTTCTCCTCCAGGCTCACTTTCTCCCCAAACTCAGCTGTGGGCAATCAAGCACACAGCAGTGTCCACTCATCTCTGCCCTCTCCTCTGGGTCTTTTTGCTTCAGCTTCTTGCTCCCATGGTGTTCTCTCTGCTTAGTGGGTTCCTCTCTGTCTCTGCCACTTTTTTCTATGTCTGTCGCTTTTTATTCCTTCATTTATAAAGGACTCCAGTAAGAGTATTAAGATTCATGCTGGGTCATGTCCTACTGAATTGATCTAATCAAAAGGAAGTTCCCTTAACTGAATCCAATCAAAAAGTCCCATCTACAATAGGTTTGCATGCACAGGAATGGATTCACTTTAAGATCAGGATTTGGTCAGATCCATCGAGCTTCAAACTGTCACAGGTAGATACCTAGAAGTGAGATTGCCAGGTCATATGGCAATTCTGTAGTTAACTTTCTGAGGAACTGCTTACAGCAGCTGCACCATTTTACATTCATTTCAGCAATGTGCGTGTGTTCCACTTTCTCCCCATCCTCTCCACACTTGTTATTCTTGTTTTTATAATACAGGAGGACCTCATTTTCTAGGAACTCAACACATGCGATTTCAGATATTTGCAATTGGCAACTGAAAAAAATAAAGGCAGAATGATACGTAAAATAAAAATTTTAAATCGTGCGCTAAGTCCACGCCATTTTCCCAAGTGGCGTAAAGTCTCATAGCATCTCGCCCAGTCACACTCATTCTCATTCTGAGAAGGGTTAGTATGAGCCATTACATTGTTTTGCACCAAACATTAACTCCCACATCAGTCTTTGTCCCGAGTTCTTGCTGGTAACAGGTCATGTCCGCGTCAGAGCAGTGCTTCTCTTTATTTTATTAACACTATTTAGTTATGAATAATGGTCCCAAAGTAAAAGAGTAGTGATGCTGGTAGCTCTGATAAGCCTAAGAAAAGTCATAAAGTGCCTATATTAGATGAAAAAAAATTTTTTTTAAATTATAGGTTTCGTGAAGAAAAGAAAAAAGTCTGCTTCTGAGGTTGTAAGAATTCTAGGGAAGAACGAATCTTCCATACGTTCCACACTAGAAAGACAGAATTCATGCAGCTGTTTCCATAGCACCTAAAACTGCTAAAGTTGGGAAGCGGATGTGGCTCAAGAGGTTCAGCATCTGTCTACCATATGGAGGGACCAGGGTTTGATCCCCGGGACCTCCCAGTAAAAAAAAAAACAAAAACTGCTAAAGTTATATCCATGGTGTGTGTCAAAACCTTAGTGAAAATGGAGAAAGCATTGAATGTGTGGATAGAAGACACGATCCAAAAACATGCTCCTATCAATGGCCTAGTGTTGCATGAGAGGACTAAGATGCTTTATGAACAATTTAGCATAGATGATCCTAATGCAAAGCCATTTACCACAAGCAAAGGCTGGTTGTACAAGTTTAAAGAAAAGTTTGGACTGACAAAATCTCAAAACTACTGGAGAGGCAGCATCTGCTGATGAAGAAGTTGGTGCCACGTTTCCCAGAGAACTAAAGAAAATCATTGAGGAAGGGGGATATGATCCAAGGCAAGTCTTCAATTGCGACAAGACTGGGCTTTTTGGGGAAAAAAATGCCCAATAGAACATTCGTTCACAGAAGCACCAGGGCATACAGTGTGGAAGGACAGGCTGTCTCTGGTATTATGTGGCAATGCTGTGGGTCATATGATCAAGCCAGGCATGGTGTACCAAGTGAAAAACCCTCATCCTCTCAAGAACAAAAACAAAAATTATCTGCCTGTGTTCTGGCAACACAACCAAAAATCATGGGTCATGGCACTTCTGTTAAGCGAATGGTTCCCTCAGTGCTTCATATCAGAAGTGGAAAAGTATTTCGAGAAGGAACAACTATCAGTCAAAGTCCTTTTAATCACTGACAATGCACCTGGCCATCTAGAATCCATTGGTGCTGAGGATGAAAATGTCAAGGTTGTGTTTTTACCACCTAATATGACTTCACTGTATCAGCTGCTAGACCAAGGCATGATTCACTGTGTGAAGGCTAGGTACACATGTCTGATTTTTTATCGTGTTAGATCATCAATCGATGTAGACCCGAATATTGAACTAATGCAGTGCTGGAAGTCCTTCACCACTGTGGATGCAAAAACTTTCATCAAGGCTGCAATGGAGGAATGAAAGACTGAAACAGTAAATGCCTGTTGGAAACCCTCGGAGAGTGATATTGTAACTGACTTTAAGGGCTTCCCCGGCATTGATGGTGGGGTCAGGAAAATCATAGAAACAGCAAAATAACTTGATGGAGATGGCATGATGGATATGCTGCCCGAAGCAGTGGATGATCATGTAGAAGAGCATCGTGATGAATTGGCACCTGATGAGTTGGAAGAACTTGTAAGGTCATCCACAGAGGAAGAAGGAGAAGGAGAAGAAAACCTCAAGTGTGGACATTACAGAAGCGTGCAGAAGTGTTCCAAAATGTACAGCGATTGAAAGACTCAATCCTGGAATATTATCCTCAGATAGAACGCACAATTAAAGTCATCAGGGGAATAACTGAAGTAATACAGCCTCGGCAGCAAGTCTTCGACAAATTGAAGAGACAAAAACAACAGCTTCCAATCATGATGTTGTTCAAAGGGGTAGCAAAACCTTCCACTTTAAAGGATCCCTCGACGTCCTTCACTCCTGATGTCCAACTGTTGCGCTCGTCTCCTACCCATCGTCTTCAAGATGGCCGACTGACGATCCTTCTGACAGAATAACGAGAGTACCCAGTCTCTGCGACACAATGCCTGTGTACTTACAGTCATCCAGTCATTTCTTCGCAGCAGCGTGTAGGCATTCTTATTCTCACCATCATCATCATGAGTTCAAGATGATTTCCAAAGAGGAAGGACGGTGAGTACAATATATATATGTATAGAGAAAGAGAGACAGAGAGGGAGAATTTAAAACTTTTTAAATTATCTTTTTTTTTTAAGATGTGTTTATTTCTCTCCCCACCCTCGTTGTTTTGTGCTTACTGTCTGCTCTCTGTGTGTTCTTTTGTGTCTGCTTGTCTTCTTTTTAGGTGGCACTGGGAACTGCTCCTGGGACCTTCCGGAGTGGGAGAGAGGTGCTCAATCTCTTGCGCCCCTCAGCTCCCTGGTCTGCTGCATCTCTTATTGTCTCTCCTCTGTGTCTCTTTTTGTTGCGTCATCTTGCTATGCCAGCTTTCCACATGGGCCAGCTCTCCGCTCAGGCCAGCTCGCCACATGGGCCAGCTTGCCTTTCACCAGGAGGCCCCAGGAATCAAACCCTGGTCCTCCTGTATAGTAGACGGGAGCCTAATTGCTTAAGCCACATCCATTTCCCATAAATTACTTTTATGATTAATTTTGTTTACTTACTGTTACTAAAGTGTTGATTTGCCTTATTTATAAAAATGTGTGATAGGTACTTTGTATAAAAATACTTATTAAATAATGCGCTTCACTATTCGTGATTTTCAACTTAAGCAAAGGGTCTTGGAACATATTGGTCATGTAAAATAAGGTCCTACCGTAGTAATCATTCTAGTGGGTATGAGATGGTATCTCATTGTGATTTTGATTTGCTTTTCCTTAAAGGCTAATGATGCTGAATATCTTTCCTTGTTTTTTTTTGTTTGTTTGTTTGTTTGTTTTTTGTTTTTTTGCCATTTGTATACAGTATCTTCTTTGGAGAAATGTCTTTTTTTTTTTTTTTTTTTTTTTAAAGATTTTATTTATTTATTCATTTATCCCCACCCCTTGCTGCTTGTGCTCGCTGGGTCAGCTAACCACGCCGTGCGGGCGGGCTTGCCTTCACCAGGAGGCCCCGGGAACCGAACCCGGGGCCTCCCACATGGCAAACAGGAGCCCTACCGATTGAGCCACAGCCGCTTTCCGAGAAATGTCTATTCTATTCAAGTCTTTTGACCATTTTGAAATGAGGTTGTTTGTCTTTTTGTGGTTGGGTTGTAGAATTTCTTCAAATATTCTGGATATTAAACACTTACCAGATATGTGGTTTCCTAATATTTTGCCCCATTCTGTAGCTTTTCTTTTTTCCTTTCATGAAGTCCTTTGATACACAAAGCTTTTAGTTTTAGTGAAGACTCATATACCTATCTTTTCTTTTGTTGCTTATGCTTTTGGTGTAGAGTCTAAGAAACCCTTGCCTCACACAAGGTCCTAAAGATGTTTCCCTGTATTTTCTTCTAGGAATTTTATATTTTTCTACTTATATATAGGTCTTTGATTCATCCATTTTGAGTTATTATTTGTATATGGTTGGGGTAGGGGTCCACCTACATTCTCTTACATATGGGTATCCAGTTTTACCATTACCATTTGTTGCAGAGACTATTCTTTCTCCATTTAGTAAATGAGTAGACTTGGATCCCTTGTCAAAAATCAGTTGGCCATACATATTAACAATATTTAGTCTTTCAATCCTTGAACACAGAATGTCCTTCCATTTATTACATCTTCTTTGATTTCTGTTTAGCAATATTTATAGTATTCCACATACAAGTCCTTTACATTCTTGGTATTTCAATCTTTTATTTGCTATTATAAATTAATTTTCTTCTTGATTTTCTCTTCATATTGCTCTTTATGAGTGTATAAAAACACTACTGATTTTTTCATGTTGACCTTGTACCTTGTCATCTTGTTGAGTTCTTTTATAAGCTATAGTAGTTTTGTTGTGATTTTTCAGGATTTTTTATGTAATATCATGTCATCTGCAAATAGGGAAAGTTTTACTTTTTCTTTTCCAATTTGATGACTTTTATTTCTTTTTCTTGCCTAATTGCTGTGGCTAGAACTCTCAGTATATGGTTGAATTACAGTAGTGACAGTAGATATCCTTTTCTTCTTCATGTTCTTAGAGGGAAAGCTTTCAGTCTTTGACCACTGAGTATGTTAATGGTGGGTTTTCCATACATGCTCTTTATGTATTAAGGATATTTCCTTCTGTTCCTAGTGTTTTGTTTTGTTTTTTTTCAAGAAGGGGTGCTAGATTTTGTCAGATGCCTTTTCTGCATCAATCAAGTTGATCATATGGTTTTTTCCTTTGTTCTAAAATGTGGTGTATTGCATTAATTTATTTTCTTATGCATACCTGGGGTAAATCCCACTTGATTATGGTGGATAATATGTTTAATGTGCTGTTGGATTTGGTTTGCTAGGATTTTGATGAGGAGTTTTGCATCTATATTAATAAGGGATATTGGTCTGAAATTTTCTTTTCTTGTAGTATCTTTATCAGGTTTTGGGATGATGGTGATGTTGGCCTTGTAGAATGAATTAGGGAATGTGCCCTCCTCTTCAGTTTTTCCTTGAGTGCCAGGAGCTAACAAAAACAAACCAAAGCAAAACCAAAGCCAAAAAACAAAACAAACAAACAAAAACCACCTTTCACAATATTTACCAATTGGCTCTGTACTTTCTGGTTCTCTCCTTCCAAGTTTAACCCTTTGTTATGGAGAAAATCAGTCTGAGTGAAGTTCCAGGTCCTCTCACTCTTTTCTAAGCCTGCATCTTGTCCTGGGCTTGTGCTTCCTCCTAGCCTTAGAAACTCCCCCATTTACAGTAAAGCAAGTAATCCTTTGTCCCAGGCCATCTTGACCTAATTGTTTCTTTTTTTTTAAATATATTTTTTATTTATTTTTAAAAGATACTTAAATTACATAAAATGTTACATAAAAAATATGAGGGATTTCCATATGCCCCACTCCCCAGACCTCCCATTTTCCCCCACATTAACAACTTCTTTCATTAGCGTGGTACATTCATTGCAATTGATGAACACATTTTGGAGCATTGCCACTAAGTGTGGAGTATAGTTAACATTGCAGTTTACACTCTCTCCTACTCAATTCTGTAGGCTAGACAGGATATATAATGGCCTGTATCTGTCACTGCAATGTCCTCCAGGTCAATTCCAAGTCCTGAAAATGCCCCCATATTACAGCACCTCCAGTGGCCCCTGTCTCCACATCAATGATGTAATTTCTTCCATTGCTAGAATCATAGTAATTCTCTAGTAGAATACCAGTAAGTCTGCTCTAGTCCATATTTTATTCCTCAATCCTGAGGATTCTGGGATGCTGATACCCGCTCCACTTATAATTGAGAGGGGACTTTGATCCCATAAGACTGATGGATGGGACTCTCTTGCTTGCAGTTGTAGACTCTCTCAGTTCTTTGGTATGGTGGTTGTCCATCCTCACCTCCTTGTTAGTTGTCCTGGGTGAATCCAATGAACTGGTGAGTAGGTGTTGCAACTCCGCTGAGGCTCAGGGCCAAGCTGGCTCATGGACGGCCTAGAGATTCAAGTGTCTTGGATGTATACCTACCAACTCCAGCACCAACTATAGGTTCAAATAAAAGGGACAGAAGGGGCATATGTAGAGAACTCACATCTGAGTCCAACTCTGTCACACTCAGGAGCACAATCTCCAAAGTAGGGCCCACTGGCAAGGCACCAAACTCTGGAGCTATCTGCCATGACAGTAGGACCTGGGTGTCTCTGGAGCCCTCAGAAGCCCCACTGTTTGCGGTAGTGTCTACTTTGGCCATCTGTGAGATCCTGCTGAGACAGGCATAAGCGTTACCTCTCTGATGACCTCCCAACTCACTTTGAAGACTCAGCCATATGAACTCATTTGTCTTTACCTTTTCTTCCTTTTATTCAAAGTCTTTTTCCAGTTGTATCACCAGCTGATGCTTGGTAGTAATCCCTTAGTGCCAGGGAGGCTCATCCCTGGGAGTCATGTCTCTCGCTGGGGGAAAGGTAATGCATCTATATGCTGAGTTTGGCTTAGAGAGAGGCCACATTTGAGCAACAAGGAGGCTCTCAGGAGGTAACTCTTAGGCACCCTGCAACACTAGGCCAAGTTGCAAATTCAAAGGCAAGAGGCTTATAATCATAGTTGTCAATATCAAGGGCCCATCAATGGACCATCCTCTTTCACTAGTCATTGCCCCTGTACTTGGGGGATTGTTGTTTTTCCATTAGAGAATGTGGCAGAGTTAATTGTTTCTTATACTGCTTTAGCTGTCAGCAAGCTGCTTCTGCCTGCAGGGCAAGTTCTGGGAGGGTTCAATCTTTTAGGTTGCCACCGGATAAATTGTCACTACAGGCACCCCAGTAGGGTTTACTTTGCTACTTCCAGAACAGGCTGAGGGACCCACAATGGGAAGAGGGTGAGAATGGGGCCAGCAATGGCTTCCTTTTTTAAAGCTGTGTTTTTGATTTGGCTCTCGCCCAGTTACTGCAACCCTTTATATGTTTTCAGGAGTTTTGATAGCTTTTGCAAGTTGTTCAAAGATTCTGTGGGGAAATGGCATCCTGGAGCATCTGATGCTGCCATTTTGGTCAACTGGCTCCCCAGCATTTTGATGCCTCACTGATGGTTAGGGCAGGTCTGCCTGACTCCAAAGCCCATGCTTTAATTGCTAACTATACTGGCTCCTTTGTTATGTGCAGTGATGTCAGCTTCACAGTAGATAAGTATATTTTCAATGTTGGTATCATAGGACCTTCTGGTCACCCTTTTTTATACATTGTTTCTGTCCTTAATGACCTTGGGAAGTCCTGAGGGACAATGGAGTGTGTGTGTGTGTTGGCCAGGAGGTAGAGAGGGGGACAATACTCACCATGTTTAGGTCAAGGGAACGCTACCCCTGCCCCCACAGCAGGGGCCTTGGGGCCACAGTGGAACAGAGATAACTCAGTTCTGGTAGAACTTGCAAGTGTGTCCCCAACAGATTGGGTTACACAGAGCCACTACTGGACCGGTACCTGAAGAAGTCTCACTACAAGAGACTGGGGGCTGTCCCTGATGGAGGAGTGAGGAGAAAGGGTTGCACATCCCTAGATGGCAGGACAAGGGATCTTGTCTCCTTTGGGCACACTACACACCTTGGAGGGTTGCGGGGTTGTCTGGAAAGAACCTTGCCTAACAGGGCTGTTTGTTGGGTAGAGGGAGAGGCTGGGTATTGGGGGACACCTTGGGGTATCAGCATGGTTGAGACTCTCAGTGGGAGCCTCTGAAAAGTGGACAAAAGCATCCTAAGAGAAGAAAGGGTAGCTTTTGGACATTTTCCATGACAGAAGAGAGATGGTCTCTCTTTGACAGCCCAGAGAGGTCTGTGAAGAGCACCAGCCAAATTAGAATAGTTTTTTGTCCCTTTATCTGTCATGGATGGCCCCTCTTGCTTAACCCTGAAGTTGCCAAAAGCAGCTGTGTGGAGAAGAAGTAAAGAAAGGTAAAGAATAGATCACCACCCTCTTCCCAGTTCTATGTTCCAGGGCCTGGATCCGCTATAAGCTGGAATAAAGGGAGGTTTTAAATTGCATGTGAAATGAAAATTTTGACAACATATTTGATGATGTCTTTATTTATTCATTATCTTTTTTTTTTTTTTTTTTTTTACCGGGAAGTCCCAGGGATCAAACCCGGGTCCCTCCATATGGGAGACGGACACCCAACCATTTGAGCCACATCTGTCCCCCTATTTATTCATTATTTGTTCACAATAATTGCTTTTTGTTCCTGATTATTGTGAGATGAGATGTTAAATGGCATTCTTTCTGACTCAGTTTTAGCTGAAAATAAAACAATGGGTACCAAGTTTCCTCACTCTCCAAACAGGATGCTTGTAGGATGTAGGACCTGGCAAGGTTATCTCAAAACCATTTTTGTCAAAACAAAACAAACAAAAAACCACTTTTGTGACCCTTATCTCAATACCTAGCTCAATGTTAGAAAGGTTGAAGTTCAGGAGGCTGGGGGAGAGAATTTCCTTGCAGAATGTTGTTTGAAATTTGTGGCCAAGGTTAAATAAATATATTTCAGGCTCAAAATGAGTTATTTCAGCAAACTCTCCTTACTCAGGACTCTCAGAGCTTTCTCCATAGAGCATAACACTTTCTGTTCTGCATCAGATTGAGTAATTTTCTTTCTTGTCTTATCTCTTCTCCTAGTTTGCAAGTGTCTCAAGGACTTCCCCTTGGATTCCTCTTGGTAGTCCCCAAAGTGCCTAGTCAGTGTCTGGCCAACTCAGTAGTTCACAGGTGTTGGTTGAATGAGTAAGTGAGTAAGCTAATGGTTGATCTGGGATTGAGGATAGATACCTTCTCCCCACCCTCTTTTGGTAGTTGGACCCAGCACCAGAAGTGACAAAGAGAATTGACCTTGTCACATAACATCTGTTGATGGTTCATAGCTACTATATTTATAATAGCGAAAAGCTGGAAACTAACCAGCGTGTCCTACAATAGAGGAATGGTTCAACAAACTGTGGTAAATCCATACCATTGACCACTATTCAGCCATAAAAAGGAAAGAGCTATTGTTAGACGTAACAACTTGGATGGATCTCAAGGGCTTTATAATGAATGAAAAAAAGCCCATCTCAAAAAATCATATAATATCTTCAAAATTACAAAATTATAGAGATGGAAGACAAATTAGGGGTTGCTAGGTGTCAGGGAGATGGGTAAAGGGAAGCAGGTGTGACTGAAAAGAAGTAGCACAAGGGGTATCTTCGTGCTAGTGGAATAGTTCTGAGTTTTGTTAGCAGTGGCGGTTACATGTGTAATAAAACAACAGAACTATATACACACTTTATAGCATTGTAATAAAACAACAGAACCATATACACACTTTATAGCATTGTCGATTTTCCTGTTTTGCTATTATACTATAGGTACATAAAATGTAATCCATGGAGGAAACTGGATGATGATACAGGGGCCTCTCTGTACTGTCTTTGCAACTTCCTGTGAATCTTTAATTATTTCAAAATAAAAAGTTAAAGGGGGAAAAAAAAAAAAGACTCCAGCTACACAATATGGCTCATGTAGTATTCTTACCAAAAATATTTAACCTGAATCTAAACATGAGGAAGGAATTAGATTAAGTCCAGACTGTAGAATATTCTACAATATTTGGTCTGGGCTCTGACAAAGTCAAAGTCATGAAAACCAAAAAGTCCAGGGCAATGCCTTTGATTTCTGAAAGAGATCAAAGAGAAATGACAACTAAACAAAAGTCATGATCTTTGAATGGATCCTGGATTGGGGGAGGGAGAGAATACATTTTAAAAGGGCATTTTGAGGTCGTTTAGGAAATTGTGAATTATTTGTATTGTTTGATAATATTGTCTCAATCTTAAATTTCTTTGTTATGATAAGAGTTGCAATGGCTGTGGGAATCATGGTCTTGTTCTCGGAAGATACTTGCTGCTCACCCATTTTGGGTGAGTAGCCACAATAGCTGCAACTCACTCACAAATAGATCAGGGAAAAAAAGTTCGTATATGAGAGAACAAAAAGCAACTGTGGGAAAATGTTAACTATTGGTGAATTCTAGACTTAGATGTTAGAGGAAGGCTACATGAGTGTGCATTGTACTATTCTTTCAATTTCTCTGAGCTTTAAAATTTTTCAAAATGAAAAGTCAAGTAAGTTGTTTAACAAGTGTACATTTAAAAAGTAATTGTTTTAATTAAAAACATTAAATGAGGGAGGGGGAGATTGCAGCCAAAACCAAAATGACAGCAAAGATTGTATTAAAATACAATTTTAAAACAGTTATTTTTTTAAAGAAAGAAACATATAATAATTTATTTTAATGGAAATGGAAGGGTTTGCTTTTTTTTTTTTTTTTTTTTCGGTTCAGGAAAGTAATCGAGGTCAAGAAAACCCTCTGAAGGGACAGGTCCCAGTTGCTAAAAGGCCCCTGAAGAAACCTCCATTGCCAATAATTGGAGTGGTCATCCTTGCACATGTGTAGATTGGTTTTCCAAAAAGATCCAAGAGGGGATGTGGGCCATGGGTAATCGTCACAAATGTGTTTGGAGTGTTTGGAACAATTGAACTCATAAAACTCCCTAGAAAGAAAGGGACCCACATTATAAAAATTAAGTAGGCCCAAGATGGAGTCACTCACTCTGAGCCCCACATCAGCAGCCAAAACTTAGCTAAGTTCTTATTTCTTGTAAATGCTCTGCTTTCCCTGAACCTGAAACCTAAGAACAACCAATTAGCTCACAGCTTCCTTTTCCTTATGTATCCTAGTACCTCTAACTCATGGCTAAGGCAAATAAGTAAAGCTATCCAGTACCAACCAGTGAGATTATTTTCTCTAAGACTTGCTTCTTCTTCCAACGTAAGCCTTACTCCTTCTCTTGCTCTTCAGAGCTCCCCTCCATTTTATGGACTGGATGCTGCCCATTCCATGAATCGCTTAATGAAGTTGAGAGGTCTGAAAATTTAACTTCCTGTGGATTTTTGTCTGTTGACACTCATCTGTCTATGTGGGGAGGGTTTTGGAGTCTGGAATTACATTGATCTGAACCAGATTGAACTTCTTTTCAAATGTTTATTGGCCACGTGTAATTCTCCCTTTAGGAATTGCCTCTCCTCCTCCCAGGACATCCCCTTGTAGAGCCTTCTCACCTCTAGTGTGGGGCCAGCCCAGGGGCAGGGCAGCAAAACGTGCACTCTTTTTTTTTTTAAAGATTTATTTGTTTATTTACTTTTATCTATTTTAACCCCTCCCCCTCCCCATTTCGCTGTTTTGTGTCCATTTGCTGGGCAATTCTCTGTGTCTGTTTCCTGCCCTCTCTTCTCATCCTTCACCTCCTGTCTTCACTGGGATTCAGTCCTGGGAACTTCCCACATTTCGATCCTGGGAACCTCCCACGTGGGAGAGAGGCATCCTACCACCTGCGCCACCTCAGTTCCTGGTTTTTTGGTGCGTCTCACTTTGGCTCTCCCTTGTGTCACTCTCCTGTTGCGTCATCATCTTGCTGCATGGCTAGCAGGGCCTGGCGGCCCGCTCACCTTCTATATTTTTCTTTATTTTACCAGGAGGTCCCGGGCATCGAACCCAGGGCCCTCCATATGGAAGACGGACACCCATCCACTTGAGCCACATCCACCCCCAAAAGGTGCACTCTTGATCCATCTGTCTTCCTCTGAAATAGTCAGTACCTCCTCACTCCTAGGCCTGGGCTTGGCATGGGGAGATGCAGCAGTGAATGAGCCCTGGCCCTTGGCCTTAGAAAGCTAAAACCCAGCAGAAAAGTCAGAGAAGGACAGTGCATCATGGGAAGTGCCATGGCAGAAGGAGAAGTAGACATACCTCTAAGTCTGTGGTGGCGGCACGGGCAGCCACGGGAGGCTGGAAGCATGTGATCAGGGCAGGTTTCCCAGAGGACAGGTCAGATGGCAGAGTCCTAAAAATTTGCCCAGATCTGGCATGCAAAGGATCAGAGGCCTCAAAGAGCAGGGGATGGCTTCTATTCCTTCTGCTAGGATAGGTACAGAGTGGGCATTGGCAGCAGGGATCTTGGGGAGAGGGGCAGAGCCCAGAGCATAGAGGCTCAGTCATCCTCCCTAATGAGCTTGGGCTTTAACCTCTAGGCCACAGGGACACTGGGGGGTGTAAGACAGTTGGGTCCAGCCCCATGGCTCTTCCCTGTATCCCACCACCAACTAGTATATTGGGTGATTTCTTATGTCCCTGATCATGGACAGTGAGAGATGATGGTTGGCGCACGTGGTAGTGGGGGAGGTATAAGGTGAGGTCAGATTCTGGACATGTGTGAAAAGCAAAGTCAACAGGATTTCCTAACAGACTGGATGTGGAATGAGACAAAAAAGAGAGGAGTCAAGGATGACATGTTTGTTTTCTAGGGCTGCCGTGCGAAGTACCTTAAACTAGGTGGCTTTGAACAGCAGAGATTTATTCTCTCACAGTCCTGGAGTCTGGCAAGAAGTCTGATGTCGGGGCATCAGCAGGTCGTGCTCCCCCTGATGGCTCTAGGAGAGGGTCCTCTCTGGCCTCTTCCTAGCCTCTGGCGAGTACTGTCAATCCTTGGTGTTCCTTGGCTCATGGCAGCGAAACCCCAATCTCTGCCTCCGTCTTCACGTGGCATCTTCCTTCTGTGCGTCTCCACCTTCACACGGTGTCCTCCTTTCTGAGTCTGTCTCTTCTCTTCTTATATGAACACTCATCGTATTGGACTAAGGGCTCCCCATGCCAGCGTGACCTCATCTTAACTAATTCCATCTCTAATGACCTTATTTCCAAATAAGGTCACCTTTCGAGCTCCTGGGGGATAGGTCTGCAGCATATCCCTTTAGGGGACACAGTTCAACCCATGGCAGATGACGTGGAGGGCTCTGGTCTGGGCCGCTGACAGTGGCTGCCGGGTTGAACAGAGGCGTAGGGGCCAGAGCAGAGGCAGTGGGACAAGCGAGGACGCCACTGCAGGACTTCCTGCAAGAGGTGCGGGGGGCTGGCTCCAGGCTGGGAAAGGCAGAGGGATAAGGAGTGGTCAGGTTGTGGAGATTGCTGAGGGCGAGACGAGGCAGGATTTGCCAACAGACTGGTGTCAAGGACGAGTCACATGTGACCACTTAAATACCTGTAAGAGCTAATGCACACCTTCACTGCAAGGGGGGGCAGAAGGGAACTTGGAGCAGGCACGGCCTCGGGCACAGGTGTCTGCTTGTGTTCCCTGCCTGCTGCTCTGCTCTGGGGAGGGGTGAGGACGCCGGTGGGGAGAAGGGGGAGCCGGTCTTGTTCAGCTGAAGTGGTGTCACTCTGTGAGTCAGAATACAGGTGGTCCTTACAGCGACGGGGCTGGGGGAGACCCCCGAGGAGTGGCTAAAGGAGAGGCGAGGACGGTGAGGACTGAGGGCCGCCGTCGGGGCAGGCGTCGTGGAGACCAGTGGGGACTTTGGCAAGTCCATGTTCAGGGGGTGCCTGTGGAAGGCTGATGAGGCTGGTTTGAGGGAGAATGAGCGGAGAGGCGCTGAGGGAGGCTGTGTGCAGCCATCGGGACCTTCCTAAGGACAGGCACACTCCCAGGGCCTCTGCGTTTCATTCCTGGGGTCCTCACACTGGCCCCGTCATCTTGGCATTTACCCAGAGGACGAGGCGAGCAGGTGACTGCTCGAGGCTGTGAGACGCTGCCGATCCCTAAGCATGACTGTCACGGGGAACTTTATGGAAGAAGAGCCTCCAAGTGAGGTGGTGGCTGGAGGAGGTGTAGTCTCAAGGGAGGGGGTTTCTCCGTGCCCCAGATGGGAGAGGTTGGAGCGTGGTTGGATGCTGTGGGAATGGCCCAGCAGAAAGGGGGCTTGAGGATGCAGGAGTGAGGGGGCACTGCAGGGGCCTGGCCTTGACTGGGCGGGAGTGTGTGGGTCTGGGCCCAGGTGGGAGGGGGGCAGGGCAGAGGCAGGTGCGGGGCACGGGGCAGCTGTCTTCTGGTTGTCTTCATCTTCTCAGGGAAACAGGAAGCTGAGAACGAGGCCAAGAGGGAGGAGGTGCAGCAGGTTGGAAGATCAGGGAGATTGTGAAATTGGCCCCCTCTCAGAAGGGGGTCGGGAATGAGAAAGGAAGAAGAGGGGGAGAGAGAAGGGGATGCAGGGGGCATCATAATGACCGACTCTGGGATCTCTCCTGGGGGAGGAGGGCAGGGAGGATGCAGAAGGGTGGGGAACAGTGACGGGAAATCCCAGTGTGGCTGAAGAGCTCTGTGGCCTGTCACTCGCCCAATCATGATGGCCAGAAGTTGTTGGGATGGGGAGTGTGTCCTTGCAGTGACCACTAGGATGTACGGCAGTGCAAGATATCAATTCCTGGAGTGCATTCCCCAGCGGGAAGCATGAGTACAGGGTGGCCAAAGGGCCAAAGGGACCACCCACAGGGTAGCAGTCACCTCCTGTCCCCATACCCCTGTGGAATGCCCACATCTTCCCAAGGCTTCTGTCGCCCCTCCCCTCTGCATCTCCTGGAATGATAGTGACCTGGGTGCCTGTATCCAAAAGTGCCATAAAGGTGTGTTCACTCCCCCCAAATTGTACTCATATTAGGGCATATGGCCTTCGACCTTGTGGCATAGGCAGGGCCCTTGCCCACCCCCCACCCCCCCGCCCAAGGCCATTTTAAACTTAGTCAAGTCTGGGTAAAAGACTCTTTCCCAGGGGCCAGATTCCTCAAGGCTGAAGGAAGAGGCAAGAGATCTGCAGTCAGATCATGCTGTTCCCCCATGGCAAGCCCTGCAGTAGGTCCCACCTCACTCAGGGCACAAGATCACGTCTTGCCAATGGCTCAGCTTCCCATGGCCTGGCCTCCTCTTACCCCCTGACCTCAGCACCTTCTGCTCTCCCTTGCTCACCTGCTTCGGCCAGACTGGCCTCCTTGTTGCCCCCAGCCCTGACCTGGGCTCTCTGCCCCTGCTATCCCCTCTATGTGGGATGGCTTTCCCCCATAATTCTGCCTGGTGCACTCGTTGCCACCTTTTGCTGTGTCATTTCATCATCTAATATACCATATATTTAGTTATCTTGTTTACATTTACACCATCATCTTGTAAAACACATGACAGCAGGTGGTTTGCTCTGCTCTGTTTCCTGCTTTATCCACTCGATCACTACATCTAGCTAATCCCATTAGGGCAGGCTCTGGCATGGTGGGCCTTCAGTACAGGCTTTTAGAATAACTGACCATTGGACAACTGCAAGAATTAACATTCTCAAAATCACTTTCTAGTCTTCCTTGGTGATTAATATTTATCCTTTTATTATATATCTTTGATGATGTTTTTAATGAACTTTATTAGGTATAGAGCATATCCTCATCCCCGAATTAAATGACAAAGCATCTTAAATTAATAACCCATGTATGATATTGTGGCCAAATCCAATCTTTCTTACAGCAGATCTGCTTTGATCCAGAAAGGTGGAGTCAAATGTATACAGTTTCAGTTTCCCTGGAAAACATAACCTCTCTCATTGGCTGCCTGCCTCCCTATGGGCTGCTCTTAAGTTGAGTATGGGCTGCCTTGAGCATCCCCCGAGCCAGAGTTGACCGGACGTGTCCAAGCTCCCACATCCTTTTCTCTTCTTGGTAAGGCAGGAAGGGGTGGGGAGGGGCTACCCCTTTCTGTAGCCCCAACCTCAGGTGGGCGGTGGGCTATGAGAGTAGAGGGGAGGCCAATGTAGGACCACCCACTGGCCATTCTTTTTGTTTCCCATTGGGCTCTGGAACTCCTGGCCTGAGTTGGCAAAAAATATGGCTGCCCTGATCTCTGGCTGCACTGCCTGCCTCCCAATGGCTCACACTATTGGGGAGCCAGGCTCATGTACCCCTAAACATGGTCCAGGACTAGAAGCAGCTGCATCCACAGGGGAACAGGGAGGTCTTTTGATTGGGAGGATTTTGGGGGGGTCTTCCTGGAGGAGGAAGCAGTCAGTTGGGCTTTGAAGAATCAGAAACATTCAACTCTTCTAGGAAGTGCAAGGAAGCCCACCTCTCCACCATGAGGATTAACTGCTGGCTGAAGAGCCCTTTCTGGACTACAGGAGAAATTCATCTAATCCCCCATCACTAACCAGTGACCCTGCTCAGCTGACTAACACCTGGGCTCAGGGAACATGGCCTACACTTCCCTCGCCCCCCCCCCAACCCCACGCCAACCACCGTGCCCTCACTGCACTGCCAATGTCCTACCTTCCCTGAGAATCGATGCCACAGCACCGATGCCTTCCACCCTCAGCTATCGGGGTGTCTGTTTGTTTTTCATTGTACCATACTTGGCTTAGGAAACAGGGAAAGAGAAAGGTAGATTAATTCTGACTTTCCCCAAAACCAACCCCAGTCAACCTATCTAATGATTGAGTTTCCTGGAATAATGACCTTCAAACCCAAAGACCCCAGCACCTCTAGACTGGGGTGTACAAATTCATTCAGGGCATGTCTCTTTTTGCCTCTGGAGTCAGTCTCTGCTGCAATAACCAACAAACTCAGAGCTGGAGATGGGGGGAGGGTCACCTCAGGAACTGCCGCTTCTCTGGGTGAGGCGGAGAAGGGGCGGGCAGGGGTCATTGCTTCCCGAGACTCCCAGCCTGGACCAGCCCCTCCCCATGGTGGGTGGTAGGCGCAGGGAGTGGAGGGGAGGCCAGTGTGGTCCTGCTCACAGAATGTTCTTTTGTTCTCCAGCCCAGGCTGCTGCAGCTGTGATTGGAGGAGCTGAGTAGCTGCAGGGAAGGGGCTCAAGGCCCCACCTGTCCTGGGACCCTGGGTTTTAGGGAGCATCAGGCCTTGTCCATGTGCAGGTGTCCGCCAGACCTCAAGAGGATGGGCAGGGCGAGGAGGGAATGACGGAGAGGAGCAGAGACTTGGGGACGAGGAATGGAGTGGGGGCCCAGGGCGACAGCAGCTGCCTTGGGCGTGCCGCCTTGGGCGGGTGTCTGAGCTTCTGGCTGGGGCTTCCTCCACTGCAGAGCGGGGTGATAATGCCGCTCAGGGTGACCACCAGGACTCCATGGGATGAGATGGAGAGTGTGGTCATAGCAGGTTCTTTACAGAGAGGCCATTGCCCAGATCCCCTGGATCCAGAGGCTCCAAATCGCTCTGTGGCCCTGGAGGTGCCGCAGACACTGAGAGGACAGAGGCTTGTCACTGCTTCAGGCACTGGTCGGGATGTAGCCCTTGCTACGCCTTGTCCCATTGGTGAGATTTCCTCAGGGAAGACTCCCTTATTCTAGGCAGAAACTGTGGCCCCGAAGACAAGTGACTTTCCTCAAGGAAGGTCCTGCTGCCAACTGAGCCCATCCTAGAGCCCTGTCCTCAGTCACCTCTCAGTTCTCCCATCGCTTCGCTTTTCCCACCTAACCCCACACCCCTCGACGCGTGGCTTCTGGCCATGCTGTGGGCTCTCACAAGCCAAGAGCTCGGCTCCTTCTCCAGACCCCCTGAGGCTCCCCGAAGCTTGACAGAGTGTGTGTGTGTGTGTGGGGGGTCCATTCCCCCGAGTCCAACCCTAGTGTCAAAGCTCCTCTCCTCTAGCTGTGGCCGTGAGGGCTGCACCCGTGGTCCTCGGCGCCACAGGCTTCACCAGAGCTGGAATCGCGGCGTCCTCCATAGCTGCCCAGATGAGGTCCGCAGCGGCCATCGCCAACGGGGCAGAGTGGCCGTGGGCAGCCTGGTGGCCACGCTGCAGTCAGTGGGTGAGTGTGGGGGCAGGGCTGGCTGGGAGGGGGTTGGGAGGGTGTGGGGAGGACCAGATGCCAGAGGATCCAGTGCAGAGGCTGAGGTCTGGGTAGGCGTGGGGTCTCTTATTAGCCCCTGTGATCCTCAGTCTCTGTTTCCTTGTCTCTCCCTCATCACTCTCTCTGGGTTTCTCTGAGGAAAAGACCCAGAAGGGAAGGAGCCTGGCCTGGGATGTCCTGACTCGGTTCAGGTCTGCTCTGCCCCAAATGGAATTGCTGGATTACTTGGGGCGTCCCTTCCCTACCTGGGATTCAGCCTTCTTCCACTGAGCACGACGCAGAGTTCATGCCATCACATAGCTGCCTTCCTCTCCCCATAGCAGAGATCCTGGGGGTTTCTGGAAATACAGGAGGAGACAGCAGTGGGGGGAGGAGTCTCTGGGCTTCAGGCCTTCCTGAGGTGTCCTGGAGTCTCTGACCTCAAAGTCTGCTGCTCCAGCCTGCCTGTCCTTCCCCAGGAGCAGCTGAACTGTCCCTGTCGTCCAACGTCATCCTGGGCTCGGCTGGATCTGCTCTCGGGGCCTTGATGCTGATTTAGTCCTAGACCCTGCCCCTCCCCCTCCAGAGCAGAGGATGGAGAGAGGGCCCAGAGGACAGCCTGGCCCAGGAAGGGGCTGCCCATGACCAGTCCTTGCTGACAATGTGTCAAATGTTGCACCCCAGCACCCCATAGCAGAATAAGGGGTAAAGGCAAATGGCTGGCACAACTCCCATTGTCCTTCCTTCTTGCTCACGGTGGGGGCAGGTCCAGCAGGACTGCTGCATTACAAGGGATTCAGGCTCAGTTATCTTCTTGACGATGTCATCATCAGGCAGCATGGTGTTGGGGTGAGCTGCAAGGAGCGTCGATTTGGGGACAGGAAGCTGTCCCCTGACCTGCCACTGGCTGCGTGTGTAACCCTGGGCAGGTCACCACATCTCGGGCCTCTTTGAAATCATGACCTGAAAGATTCCAGCCAGGAGAGGGTGCTTGGCTCAGTTCCTGTGAGGATCTTGGTTGGGGGAGCCACGTGCCTCTGAGCTGGAGCCCCATCTTCTTGCACACTCACCCCATCCCCACCCCTCTACATGTCCAGGATATTTCCCCAATGTCCTAGCTCAAACTGCGAAAACACAGGGCCCAATGTGCCTGCCCTGTCCCAAAGTCAAAGCCCACTGCCCTGACCCTGGCCTGTCCCCTTCAATAGCCAGCAGGAAAATGTAATGTGTCAGGGGGCTCTGATCTTTCTCATTGAGGACCCTGGTCCCAAAATGTCCTTCTCCTCCCAGAATAAAGCCTTGTAAAAATGTATTGTGTCTAGGGCCAAACACACTTTCCCAAAATGATGCCTGCAATTTCAGGGCCCCGGAAGGTCAGCAGACAGCCCTACAGGGCAGGCCACCCCAGAGCACCCAATTTTCTGAGCTTGCCTGTGCTCTGTGCACTGACCGGCCTCCAGCCCCTACCACCCAGCCCCCCACCCCTCATGCACTCATGAAGGTGAGGCCACCAGGTTCCCAGAGGGCTTGCTTCCATTCTGCCTGAGTCGCTGATCCCACTCTAGGCTCCCTGGCTCTGCCCTGGGTCTCGCCTCGGGGTCCTCGGGTATGGCCTGCATGGTGGTCCTAGGCAGAGGTCTGGGAATGAACCCCAGTGACCTTTCCCTTTGCATGCAGGTGGATCCTGTGAATATGATGACATATCCCTCCTGTGACTGTCTCACACTATTGGCAAATGGGAGGTTATCCATGTGGGCTTAATCCAATCACAAGAGCCCTTTGTAAGGAGAGAGTTTTCTTGCTGGTAGCAGAAGAAGAAGTCAATGATTTGAAGCACAAGGGAGTGGGTAGGGGATTCAACATGCTGTTGCTGGCTTTGAAGATGGAGAAGCCCAGGTGCCAAAGAGTGTGGGTGGCCACTAGGACCTGAGAACGGGGTCTCGGCTGACAGCAAGAAAATGGGGACCTCAGTCCAACAATTCGGGAGGACCTGAATTCTGTCAACAAACTGTATGAGCTTAGAAGCAGATTCTTCCCAAAGCCCAATGACCCAACACCTTGATTTTGTCCCATTAGACCTTAAGCCGAGGTCCCAGTCAAGCCCGTCAGGACTTTTCACCTACAGAACCGTGACATAAGAAATGGGTGCTCTTTTACGCCGCTAAATCAGTGCTCATTTGTTATGCAGCAATAGCAAACTAGTACAGCTTTGACGCCCCATCTCCCTTTCCAATTCGAGGCTCCTTCCCCTGGGAGCTGGCTAAAATTGCTCCAGCAGCTCCAGGATTCCTGGAACTCTTAAATTTTGCTGGCCCCAGGGCTCTGGATCCTGCTCCTGTGGGGCTCCAAAGGTCTCGATTGCCCTCGGGAGCTGCCGTGTCAGGAGAAGCCAGGGACATTCCCCTCCAAATATGCTCTGACACTTGCTAGCTCAGCTTGCTGAGGGGAAAGCTTAGGGAGGAAGTGGTGACTTCTCGTCCTGGGGACCCTGGGTGGCTCCCTGTCAACACTGATGTGTTAATCCTGGTGGTAGAGGCTTCTAGTGTCACAACCCAGTGTCTGCTCTTTCCTTCTGGCTCATATTAAGAGACCATGGATTTTCGCCTGGGCACTGCTCCCTAGCAAAAGACTGAATTCCCAGTCTCTGTCAGCTCAGTGTGCCCTTACCACTATTTTCTGAATAGCGAGAGCTGCATAGAAATGAGCTGTGCAGCTCTCTAGGTGTGCAGTTAAAGGGCCGAGTGGGCCACCTTAGCCCCTCCAGGTGGGGCGGGGGCCTCCATCCACCCTGCAGGTGAGAGCAGCACCTTGAGGGGGGCCTTGCACAAGACCACAGCAGCGTGGGGCTCCCTGGGCAGAGCCTCCATCTCACAGAGACCTACACCACGGAGTAACAGAGAGACTTCTCTAGTTTACGCCAAGAGGGTTTCCTTCACAGCAAATAAACATCCATTCTTATGAACACAGCAGGGAATCTTTCAACTGCAAGGAATAGAAAAATCAACCCAATAAAGAGGGTTGTTACCTCTGTTCTCTGTCAAAACACCACTAAAATAATAATAATGGATTAATGAAAGGCATAAACCCACATGAACAAAGGGAAGGAGAGAGAGAAGACAACAGTTATTCAGTTTGGGAAGTCTGAAATTCCATGGGCCTATGGCCCCATTAAACAGTCCCAAGAGAGCTGAATCCTAAGACATCAGTGAGGAGGGGATAAAGAGGTGGCTTTGCCCTGCAGGTCCCAAAGGCTCAGCCCCCAGAGTGGCACGTACCTCCAGGTGTGGGCGTGAAGGACTGGCTGGAAGTCTGTTTACGAAACAGGCTGACTCCCAGAAGCCTCCAACAGAGAACTGGAGTGTTATTCGTAGGAGAGTTGGGGTCTCTGCACTAGGGGGCACCAGGCACAGCTGAGAAAGAGAGCTTCACACTGACGAAAGTTTTCATTCGGAGTGCTGAGAGCTCCAGTCTTCATCGATAGGAGCCCAGAACTCTGCCTCCGATGCTCAGACATCCAGGACAGCCTTACTAGCCCCTCAGAAAGAGATGCTTACATTCCGATTTCCAGGGAGACTCAGCCAGGTCATCCTGCAGCCCTGAGCTGACAACCCCTGTGCCATAGCCTGCCAAAGTGCAGGCATGAGCTTACAGTTGTAAGCCCCTTGTGTCCCTGCTCCTCTCCCTTCTTGCCCCCAGCACCAGAACCTCCCAGGAGCACTCCTCCACTGACGGAGGCCCAGCCTCCTTGCTGGCTTCCCCACTGGACTCTGTTGAGCGCCTTTAGTTACAGATATTCTCTGGAAGAAAGTCTAATTGAGAAGGAACATTCTGTAAATTGTAGTTATGCTGGGTCATTATTTGACACATTGCAAAGACTTAAGGACCTCCCACTGGTTTGGGTGAGGCTAATCCTTAACAGGAACAAAGGGGATCTGAGAGAGTGCTGTAGCTCTCCCAGGCTCAACCTTGGGGGCTTCTGAGTGGGAACTGAGGAGAGAGTGGGAAGTCGTCCTAGGCTGGATTCCTCCAGGAACGGACACGGAGGCAAGGATTTGAGTGCAACTGGTTTACTGGGTAGGTGATCCCAGGAAGCAGCAAGAGGGAAGTGGGGGATATGCACAAGGGAAAGGAAGGCAGCCAAGAAATGGTCTTTTACTGCTTGTTTTTTTGTGTATGTTTGTGTACTTCCTGCTGTCACTCAAATTCCTGAGACACTGTTCAATTTTTCCATTCTTTTCTCTATCTATCCTCTCTGTAAGATTTCAATGTCCTATATTCTAGTTTGCTGATTCTTTCTTCTGCTTGTTCAAATCCACTATTGTGTGACTGAAGTGTATATTTCTTCTCTTCTGTTGGGACTTTTATCCCCATACATTATGTTATATTTCTTTTCATGCTTTCAAATTCTTCTTTGTGCTCACCCAGTGTCTTCTTAATATTCTTTATCTCTTTAGCCATATATTCCATCATCTCCTTGAATTGATTTAGGAGATTTGTTTGAACATCTTTGATTAGTTGTTCCAATTCTGTGTGTCCTCTGGCTTTTTTATTTTATCCTTTGACTGGGCCATATCTTCTTGTTTTTTAGTATGGCTTATAATTTTTGCTATGTATAGACATCTGATTATCTTGAGGATGGTCAGTTTCTCTCTTTTGCCTAGGACTTAATTGTTGATTGGCTTTGTGTTAAGGCTCGTCTTTGACACTTGGTTCAACTTTTTCTAGACTTTAGAATTACCGGTGTTTGATCAGATTTATTCAGCTCTTCTTCATCTGATTCTTGCCCTGGTTCTATGGTACAATTTTTAAGATTGGTCTGTGAAATTACTTCATTCTCAGCTTCCTTTCTTTTGTTCCTTCCCTGAGAATCTTGATCTGTTTTGTTTTTGTTTTGCCCTTATAGTTGTTTTTTTTACTTTCCTTCCATATCTCCAGCTGCTTCTGCCTGGAGGCTTATTCTGGGAGAAGGGTCATCCTAGAGAGAGCTTCCCCAAGTCAGTATTTCCTAGTGAAAACAGGGCCAGGGACACATGAAGGTGGCACAGACCAGTTCCAAAGGGCCCTCCGGAGAGAGTCAGGAAAGATGCCAAAAAGCCTTTATGTCAGCTCTCTAAAGCTGCTTTTTCCTTTCCTGCCCAACAGATGGCACTCTTCAGCAAACTGTTCTCCTCAGCTCTTAGAAGGCAGTGTGTGTCTTTAAATCTCCACCAGCTCCACCCCTGTTTGGGTGGGGTTGAAACAGTGGCCACAGTGGTCCCTGTCCACGGTAGGCATAGTAGTTCAGAGCCAGTACTCAGCAATCTAAATTTGCCAATCAAAAGCCTTGATCAATACTCGGCTGTGATGCCTCCCCATTCTTGGGGAGCAGGGCCTCCATTTCTCTCTCCATCGGCAGCTGCCAGCCAGGGTCTGGTCCTTAGAGGTTCGCCTCAAGAGTGGGGTATGGATGCCCACAGCCACCTTGCAGCTAGTTACTCCCAGTTTTGTTTTGTTTTTACTGCAGTTTCTCAGTCCCTTTGTTCCACTATTCCCTGGATGCTGTACAGGGCTCCCCTGGCACTGGAGCCCCAGAAGAATTGTTTCAGACCGTTTCTGCCTGTCCACTAGCTATTCTTGGAGGAGAAGTGATTCCTGAATCCTGGAGCTCCCTACTCTGCCATCTTCCCCAGAGGTCCCATACCAGTACACTTGAAGTATTACCTGGAGAAGCACACCCTCCACTCATGGTTCAGTACCAGGTCGGGTCATGGAAGGGGGGGCAGGATACGTAGAGAGAGGGGCCCTGTCGCCCACTTGCAGCTGGCAGGGAGGTATAAGTAGGAAGTTTGATGAAGCTACTTCACTTAAAGTATGACCCACCTTATTCAGGATGGATTTAATCCTATTATTGGAGTTCTTTATAAATGGCATGAATACAGAGTGAGAGAAAAAAAAGGCACATGAGCAAAGAAGCTGAAATCAACAAAACCTAAAAGAGAAGGAAATGACCAGCAGACACTATGTGCTTTGCCATGTGGTAGAGGAGCCAAGTATTGCTGATAGCTGGTCTTCAGGAAGAAGCATTGCCTTTATAATGCCTTGATTGGACAGTTTCCTGGCCTCTATAGTAAATGAATACATTCCCACTGCTTCAGATGAATGATTTCGTGGCATTTGCTTAGAGCAGCCTAGGAAATGAAATTACCCTCTATCCACCTCTGGATATAAAAAACTTTAAACGGACATGGAAAAGTACATATCAAATTGATGGCAGTGCTTACTTCTGGGAGTGGGAGTGAGGAGACAGCGATGGTTATCAGATTCAAAGGAATTGAGCCTTACCTGTAATCATTTAGATTTTTTAAGAGCAAAATGTATTTGAGGACTTTCTGGGTAATTTAAATGCAAGAAAAATAATGTTTTTCATTAGAATATACCCTAATCAAAATCACACTTTATAAAATTATATAGAAAAAAGATCTTTTGATCGCCCGCCTTCAGATCCAATGTGCTCTTCTCTAATGATAAAAAATCAGAGAAAAGAGTAGCTCCTTGATAGGAGGACTGTTTTGCTTTCTCCCACAAGGGCCCTGGAAGCCCAGGCTTCCCTCAGAGCTCAACCCTCATGGTCTCTAGAGAGCAGCCACTATCTTCAGCCAACCAGTTTCCTTTACCCCTTTCTGCTTTGAAACAGAAACCTCCATCTCTTTCAGGTATTGGCGCCCCCGCCCTGGCTTATGGGAAAGCAGACCCTCCTCCAGCCTCCAAGGGTGGGCCCAGACTGACTTAGTCAATCATCACATCCATCCGGAGCCAATGTAATTGGTTAGGGATGAGCTCATGGCTTCACTGAAGATAATATAAACTGAGGCATTTCCAGAGGCATTTGGGAAAGAAGTTTTCCTGCTTTTCAGCAGAAGGTACTTGGGAAAATGCTCTCTTTGGGGACACACTACCAAGTTCTCCTGTCCCCTTCTGAGAGGGTGCCAATTTCACAATCTCCAACCTCTCCCATCTGGGAAACGGAGAAATCCCCTTCCTTGAGACCACACCTCCTCCACCACACCACACCACACCACACCACCTCACTTGGAGGCTTTTCTTCCATAAAGTTCCCTGTGACAGTCATGCTTAGGGAGAGGCAGCATCTCACAGCGTTAGGCACCCAGCCTCTTGCTGGCCTTGTCGT
>JAKSZT010053820.1:0-103121 GCA_026826555.1 Tolypeutes matacus
TATGTACAGAGCAGGGAAAGCATAGAGAGGTGATGAATTTTTGTTTGTCTGTTTTTGTTTTTTATTATTATTGAAATAATGATAAATAATGATTGAAGTGATGAATGCACAATTGTGTGGTTATACCAAATACCACTGATAGTACATTTTAGATGGATTGTATGCTTTATTAATATGTATCAATAAAATTGATTTATTTTAAAAAATTGATTTGTTTAAAAAAAAAGTTGAACATAAACTTATCCTTGGAGCCAACAATTTCTTGCCTAGGTATTTACTCGAGAGAAATGAAAACCTATGTCCACACAAAGATTTGTACATGAAACTTGAGAGCAGCATTATTCATAACTACCCAAAACTTGAAATAATCAAATGTCCATCAACTGGTGAATGGATAAGCAAAATGTAGTACATTTATATGTAGCAATTAAAAGGAATGAACTACTGGTAACATGCAACAGCATGGATAAACCTTGAAAACATTATGCTACGTGAAAGAAGCCAGATACAAAAGGTCACATATTTTATGATTCCATTTTTATGGACTTTCTAGAACAGGAAAAACTATAAAGACTGAAAGTCACTGCCTGAAGCTGGGGGTGGGAGTGTGAATTGACAACAAATAAGCATGAAGGAACTTTTTGGGGTAATTGAAGTGTTCAAAAACTGGATTGTGGTGATAGTTGCACAACTGTTTAATTTACTAAAAATCACCTAACTGTATGCTTACAATGTATGCTTGAATTCTTTGGTATATAACTCAATAAAGCTGTTTAAAAATGTTTAGTGATATAATAAGTGAAAAAGCAAAGTATGAATAGTACTGCAAATATGTCACCATTGAATATGTACATGGACAAGGACTAGAAGTTAATATGAAAACATTAAATATTGATTTAATTATTGGGTAACTGAATTGTGAGCTTTTTGTCTTCAGTTATTGTCATTTTAATATTATGTTTTATTCAATAAAGATAATAAAAACAAAAACAACTACCAAGCATAGTATGGGTCGTTTGGACACTCAATTAAAAAAAAATCTTAACAATTAAGATACCCTATAGACCACAATTGTGCAGTCAGTAAAATACAAAGTCTAAGGCACAGGGACCTATAATTTTTAATAAGGTATGTCTTGGCCCTTTATTCTCACCAAATGAAATGGTATATTAAAGAATTGTATCCCTCAGTGGGGACTTCTCTCCAGCTTTCCTCTCTCAGTTGGTTCTGTAGGACCAGACAAAGCAAATTCTCCCAGGAGACAGAACCTGGGAAAACCAGATTCCCTTTCCAGAGAAATGAGTCAACAAATGGTTATTGGTGAAATTTGCTGACCCCAAGAGTTTTCTTTTCCTTGTGAAACAAAATTCTCTGGCCTGGTTTCCCGTGTATGGTCCTTTTCTAAAAGGGAATTTTTATTGTGGTTATTCTGCTTTTTGTTTTGTTTTGTTTTTTGCTCCACTATTGTCAGTTGGGTATGTTGGGTGGTGGGAAGGTGGAGTTAAATTACTCATTTGGCCTATTGTTTGCAGAGTGATGAGAAGCTACATCAAAACATTATATAAATGGACTCACCCAAGACACCTGGCAGGGAGATGATGATGGACAATGGCCATCCCAGGGAATGGAGAGAGCCTGCAGCTGCAGGCAGGATAATCCCATCCATCTTATCCGTGGGATATAAGCCCCCTCTCACTTGGAGGTGGAGTGGACATCACCATCCCAGACTCCTCAGGACTGGGGAGAGAGCTATGAACTAGAGTGGACTTATTCGTATTCCGTTGTAGACATATTGTGATTCAAGCAATGGAAGAAATTACAACATTGATGTGGGGGGAAAAAAAGACTATATAGTGCTCCCTTTGACAGCAAATATACTAAAATTGGAACGATACAGAGATTAGCATGGCCCCAGCGCAAGGATGACACGCAAATTCCTGAAGCAGTCCATATCTTTATCAATTGTAACAAATGTACCACACTAATGAAGGATGTTGTTAATATGGGAAAGTGTGGGAGGGATAGGGAGTGGGGCATATGGGAATCCCCTATATTTTTTATGTAACATTTATATAATCTAAGTATCTTTTTAAAAAAAAAATAAAAACTAGCACAACCTCCCATTATGTGCCCTGCAGGCTGAGCAGCTTGCAGGCAATTAAGACAAAGCAGCCTGGGGCAAAAGAATACAATAGAGCATTGTGAGAGTGGGAGAAAGTTATCACAGGAGGAGTAGAGGGGGCATTCTGATACCTGTAAACAGGGGAATTCCTAAGGCCTTCAGCAAGCACAAATGCAGGACAACACCAGGCTTAGAAAAGACAGAGAGGCCCACCACCCTCAATGAACTTACACATGGTGGGAGGTGTGGGAGGTGGGCAACATGGGAATCCCAGTGGGTTCCGTGTAATATTTTGGGTAATCTAAGCACCTCTTAAAATATATGTATATATATATATATAAATAACATTTTTGTAAGCAAATACACATATATGCATATATATTTATATATCATTTTGCAAATGTTTGTATGTATTGTGAGAATTTTGATTTTTACCCATAATAAAAATAAAATAAAATAAAATAAAAATAAAAATAAAAATAAAAAAGAAAAGACAGAGAGGACCCTGCACTTCACCTTTGCATTGAAATGATCTTCTTGATGGGAGGACTAGACTCTGAAGGAGAGCATGAGCCAGTAGAGAGCCAGTTTGCAAAGACTATGAAAGGTATGTTTTTCATTGGTTTCTTTGCTTTTATTAGCTCCTGGCACTCAGGGAAATCTTTGTGATATCATTATCTGGACACAAACTTAAGGAACAGACAGCTCAGAGATTAAATCCCAGAGCAAACACTTTAAAATATTAAAATGTACAGTGTGGAGCAAAAGATTACAAGAAAAACAAGAAATGAGGGCCCACCCAAAGGACATTAAAATCCAGAAACTATCAATGAAGAACACCAAACTCTGGACATTGTGATATGAGAATTTCAATTAAAAGATAGAAAATTTTAAAGGACTCAAACAGAAATGCTGGACTTGAAGACCACAATAACAAAAATGAAAAAATACCTAAAGGGTTTCAACAGCAGATAGGAGCTGGCAGAAGAAAGAATCAGAGAGGCAAGGCAATTTAAATGATTCAGTTTCAGACTGATGAACAGAAAGAAAAAAGAATGAAAAAAAAAAAAAAAAACTGAACAGAGCCTAAGAGACCTGTGTGACACCATCAAGCATGCTGATATATGCATTATCAGAGTCCAAGAAAGAGAAGAAAGAAAGCAGAAGAAATACTCAAAGAAATAATGGCAGAAAACTTCCCCAATTTAATGAAACACATGAATATACACATTCAAGAAGGTTTGAGAGAGGAAGTTTCCAGCTAATCAAAGCAAAAACAGAATGTAGAAATGCCCACCCCAGAACTAAAACGGTTTCTCTCAAACTACAAATTAAAGGCTCGTTTAATTTTATCATTGATGTGGAGGCAGTGGCCAATGGAGGTTCTGAGGGGAGAGGGAAAAATAGGTGTAATATGGGAGCATTTTAGGGACATTGGAATTGTCCTTCATGATGTTGCCATGATGGATATAGGCCATTATATGTTTTGTCATAATTTACACTATTGCATGGGACAGAGTGTAAACTATAATGTAAACTATAATCCACATTTAGTGGCAACACTTCAATATGTGTTCATCAATTGTAGCAAATGTACCACACTAATGAAGGATGTTGTTAATATGGGAAGGCGTGGTGGGGGTGGGGGGCAGAGGGAGCCAGGCATATGGGAACCCCCTATACTTTTCATGTAACCTTTATGTAATCTAAAGTTTGCTATTTTTTTGAGGCAGCTGCAGGACGTGCGGGCGAGGAAGGGGAAGGCGTGTGCCTGAAAGTGGAGACAGGCCGAGTGGCGCAGCACGGGCTGTGCGGTGGGTGCGAGGCGGGGAGCCCCTGCCCCAGGACTCTGGCCCGTCCGTGGCCCACGACCCCCACACGTATCGCGTCTTCATCCATAGTGTCGTCCTGGCGACCAGGGCACCTACGGCTGTGAGAGCGGCGGCGACCGCACCCTGGCCAGGCTCAGCATGAGGCGTGAGTGCTAACCCAGTGCCCGCCCAGGGCCCCTCGGACTTCCACCGAGGTGCCCCTCGACGCTGAGGAACGTCAGCCCTGGCCACCCTGGTCCAGGGGTGTAGCCTGAAGCAGCCTGCCCGAAGCAAAACGTTTCTAATGTTTTCTACTTTACCTTAGGAGGCCATATGGATTGTGCATTCCGGTTCATATTTCTCTTTTGGGTTTGCTATCAACTAAATATTATACTCGAGAAAGGAAAAAACAAAACAACAACAACAAAAAAAAACATTGTAGAGATCTATCTCGAGAAGCCTTGACCATCATTTAGAGTGACTGGGTGGGCTAAGTGAATAGAATTCTCACATTGCTTCCTCTCATCTCACTCAGATGTGATTTGGGATATCTCCAGTAGAGAAGGGGGCGAGTAAATCTGATTTTTTTGTGTGTGGTGGAAGGGGATTATATTGACTGTGTACATTTTTAAAATTGTATACACAAGAAGGATATGTTTTCTGTACAACTGAGGAGTGGGTAAGAGACACCTATGTGACTCCTTTTAGTTAGTGTTATTTGTGTCTTACAAAAGATTTTCCTATCTAGAGATTATGAAGATATTCTAATATAATTTCTTCTAAAACATCTGCCTTTTCCAGGTGCCTTTAATTTATCTAGAATTGTTTCTGATGTCATGATGAAAGACAGGATTCAATTTTTATTTTCATGTGGATAACCAGTTGTCCTTGCACCATCAGTAAAAAATAGTCCCTCTTTTCTCCTTCCATGGAGGATATAGTCTTTGTCAGTACCATCCTTGGCCCCAGGCAAGCAAGGGCTCTGCCCCAGCAGCATCTCCAGGAGCCCCTTTTTGGAGTACTATCCTCTGGTGCCTGGGACCATCCGGAGCTGGCAGTGCTGACATGGTGGGTCACCCTGAGCCCAGACCAGAGCTTTTGAGCATCAACACTGAAAGAGATGACATTTCAGGAATGTAGTGACTGCACCAGAAAGAGTTCACTAGAAGACATGGTTGTTCTATGTTATAGTTAAGCAATAAAAATTCCAAACAGTAAATTTTACCTAACAAGAAAATAAATTATCGTTCACACTATTCTGCATATTCTGGGCAAAACTTGCATTTGAGGTCATCAACAAAGCACTGTAACAACCCTGAAAGAGTCATTGGTAGCCAGTGTTCATCTGAAGCAAGATGGATGATGCTGCATCCTAAGTAATGATGGAGTCAGTGTTAAATAAATGGTACTAGGGAAATGCAGAGGCAAGAAGATCTGTCTGTATTGTTTCAATACCAGTATTGCTATCTTTTTCTCAGATGGTCTATATATGAAATTAACCAGAAACCACACATTTGAAATAAAGTACAGAAGAGAGATTCATGGACCTGAACAGGAAGATTCTTCACATGCATTGATTAGACAAGAAACACATACATAAGTGTCTTTTCTCTACTTATTATTCTAAATCACAATGACAAATCACATGGACTCATGACTTTGGGAATACATATTTTTAAGTCAAATTGTTTATATAGATAGGGACCCCAAAAAATATTCACTGGGGCCCCAGCATCCTAGGGATGGCCTTAACCTTTGTCATATATCAAGTTTCAACATACTTAGGTGTTTGCCTGTTTCTAGGCTCCCAGTTCTGTCCCATTGTTTTGTCTGTCTGGTATTTGTTGAATTTTCAGTCTATCTCTATGCCACACAGTTTTAGTTACTATAGATTTATTAGAAGTCTTCTTTTTTTTTTTTTTTTTTTTTAATTTTACCAGGAGGTCCCGGGGATCGAACCCAGGTCCCTCCATATGGCAGACAGACGCCCAACCATTTGAGCCACATCCGTCCCCCTAGAAGTCTTCTTATCTAATAGGGCAAGTCCCCTATTATTTTTCCTTCAGAAGTGTATTGGCAACTTTGGGGCATTTGCTTTTCCATATAAATTTTCATTTATTTATTTATGTATTTATGTATTTATTTAACGTTTTATCTCCCCACTCCCTCACTGTTTGCACTTGCTGTGTCTGTTCGTCTTCCTTGCCTCTCTTAGGAGGCACTGGGAACTGAACCCGGGACCTCCAATGTGGAAGGGAGGAGCCCAATCACTTGAGCCACCTAGTTCCCTGCTTTTGTTGTGTCTCTCATGTTTTTCCTCCCATGTCTCCTGTTGCATCATCTTGTTGCGTCAGCTCACTGCACTTGCCTGTCACATCAGCTTATTGTCTTGCTCGTCTTCTCTCTTAAGGAGGCACCAAGAACCTCTGCTCCCCACTTTGTTGTGTCTCTCATTATGTTTTTCTCCTTGCGTCTCTTGTTGCGTCATCCTGTTGCATCAGCTCGCCACGACTGCCCATCATGCCAGCTCACTGTCTTCTTTTAGGAGGCACCAGGAACCAAACCAGAGACCTCCCATGTGGTAGACAGGAGCCCAATTGCTTGAGCCACATCTGCTTCCCTCTTCCATATAAATTTAACAATTAACTTGTGAACTTTCTTTTAAAACTCTGATGGGACTTTTATTGGACTTGCATCAAATCTGTTGGAAAAGAACTGCCATCTTTATAATATTTATTTTTTTATTCTCTCTATGGACATGAACTATGTCTCCATTTATTTAGATGTTTTAATGTCTTTTAATAAAGTTTAAATTTTTTCCATGTGGAGTCTTGCATGTATTTTCATAGTAGTACATGTAGAATGGTTGTAAAATTGCTTTGCCCATACCATTAAAATAAATACACCTACTAAAGAGCATTTAGGATTTGTTTGTAAATCTTCCTTTCTGCCCCACCCTACCTAAGAGTGAGGGTATACAGTTGAAAACTTGTGTTCCTAAGTTATTTCAGTGAGTTCTTTCTTTCTTCTTCAATGTGGTTATGTTAGTCACTTAAAGTACAATTAGGTTCAATTATTGCTTTTGGCTTTAGGTGTTTTATTTTCTTCCCATTCTTACTGACTTAATTTTGTCTTTGTGTATGAAGAACATTAATACACTTTCACCAGTCAAAATTCTATACAGGGAACAACTAGACAGAAGATCAACAAGGAAACGGAGAACTTGATCAATATGATAAACAAGTTACACCTAAGAGACATATACAGAACACTGCATCAAACTCAGCGGGTTATACATTCTTCTCAAGTGCCCATGGATCTTTCTCCAGGGTAGACCACATCTTAGGGCACAATGCAGCTCTCAATAAATATAAAAAAGATTGAAATTATACAAAGCACCCTCTCAGATCATAATGGAATGAAACTGGAAATCAATAATAGACAGGAAAAAAGTAAATTCACGAATGTGTGGAGGCTCATCTACACACTACTAAATAATCAGTGGGTCAAAGAAGAAATTGCAAGTGAAATCAATAAATATATTGAGACAGATGAAAACGAGACCACAACATATCAAAACTTATGGAATACAGCGAAGGCAGTCTTAAGAGGGAAATTTATAGCCCTAAACACCTATATTAAAAAAGAAGAAAGAGCTAAACTCAAAGATTTAACTGAACAACTAGAGAAACTAGAAAAAGAACAGCAAAGCAATCCCAAAGCAAGCAGAAGGAAAGAAATAATAAAGATTAGAGCAGAAATAAATGAAATTGAGAACAACAACAACAACAACAAAAAAAAACAATAGAGAAAATCAACAAAACCAAAAGCTAGTTCTTTGAGAAGATCAATAAAATTGACAGACCCTTAGCTAGACTAACAAAGAGAGAGAGAGAGAGAGAGAGAGAGAGAGAGAGAGAGAGAAGATGCAAATAAATACAATCAGAAACGAAAGGGGGAAAGTTACGACTGACACACAGAAATAAAAGGAATCGTAAAAGGATATTATGAGAAACTGTATGCCAACAAACTAGACAACCTAGATGAAATGGACAAATTCCTAGAAAATACACAAACAACATACACTGATGCTACAAGAAATACAAGAGCTTAACAAACCAATCCCATTTAAGGAGATTGAATCTGTCATCAAAATCTCCCACCAAAGAAAAGTCCAGGACCAGATGGCTTCACAGGAGAATTCTACCAAGCATTTCTAAAAGAATTAACACCGGAAAGCGGCTATGGCTCAATCAGTAGGGCTCCCGTTTACCATGAGGGAGGCCCCGGGTTCGGTTCCCAGGGCCTCCTGGTGAAGGCAAGCCCGCCCGCACGGCGTGGTTAGCTGACCCAGCGAGCACAAGGGGGGGATAAATGAATAAATAAATAAATATATAAAAAATCTTTAAAAATAAAAAAATAAAAGAATTAACACCAATCCTGGTTAAACTTCCAAAAAACTGAAGATGAAGGAAAATTACCCAACATAGTTTATGAAGCCAACATCACCCTAATAGCAAAGCCAGACAAAGATACTACAAGAAAAGAAAATTACAGATGAATCTCTCTAATGAACATAGGATGCAAAAATTCTCAGCAAAATACTTGCAAATCAAATCCAACAGCATATCAAAAGACTTATATATCATGACCAAGTAGGATTTATTCCTGGTATGCAAGGCTGGTTCAACATAAGAAAATCAATCAACGTAATACACCACATTAACAAATTGAAGGAAAAAAAACACATGATCATCTCAATAGATGCAGAAAAGACATTTGACAAAATCCAGCATCCTTTTTTTTTTGATAAAAACACTTCAAAAGATAAGAATAGAAGAAAAATTCCTAGTATGATAAAAGACATATATGAAAAACCCACAGCCAACATCATACTCAATGGGGAAAGGTTGAAAGCTTTCCCTCTAAGATCCGGAACAAGACAGGATGCTCACTTTCACCATTGTTATTCAATATTATACTGGAAATTCTAGCTAGGGGAATTATACAAGAAAAAAAATTGAAGGCATCCAAATTAGAAAAGAGGAAGTAAAACTCTCACTGTTTGCAGATGACATGATCCTGTATTTAGAAAATTCTGAAGTATCCATGACAAAGCTACTTGAGCTAATAAAAGAGTTCAGCAAAGTGGCAGGATACAAGATTGACATGCAAAAATCAGTAATGTTTTTGTATCCTAGTACTAAACAATCTGAGAGGGAAATAAGGGCGGAAGTTCCATTTACAATAGCATCAAGAAGACTCAGATACCTAGGAATTAATTTAAACAAAGAAGTACAGGACCTACATGCAGAAAACTACAAAACAATATGCTAAAAGAAATTTTAAAAGACCTAAACAAATGGAAAGACACTCCATGTTCATGGATTGGAAGAATAAATATAGTGAAGATGTCAATCTTACCCAAACTGATTTATAGATTCAATGCAATACCAATCAAAATTCCAACAGCCTACTTTACAGAATTAGAAAAGATAATTACCAAATTCATTTGGAAGGGAAAGTGCACCCGAATAGCCAAAAGCATTCTAAAGAAGAAGAGCGACATGGGAGGAAATTCACTGCCTGACCTTGAAACATATTACAAAGCTACAGTGGTCAAAACAGCATGGTACTGGCATAAAGATAGACACATCGATCAGTGGAATAGAATTGAGAGTCCTGAAATAAACGCTCACCTCTACAGTCAACTGGTTTTGACAAACCTACCAAGTCCATGTTAATGGGACAAAACAGTCTCTTCAACAAATGGTGCTGGGAGAACTGGCTATCTATAACCAAAAGAATGAAAGATGACCTCTATCTCACTCCCTATACAATAATCAACTCAAAATGGAACAAAGACCTAAATATAAAAGACATGACCATAAAACTACTAGAAGAAAGCATAGGGAAACATCTTCAATAACTTGTGGTAGGTGGTGGTTTCTTGGACCTTACACCCAAAGCACATGCAACAAAAGAAAAAATAGATAAATGGGACCGCCTCAAAATTAAACACTTTTGCACCTCACAGGACTTTGTCAAAAGGGTGAGAAGGCAGCCAACTCAATGGGAGAAAATATTTGGAAATCACATATCTGATAAGGGTTTAATATCCAGGATATATAAAGAGATGTTACAACTCAACAATAAAAAGACAAACAACCCAATTAAAAAATGGGCAAAAGACTTGAATAGACATTTGTCCAAAGAAGAAATACAAATGACAAAAAACACATGAAAAAAATGCTCAGTATCACTAATTATTAGGGAAATGCAAATCAAAACTATGAGATATCACTTCACACCTATCAGAATGGCCACTATTAAAAAGATAAAGAATTACAAGTGTTGGAGATGATGTGGAGAGATAGGAACACTTATTCACTTTTGATGGGAATGCAGACTGGTACAGCCACTGTGGAGGACTGTTTGGCAGCTCCTAAAGAAGCTTAATATAGTCTTGCCACGTGACCCTGCAATACCACTACACTACTGGTTATATACCCAGAAGAACTGAGAGCAGTGACGCCAACAGACATCTGCACACCGATGTTTATAGCCATGTTATTCACCATTTCCAAAAGCTGGAAACAACCCAGGTGTCCATCAACAGAAGAATGGATAAACAAACTGTGGTCTATTCACACGATAGAATATTATGCAGCTGTAAGAAGAAATGAAGTCATAAAGCATATGGCAATATGGATGAACCTGGAGAACATTATGTTGAGTGAAGCAAGCCAGACACAAAAGGACAAATACTGTATGAATGCATTACTATGAACCAAATATATTGTGTAATATATTGTTTGATTAAAAAAATTTTTTTTTACATGTATCCATTACATTTAATTGAGAAATGTAAAAAAAAAAAAAAAATTAAAAAAAATCATGATTGTTTTTACCATTTCTGCAAAGAATTTTGTTGGAATTTTTATTGGGATTGGTTTGAATCTGTAAATCACTTTGGGCGGAAATGACATCTTAAGAATATTTAGTCTTCCAATCCATGAACATAAAATGTCTTTCTATTTATTGAGTTTTTCTTTTATTTCATTTAGCAATGTTTTGTAGTTTTTCCATGTATATGTCCTTTACTTCCTTGGTTAAATTTATTCCTAGATATTTTATTTTTATTAGCTGCTTACTTTAAATGGGTTTTTTTCTTGATTTCCTCTTCAGATTGTTTGTGATAAGTGTATAGAAACACTATTATTTTGCATACTAACCTTGTACCCTGCTGAATTCATTTATTAGTTCTAGTATCTTTGCTGTGGCTTTTTCAGGATTTTCTCTATATAAGATTATGTTTTCTGTGTGTAGGGATAGTTTTACTTTTTTCTTTCCAATTTGGATGCCTTTTATTTCTTTTTCTTGCTTAATTGCTCTGGCTAGAACTCCCAGTACAATGCTAAATAACAGTGGTGACAATGGGCATCCATGTTTTGTTCTTTAGTGTTTCTCCATTGAGTATAATGTTAGGTGTGTGTTTTTTCATATATGCACTTTATCATGTGGAGGAACTTCCCTTTTATACCTAGTTTTCTAAGTGTTGTTTTTTTTTTTTTTAACAAGAAGGGCTGCTGGATTTTGTCAAATTCCTTTTCATTGTCAATCGAGATGATCATATTTTTCCTTCTTTCATTCTACTAATATGACATATTGCATTAGTTGATTTCTTAAGTTGAATCACCCTTGAATACTTGGGTTAAATCCCGCTTGATTATGGTGTATTTTTCATTTTTTAGTTTTTAAGATTTATTTATCCCCCACTTGCTGCTTGTGCTCGTTGTGCTCATTTGCTGTGCATTTTTCTGTGTCTGCTTGCCTCCCTTTGTTGGGTCATCTTGCCACATGGGCCATCAGCTCTCCGCACCACGCGGGCCAGCTTGCCTTCACCAGGAGGCCCTGGGAATCAAACCTGGGCTCTCCATACATTAAACAGGAGCCCAACCAGTTGAGCCACAGCTGCTTCCCTGTATATTTCTTTTAATGTGCTTTTGGATTAGGTTTGCTAGTATTTTTGTTGAGGACTTTTGCATCTATATTCCTAAGAGATATTGGTCTATAATTTTCTTTTCTTGTGGTATATTTTTCTGCCTTTGGTGTGAAGGTGATGTTGTCTTCATAGAATGACTTAGGGAGTGTTCCCTCCTCTTCAATTTTTTGGAAGAGTTTGAGTGGGATTTATGTTAATTCTTCTTGGAATGTTTGGTAAAATTCCTCCATGAAGCCCTCTGGTCCTGGGCTTTTCTTTGTTGGGAGGTTTTTGATGACTGATTCTATCTCTTTACTTGTTTTGGGCCTCTTGAGATGTTCTACTTCTTCTTGAGTCAGTGTAGGTAGTTTGCATGTTTCTAGGAATATATCCATTTCATCTAGGTTATCTAATTTGTTGTTGTAAAGTTATCATCATATCCTCTTATAATCTTTTTTATCTCTGTGTGGTCAGTGATAATGTTCTCCCTTCATTTCTGATTTTAGTTATTTGTATCCTCTTTCTCTTTTTTTTCTTTGTCAGTATAGCTAAAGGTATGTCAATTTTGTTTATCTTTTCAAAGAACCAAGTTTTAGTTTTGTTGGTTCTATTGTTTTTAATTCTCTATTTCATTTATTTCTGCTCTAATATTTGTTATTTCTTTCCTTCTGTTTGCTTTGGTTTAGTTTGCTCTTCTTTTTCTATATCCTCCAGTTGTGAGGTTAAGTCTCTGATTTGAGATCTTTATTCTTTAACATAAGCATTTAGAGTTATAAATTTCCCTCTTATTACTGCCTTTGCTGCATCCCATAAGTTTTGGTATATTGTATTTTCATTAATTCACCTCAAGATATTTCCCAATTTCCCTTGTGATTTCTTCTTTTCTAAAATTTTTATTTTATTTTATTTATTTATTTTTCCGTTGTGATTTCTTCTTTGACCCATTGGTTAAGATTGTATTGTTTGGGGGAGCAGATGTGGCTCAAGCAGTTAAGCACCTGCTTCCCACATGGGAGGTCCCATGTTCAGTTTCCAGTGCCTCCTAAAAACAACAACAATAACAAAAAACAAACAACAAGCAAACAGAAGAAAAAAACAACTCAGGGGAGCTGATGTGGCTTGGTGGTTGAGTGCTGGCTTTCCACATATAAGGCCCCAGGTTTCAATCCCCAGCCCCAGCACCTCAAAAAAAAAGAGAAAAGATTGTATTGTTTGGGTGCAGATGTGGCTCAAGTGGTTGAGCACCTGCTTCACACATGGGAAGTCCTGAGTTCAGTCCCCAGTGCCTCCTGAAAACAAAAAAAAACAACCTTAAGAAATATAGCTGGAGGATGGATGTGGCTCAAATGGTTGGGCATCCCTCTCCCATATGGAGGGACCTGGGCTCGGTCCCTGAGGCCTCCCAGTAAAAATTTAAAAAAAGAAAACTATAGAAGGCACACGGACCGCCAGGCCCCGTGAGTGGGTGCACTGCCAAACCTCACGAACAGGTGAGACCCCCCCCAGGCCCCGTGCGCGGATGTGCCATCAGGCCCCACGAGCCATGTAGCAAGATGATGACGTAACAGGAGAGTGACACAAGGGAGAGCCAAGACAAGAGGCGCCAAAAAAACAAGAACTGAGGTGGCACAGGCAGAAGGATGCCTCTCTCCCACATCAGAGGTTCTGAGGATTGAATCCCAGTGAAGACAGGAGGAGAAGGATGAGAAGAGAGGGCAGGAAACGGACACAGAGAGTTGCCCAGCGAATGGACATAGAAACTGCAAAAACCAGGGGGTGGGGTGGGGGTTGGTGGGGGTGGGGGGGTGGTAAAATGGATAAAAGTAAATAAATAAATAAATAAATAAATCCTTAAAAAAAAAAGGATAGGGGAGTAAGATACAGACTATACTTAGTAGTAATACTTTGATGATGCTCTTTCATACTTTCTTAACAAATGTTTCACAACAATACAAAGTATTTGTGGTGGGAAGATGTATGGGAGCCCTGTGTGATGTTATCCATATTTGTTTTGTAAGTTCACAATGTTTACTGAACACTTATTGTTTATGTATGTTCATATATGAATGATACACTTCAATAAATTGTTGGGGAAAAAAGAAATCAACTTAGGGGAGCCAATGTAGCTCAGTTGTTGAGCATCAGCTTCCCACATACAAGGTCCCAGGTCCAATCCCTGGCCCTGGAACCTAAAAAAAAAAAAGATTTTATTGTTTAATTTCCATAGATTTGTGAATTTTCCATTCCTCCTCTATTACTAATTTCTAGCTTCATTCCATTGTGATCAGAGAAGATACATTGTATGATTTCAATTTTTTAAAATTTATTTTGTTTGTTTGAGATTTGTTTTGTGACCTCACATGTAGTCTATCATGGAGAATGATTCATGGGCACCAGAGAAGAATGTGTATTCTGCTGCTGTTGGATGAGGTGTTCTATACATATCTGTTAGGTCTTGCTGGTTTATAGTATCGTTCAATTGTTCTATTTCCTATTGATCCTCTGTCTAGATGTTCTATCCATTACTGAAGTATTGTACTTAAGTCTCCTACTGTTAATGTAGAACCTTCCTTCAAGTCTGTCAATATTTGCTTCATATGTTGGGGGTTCTGATGTTAGGTGCATATATATTTATAATTGTTATGTCTTCTTGTTGAGTTGACCCCTTTATCAATGTATGATAACCTTCTTTACCCCTTGTAACAGTTTTTGATGTGAAGGCTATTGTATCTAGTATTAGTATAGCTATCCCACCTCGCTTTTGGTTACTATTTGCATGGTTTATTTTTCTCATCCTTCCACTTTCAACCTACTTGTGTCTGAATTTAAGGTAAACAGCGTATAGTTGAGTCTTTTTTTAATATCCATTCTGCCAATCTCTGCCTTTTGACTGAAGAGTTTAATCCATTTAAATTTAAAGTAACTATTTATAATACAGGATGTTGTTCTGCCATTTTGCTATTTGTTTTAGACCTTTTTTGTTTAAAAGGTCTAGTCTTAGACCTTTTTTGTCCTTCAATTTTTCTGTTAATGACTAATTTCATATTTATTTGATCTTTTGTTGTATACTATTTTGAGTCCCTTCTCATTTCTTTCTGCATATAGTTTTCATATATATTTTTTTGGTTACCATCGGGCTAAATTTTAACATCCTAAATCTATAACAATCATGATTGATTTGATAGCACCTTAACATCAATAGCATACACACACGTTATTCCTATATCTCTCCATCCCCCCACCTTTTTGTTGTACACGTTACAAATTATATCTTTATATATTGTATGTCCAAACCATACATATAGCATTACTTTTTATGTATTTGCTTGTAAGAAGTAAAAAGTGATGTTGTGGTGTTTCATACCCAAAAATACTATAGAATGGTACTGGTATTTATAATTACCTGTATGCTTACCTTTACCACAGGTCTTATTTCTTTATGCTGCTTCAGTCCATTGTCTCGTATCCTTTCCTTTCAGTCTTAAGATCTCCCTTTCGTCTCACTTGTTGGGCAGGGCCAGGGGTGATGAACTCCCTCAGCTTTTGTTTTGCAAGGAATATCTTTATTTCTCCCTCACTTTTTTTTTTTTTTTTTTTTTTTTTTTTCAGGTACCAGGGCCAGGGATTGAACCCCAGACCTCATATGTAGAACACTGGCACTCAACCACTGAGCCACATAGGCTCCCCTGAGTTGTTTTTTGTTTGTTTGTTTGCTTGTTGTTTTTTTTGTTTGTTTGTTTTTAGGAGGCACCGGGGACTGAACCTGGGACCTCCCATGTGGGAAGCAGGGGCTCAACTGCTTACGCCACATCTGCCCCCCTCTCCCTCACTTTTAAAAGGCAATCTTGTTGGGTTTTAAATTCTTGGTTGACAATTGCTTTCTTTTAGCAGTTTTAGTATTTTGTCCCATTGCCTTCTTACCACCATGCTTTCTGATGAAAAATCAGCATTTGCTCTTACTGGGACTCTCATGTACATAAGATGTTGCTATACTCTTGAAGCTTTCAGAAATCTCTCCTTGTCCTTGGCATTCAACATTTTGACTGCCAAGTGTCTGATCCTTGTTCTCTTCCAGTTTATGAAGTTTGGGGTTCATAGGGATCCATCAATGTGCATATTTATGTCTTTCATTAAATTTGGGAAGTTTTCTGGCATTATTTCTTTTAACATTCCTTCTTCCCTTATCTCTCTTCTCCTTCTGAGGCACCTATAACGTATATATTGGTATTCTTGATGGTGTCCCACAGGTCTCTTAGGCTCTGTTTCCTTTCTTCTTTCCTTTATTAAAGAATTTGTGGGTTTAAAGAATAATCATGTCTGCTTTTTAAAATTCTTTTTTCTTTTTGTTCCTCAGCTTGAATCATTTCAATTGTCTTGCCTTCAAGTTTACTTGATTCTTCTGCCAGCTCCAATCTGCTGTGAGACCCTCTAGAAAATTTTCCATTTTAGTTATTGTCTGGAGTCTTCAACTCCAGTATTACTCTTTGGTTCCTTTTAAAAAATTCTGTCTCTTTATTGAGACTCTCATATTGTTCATTCAGTTTTCCTGATATTATTTAGTTATTTTTCTGTGTTTTCTTATATCTCCTTAAATATATTGAGGACCACTTTTTAATGTCTTTGTCAGTTATGTCTATAGTCTGGTCTTCTTTACTAATGGTTTCTGGATTTCTATTCTGTTCCTTTGGATGGGCCTCCTTTGTCTTGTAATCTTTTCTTGCACAGTGTACTTTTTTTTTAATATCCATAAATAAAGTTTTATTGGAACACAGTCATGCTCATTTTTTTATGTATTGTCTATGGCTGCTTTCATGCTATGGTAGAGTTTCATAGTTACAACAGAGTCCACAAGCAGTGCTCTCATTGCTGCTTGGTGTACTACAAATCTCATTGACAAAATTGTATCTTGACAACTCTTCAAGTACAATCTATATTGCTATAATGCATTTTATTTTATTTTTATTACCAGTGCATACCTATCACGTCAAAACAAGGAAAGAATAGAAAAGTGGACATAAAATGTCATGCTTTTATGGCACAGCGAATTGTGGAGTATTTTGTTATCAAATTAGATGGAAAACATTGAGTTTATTATGTAGTGACACTGTAACTGAGTTAAAATAACATATGTTGACATTACCAACCTAAGCACTCATTATAATATGCCCAACTGACAGAAAAGCAATGGTCAGAAAAATTGGAAAATTCAAAGTAAAATATCTCATCATATCCGAATTTCTCACAAAAATAAAAAAATAAAAAGGAGGCTGCAACCCAAGTAAGTTTCCAAGTAACTCATTTGTTAGCCAAGCAAGTAAAGTCATTTACTGGTGGTGACACACTGTACATTTTAATATTTTAAAGTGTTAATACTGGGGGAATGGATGTGGCTCAGGCAATTGAGCACCTGCCTACCACATGAGAGGTCCCGAGTTTGGTTTCTGGTGCCTCCTAAAGAAAACAAAACAAACAATGAGCAGACAACAAGCAGAGAGTGAGAAAAAACAAAATGAGCAGTGGGCAGATATGGCTCAAGCAGTTGGGCACCTGCTTCCTACATGGGAAGTCCTGGGTTTGGTTCCCGGGCCTCCTAAAAGAAGAAACAGACAATGAGCAAACAGATGAGAGAGCCATCTGGGGGGGGTAGGGGGTGGGGAGTAAAGTGTTAACACTGGGATTTAGTCCCTGAGCTGTCAGTTTCTTAAGTTATAACCAGCTACTGATATAACAGAAATTTCCTTGAATGCCTGGAGTGACAAAAACCAACACAAAAACCCCTTTCACATTCTTTGTAAATTTGCTTTTCATTAGCTGGTACTCTCTGTCAGAATTCAATCCTCTATCAAGATCAACCTGAGGGAGCAGATGTGGCTCAAGTGGTTGAGTGCCTGCTTCCCTCATGGGAGGCCCTGAATTTGGTTCCCAGTGCCTCCTAAAAACAAACAAACAAACAAACAAACAAACAAACAAAAAGAAAAAACCAACTCAGGGGAGCTGATGTGGCTCAATAGTTGAGCACCAGCTTCCCACTTACAAGGTCCCAGGTTCAATCCCCAGCCACTCCACCTCAAAAAAAAAAAGTAAAAGAAAAAAAGATCAGCCTGAGGTGAATGCAAAGTACAGGGTCTTGTCTGTCTTTCTTGTCCTGGGTTTGTGCTTGCTCATGGCCTTAGGAAACCCCCCATTTATGGGAATTCAAATGCCCCCTCAACTCCCTATGAAATAGACTTCCTCCCCCCTAGGGTGCTCTACTGTATTATTGAAAGGGGGTAATCTTTTGTCCCAGACCACTTTGACTTAATTGTTTAACTGCTTTAGCTGTCTGTAAACTGCTTCTGCCTGCAAGGCAAGTCCTGGGATAGTGAGTCCAAATTGAGTTTCCTGGTTCAGACTTTCAGGCTGCCACCCAATAGATTAACAGGGACACAGACACCCCAATATGTGCATAGGAGTTACTTTGCTCCCTCTGGAACAGGGCCAGGATCCCACAATGGTATCACAGTCTGGCTCCACCCTGTGCCAAGAAGGGGTTAGGGAAGGGGCCAGCAAGAATGTCATGAGCTTCTCCTTCTTTTCTTTCTTTCTTTCTTTTATTTTTATTTTTTTCTCTTTATTAGAGAATTTGTAGGTTTACAGAACAATCATGCATAAAATACAGGATTCCCATATACTACCCTATTATTAATACCTTGCATTGGTGTGGAACATTTGTTACAATTGATGAGAGCACATTTTTATACTTCTGTTTTTAAAGCTGCATTTTCTTGATTTGGCTCTGGTCCCATTACTGCAATCTTTTAAACTGTTTTCTAGATTTGGGGAAGACATCTCTGCCAGCTTTAGCTAGTTATTCAAAGATTCTGAAGGGGATGTCACCCTGGAGCATTTTATACCACTATCTTGGTCGACTGGAAGCCCTAAACACTTTTTAATAGTAATTTTTAAAATACTTAAATATATTTTAAAATGAGACTCTACTGTTCACATTGGCACCCCTGAATCACCTCAGAGTGCTGAGCACAGTTTGGTTTGAAATCCACTGAGCTGCTCTGATGGAGGGAAATGGAAGATAATGCCCCTGATCTCTGTCCCTAAAATATTGTTGGTCTCTAAGATAGAGAAGAACTCCATGCCCCGAGGCAAACATCTCAATAACCTCCCTGCATCCCCACCCCCACTGAAGACACTGTGAGCAACTGTGTGAAGCCAAAGGTGCAGTTGTCTTTGTCCTACATTTGCCTGTCAAGCCCAGTGCTGCTTGGCAGTGGGAAGGGCAGAAGGCTGGTATTAAGCTGGGCAACAGATGGCTGGGACATGTCCTCTTTTTGCTCAGCTGCCCTGTCCAGCCTGCCAAGCTGTGTACATTTCAAACGTTTGAGGTTCAACCAAGAAAGACAAGTAATGATTTTAAATCACTTGTTGAAACAAATGGCTAATCCTTGGGTAGTCAGAGAAGAGTGCTTTAAAAGCCCACTTAAAACCAGTGGGGATGGGGAAGTGGCTGTGGCTCGAGCAATTGAGCTCCCATTTACCATATGGAAGAGCCGGGTTCAATCCCTGGGACCTCCTGGTTAAAAAAAAAAAAGAAAGAGAAAAGGCATCAGTCCAAGACCAGCGAAGTGTGAGCCCCCACCTCGACAGATAGAAAAAAAAAACCAAAAAAACAATGGGGATGGGGAGAACAAGGAAACCCTGTGTGCCTTCCCAGCTTTGAACCTACATCAGACCATCCTGGAAGCAATTGGGTATTTGTCCAGTACCCCATGTGCAGCCCCACTTCTATGCTTTTGGAAAGGGTAAGTTGTTTGGACACATGTTTATCTGGGGTGAGCAGGAGGGTAAAGTCTTTTTAGCAGGTAAGCTTGGATCCTGAGAAAGGATACACCTCAGCATTTGCCTCCTGGTCTGGAATTTGGAGACCTCTAAGTCAACCTGCTTCACAGGTTCAGTCAGCTCTACCTCCCTGTCCTGGTTCAGGCTCTTCTTATTTCTTACCTGAATTATACCAACAGCCTCCTAAAATTGTCCCTCCCTTCTCTGTCATCAGACTTTCGTGCTACATGGGGTCAGCTCCATTATTTTATAGCATGCCCCATCATAAATATACCTTTTTTTTTGCTTCCACATTCCTCTCTAGTTATTGCTCCCATTTCTCTCCTTCACCACAAAGTCTCTTGAAATAATAGTTTACCCTCCCTGGCTCCATTCTTCACTTCCTGTTCACTTATCTGTCCTTAGTATTCCACTGAAACGTCTCTCGCCACCGAGGTCACTAGCAACTTCTTTTTTTTTTAGTAGCAACTTCTCTGTTGCAAAATACAATGGGCAGGGAAGCAGATGTGGCTCAAGCAGTTGGGCACCCACCTACCACATGGGAGGTCCCAGGTTCGGTTCCCAGTGCCTCCTAAAGAAGATGAGCAAGACAGCAAGCTGACACACCAGGCTGGTGTGGTGAGCTGATGCAACAAGATGATGCAATGAGATGACACAACAAAGACACACAACAAGGAAACACAATGAGAGACACAACAAGCAGGAACAGAGGTGGCTCAAGCCATTGGGTGCCTCCCTCCCACATGGGAGGACCCGGGTTTGGTTCCCGGTGCCTCCTAAAAAGAAGACAAGCACACTAGGAACAGATACAGAGAACAGACAGCAAGTGCAAACAATGAAGGAGGTGGGGAGAAATAAAAAAATAAAATAAATCTTTAAAAAAAAAGTCCAATGGGCATATCTCTCTTATCATCATACTTAACCCCTCAAAGCGCTTGACACAGTTGCCCGCTTCCTCCTCCTTGAAGCACTCTTCTTTCTTAGATTTAGGGATGACAGTCTCTCCTGTTTTTCCTTCTATCTCTTTAACCTCCTTTTCTCAGTCTCCTTGGGAGAGCCTTCCTCCTTCACCTGGCCACTACATGTCAAAGTAGCTCAGGGGCTGGTCCTGAAACAGCTTCTAGTCTCTGTCTACAGCTTTCAAGATAATCTCATCCAGTCCCAGAGCTCTAAATACCATCTGAATCCAGACGACTCCCAATTTTACATCTCCATCCCTGAGCTCAGACTCATCCATCCAATTTGGTTGGCAAGACTAACAGGCACCTTGAATCATGTTTCCAAAATGGAGCTCTTGATTCTCTTTGCCTTTAAAATCTCTCCCTCTTCTCCCAACCCCACCCCTTAAACAGATCCATCTGTTTGCTCAGGGTAAGATTCTAGAAGTCATCTCTCATTCCTCTTTTTCCCTCAAGTCACCCCCCATCAAATCTATCATCATGTTTGGAAAGTTCTATGTCCAATATAGCTTGTCTCTACCGCACTTTTCTCTCTCTCCACTGACACCCTCCTATTCCAAGCCACCACCATCTTCCACCTGGATGACTGAACTGACATCTGAACTGGCCCCTGCTTCCCAATGGTCTCTCCCCAGTTAATCCCCACACTGCACTGAGAATGAACATTTTAAAATGTAATTCATGGGAGTGGATGTGCCTCAAGTGGTTGAGCACCTGCTTCTCACAATGAGAAGTATCCTGGCTTTGGTCTCCGGTGCCTCCTAAAAACAAAAAAAAAAACCCAACAACAAGCAAACAAACAAAAAAAACCAACTCAGGGGAGCTGATGTAGCTCAGTGGTTGAGTGCTAGCTTCCCACATACAAGGTCTCGTGTTCAATCCCTGGCCCTGGTACCTCAAAAAAAAAAAATGTAATTCAATGACTTTCATTCCTTTTTTCATTCAAGGACTATTTATTGAGTGCCCACTATGTTCCAGGCAGTGAACAAATAGACTGAAGTCTCTACTTTTAAGGATCTTAAAGGAGCTTAAAATTTAGTAGTGGGAGACAGCAATGCCCAAAAGTAAATTATATGTTATGTTAGAAGATGATGAGTGACATGGAAAAAAATAGATCAGGGTGTGGTAGATTGAATTATACATATTCTTAATCCCTGTTCCTGTGGGTGTGAACTCTTTTGTAAATAGGACCTTTGAAGATGTATTATCAGTTAAGGTGCAGACCCATTTATGAATAGGTCTCTAAGACCCTATTTAGGGAGACAGATGTGGCTCAAATGGTTGGGCGTCCGTCTCCCATATGGAGGGACCTGGGTTCAATTCCTGGGACCTCCCATTAAAAAAAAAAGAAGACCCTATTTAGGTATGCCCCAACTGAATCAGGGCGGGTCTTAATCCATATTACTGGAGACCTTATAGAAAGAAAGTGATAGAGAGAGGAGCTGGAAGCCAGCAGGCAGTGGAAAATGGAAGAACAGACATGAGCAGATCAAGGACATTGCCAAATGATGGAGAACTGCCATCACCAGGATGCTACTGACCCTGAGAGAAAGCGTGATCTCGGAAACACTTAGACTTAGAACTTCTGGCCTCTAAAACCATGAGCCAAAAAATTCCCATTGCTTAAATCAACTCATTGTGTGGTATTTGTCATAGCAACCAGGCAAACTAAGACACAGGGTAAGGCAATCTCAGAGAGCATATATATATCTGTTTGTTGTAGAGGGGTCTTGTAATTTTAAAGGAGAGTAAAAAAAAATTATTTCTACATATTTTTTTCCTGCCAAAAAGGTTACCTAGAGAAGTGTCTGATCCCAAGTCTGGGGTATAAAATGTATAAGATGAATCTGGAAGATCTTGTTATACTTGAAAGCCAAGAAATTAACAAAGCTTTCTAGGGTGGCATCAAAGTGACTCAGAAGCCTAGTTCAAGAGGCTCCTACTGGCCAAAGATGGGAAAATTTGAGGGTCTAAAGGAATAATGACCGCAATGCAACAAAAGACATATGTGTCAAAATCTTTGAATTTATAATGATACTTTTAAAGAAAATTCATTGGTCACCTTTGGAGAATGCTAGGGAACCAACAAATTATTCTGAAAACTGGTAAATAAAAGGAAAGAATCAAGCATGTACCATGCCTTTTCTATATGAAAATAAGCAGATAAAACAAATAGGTGATGAAGGAAAGTTTCTCTTATAGACATATTCCAGGTAAGAAAAAAAAAATGATATAATTAGAACATCACGATTTTGTAACCTCTATAGGAATAATCAACCTAGGCTATGATCATCAACAGTTACTAACATCATAAAAAAAGAAATAGCTAGGAATGATGTGTCTCCTGATCGAGGCCCAATACCACTTGTGCAGTAGCTAGGGTTGCCAGTTAAAATACAGAATGCCCAATTAAATTTTAATTTCAGATAAACAATCAATTTTTCGTGTAAGTATATCTCATGCAATATTTGGGACATACTTATACTAAAACTATTTGTTATTTATTTGAAATTCAAATTTAATTGGGCATCCTATATTTTTATTTATTAGTTCTGACAACCCTAAATGTTGTCTTGCCCAAAAAGTCATATCTGAATCTGATTACACCTCAAATTTAATTACCAGTGTCAGAAAATATAAGAGACAGAGGAATATGTCAAATGATACCATGGCAATGTAATTAACAATATCCAGACTGTGGGAAACTCTACAGGACAACGAAAGGGGAGAGGGGATATTAAAATTGAGATTGTTTGGATTCTGATTTTAAAAATCAAGGGTAGATGCAGTTGCTTTGGAAAACAGTTTTGCAGTTCCTGAAAAGGTTAAAGATAGATTTACCATATGACCCAGCAATTTCACTTATAGGTACATTCCCAAGAGAAGTGAAAATGTATTTCTATGCAAAAACTTTTATATGAATTTTCATAGAAGCATTCTTCATAATAGGCAAAAGGAGGAAATGACCTCAATGTCCATCAACTGATAAATGGTAAGTAAAATGTGGTATATCCATACAATGAATATTATTCATACAAAAAAGGAATGAAGTACTGATACACATTACAACATGAATAAACCTTGAAAACATTGTGCTAAGTGAAAAAAACAGGTCACAAAAGTCCACATGTTGTTTGATTCCATTTATATGAAATGTCCAGAATAGGCAAATCCATAGAAACAGAAGGTAGATTGGTGCTTTCTAAGGGCTGGGAATTTGGAGGGAAATGGGAAGTGGCTTTGAAGCTTTTGTGGACCCCAGAAAATCATGTCCTTAGGACTAATTCATTCTTGTGTGTGTAAACCTATTGTAGGTGGGAACTTTTGATTAAATTACTTTAGTAAAAGACCTTTGATTAGATTGTGTGACTCAGGGTGATTCTTAATCCTCTTACTATAGTCATTTATAAATGGAGGAATAAAAAGCTACAGATATAGAGAAAAATTGCAGAGACAGAGAAGAACCCAGAAGCTGAGAGGGAAGGCTCTGGAAGCCAGAAACTGAAATCAATGGAACACAGAAGCTGAGAGAAAGTCACTTCAGCCAGAAGCTGAAAGCAATGAGGCTTGAAGGAGAGGGGAGAGAGAAGTGTATGCTGCTGTGTGCCTGATCGCCCACAACTACAACTTTGGGAGGAAGCATCTTCTGATGATGCCTTGATTTGGGCAATTTCATGGCCTCAGAACTGTAAGCTTTAAACGTAATAAATCCCCATTGTAAAAGCCAATCCATTTCTGATTATAGTGCTTTGGCAGCCTTTAGTAAACTAAAACAGGGAGTGACAGCTAATAGGTATAGAATTCCTTTCTGAGGTGATGAAATTGTTTCTAAAATTGGTTGCGATGATGATTGACAAGCTTGTGAATATACTAAAAATCACTGAACTGTACATCTTATATGGGTCAACTGTATGATAAGTGAATTATATTTCAATAAAACTGTTAGGAAAAAAGCCAAGGGTTAAAAAGAAAGAGTATGGTACAATCATCAGGGAAATATGAACACTGACAAGATATTTGATAGCGCAGAATTATTATTAGTGCTTTAAGGTATGATCATGATAATGTGCTTATGCTTTTAATTTTTATTTTTTTAAGATTTATTTTATTTACTTATTCTCCCCTGTGCCCCCCTGCTACTTGCACTCTCTGTTTGCTTTCTGTGTCCATTTGCTGCATGTTTTTCTGTGTCTGTTTGTCTTCTCTTTAGGAGGCACCAGGAACCGATCCCAGAACCTTCCAACATGGGTGAGAGGCGCTCAATCACTTGAGCCACCTTAGCTCCCTGGTTTGTTGTGTCTCTCGCTGTCTCTACTCTGTGTCTCTTTTTTGTTGTGTCAGCTGTCTGCATGGGCCAGCTTGCTTTCACCAGGAGGCCCCAGGGACCAAACCCAGGACCCTCCATATGATAGATGGGAGCCCAATCGCTTGAGCCACAGCCAATTCCCAGGTTATGCTTTTTTAAAGAGTCTTTTTCTTTTAAAGAGATATGTGGACATATTTACAACAAAATGATAATGTCTGGGATTTGCTTAAAAGTAAGGTGTGTGGAGGGAGTGGATGGAAGAGATGAAACAAGGTTGAGTTGACAATTGTTGAAGCTGGGTGATGAATACATGAGGTCATTATATTGTTTACCGGAAAAATGAAAAAAAAAAAAAACTTTGAAAACATAAACAGGGTAGTCAGGGCAGATCTCACAGTCTTGGAACAAAGCCTTGAAGGCAGTGAGGAAATGAGCCATGCTACTATCTGGGGGAAGCGTGCTCCAGGCAGAGGGATCAGCAGGGCAAAGTCTTGGAGACTTTCCCTGGGTTGGAGAAACAGCAAGAATGCAAGTGCAATTGGATCTGCAAGAGCAAGGATGAGATAAATAGAAGATTATCTCAGGTAATCTCTAGACAGATAACTGGAGGCAGGTGGTGTAGGGCCTCAGGCCTCTCCAAAGACTTTTTTACTTGGAGTGAAATTGGGAGCCATTGGGCAATTCTGGGCAGAAGAGTTAACATAATGTGGCTGAATTTTTTCTTTTAATTTTAAATTTTGTGATAATTTCAGATTTACACGACAGTTGCAAAAATAATACAAACCCCATACAGAGAATTCCAACATACCTCAACCCCCATATACCCAGATCTACCACTTTTAACATTTTGCCACCTTTATCATATCATTCTATCATCGATCTATCTTCTGAACATTTGAGAACAGGTTGCACACATCATACTCTTTGGATACCTAATACTTCCACATACATTTCCTACAAACAAGGATATCCACTTATGTAATCACCTCAAGTACAATTACCCAGTTCAAAAAATTTAATGTTGATATAAAGCTTACATTTTATATTCTAATTTTTCTTAAGTCCCAGTAATGTCCTTTTTTTTTTTTTTTTTTTGAGGTACTAGGGGCTGGGGATTGAACCCGGGACCTCTTATATGGAAAGCCAGTGGTCAACCATTGAGCCACATTGGCTTCCGTCATTGGTTGCTTTTTGTTTGTTTGTTTTTGCCTGTTGTTTGTTTTAGTTTTTTCAGGAGGCACCAGGGACTGAACCCGGGACCTCCCATGTGGGAGATGAGAGCTCAACTGCTTGAGCCACATCCGCTTCCAGTAATGTCCTTTTGAACCTTTTCTCCTCCTCCATTCTTAGATCTCATCCAGTATCATGTATTGCATTTAATTGCCATTATCTCTTTAGTTTTTCTTTCTTTCTTTTTTAATTGTGGAAACATATGTGCAACATAAATCTTCCCTTCCCAAGCATACCATTCGGTGGGATTCATCCCATTTACAATGTTGCATAGCCTCACCACCATCCATTGCTAGGACATTCCCTTTACCCCAAACAGAAAGCCTACATTCACTTTGCATTAACTCCCCACTGCCCCTGCCCCCGACCCCTGGTAACCTGTATTCTACTTTCTCTCTCTATGTGTTATGTGTTTGCATATTCTCTGATAGCGAACAAAGGCTGTGTTAAGAATAGAATGTATGGGGACAAAAGTGCTTTAAAGTCTTCACATTGCTTTCATTTATTTTATTACATTTTATTTTTGGGATATGGAAAATACATTTTTCCTCCTTTGTGTTATTATTTTTAAAATTTTATTTATTTATCTTTGAATAGGTAGAATGTTACCATTCTCATTGATGGGTACGTGCTCCACCTCTTGCCTGCTTCTCAGCTTCACCCCAAGTGACTCTCTCTCTTGCTCATTGGCCACCCCTTCATTCCTAAAACTAGCCAAAACCCTTCAAGCCCTGGGCCTTTGTATTTATTGTTCCCCGTGCCAGGAACAAGTGCTTAGACATAGTTTCCTGACAGGGCTGCATAATCAATTATGTTTGGAGACCACAGGTTTACGGGATCAAACCCAAACGGCTTCCCTGGGCTGACCAGGTCCACATGGCACCAACTTCAGGCTTCCTCTCTGGTTTCACCCTTCACTGCCTTCTGCTTTATATTTACAGTCCAGAAACACCAAGCCACATTGAATTGAGGTTCTCTAGAAGCAATCTTGAGAGACTCTTGGGGTCAAGTCTTGCTTTACTAAGGGGGATTGCAAGTGAGTCCTGGTAGGAGGAGGAAGAAGCTAAGAGCCTGCTTCTGGGGTGGGGTGAGATGAGAGAGTTGAGATGTAGCTGCTGCAATGTGAGGCATTGTGGGGAAAAAGCAGAGATGCTTCAAGGGCTGAATAGGAACATTAGTTGCGTGAGGTATGCTGTTTGCCCCTCCTTTACCCCTCCTTTACCTACTCATGGAATGCCTTTGGAGCAGGTGATATGGTGAGATAGGCCTCCAGGGAATTACAGGGCAGCTAGTGAAGCCACTTCACTCCAGATTCTGTTTATATCTTTCTCCCTCACTTTGAGTCCTCTAAGGTAGAGCCTGTGTTTCCAGTTTTAGATTTCCTGTTGCTTACCAAAGTGCCTGTTACTTCATACAGAGTTGGTGAATGAATGAGTGAGTGAATGAATGAATGAAGCTCCCTTCATCGTTTACAGAGATTGTGGTCTTTTTCCAATATAACAAAATATGGTTTGTGGTAGGCTGAATAATGACCTCCCAAAGATGTGGTAGGTTGAGTAATATACCCCAGAAAAAAAAAAAAAAAAAAAAAAAGCATGTTCTTAATCTAAATCCATTCCTGTGAGTATGAATCCATTGTAACCAGCACCTTTGGAAGATGTTATTTTTAGTTAAGTTGTGGCCCAAATGAATGAGGTTGGGCCTTAATTCTAGTACTGAAGGCTTTGTGAAGAGAAAGCCACATGGAGGAGGAGGAGCTGGAAGTCCATGGAACCCGGAATAGAAGGGAGAAGATGCCACCATGTGCATTAACATGTGACAAAAAAACCAAAGACCAGAGATTGCTGGCAGTCAACCCCAGAACACCAGAGGCTTTAGGAAGAAAGCCTTGATTTTGGACTCCTCCAAACCTCAAAACCATGGCCAATAAATTGCTGTTGTGTAAGCCAACCCATTGTATGGTATTTGTTGTAGCAGTTTTGGGGAACTAAGACAAGATGTCCATATCCTAATCCTTGGAATCTGTGAATATGTCACCTTTATAAATTGAGTTTCTATGATAAAAGGGACTTTGCAGATGTGATTGAGTTTAGGATCTTGAGATAGGGAGATTATCTTGGATTTCTGGGTGGTCGAGTATAATCATAAGGAAGCAAGAATACTAGAATCAGTAGTAGGAAATAAGAGGAGGGAAGCAAGAGGCTTCAGTGGTGTGAGGAAGGGGCCCTGGTTAAGGAATACAGGTGACCTCTAGGAGCTAGAAAAGGCAAGGAAATGGATGCTTCCCTCAAAGCCTTCAAAAGAAACCAGCCTGCTGACACCTTTGATTTTAACCTCCTAAGACTCATTTTAAAAAAAGACTCATTTCAGACTTCTGACCTTCAAAACTGTCGCTGTGAATGGAAAGCCCAGCCTGCTTCCTGTTGTCACTAGGAGCTTCGACCTTGTGTCAAAGTCTGCTTGGTATGTGTCTTTTTTTTTTTTTTTTTTAAGATTTATTTTATTTATTTATTTCTTCCCACTTGCTAGTGGTTTGCACTCGCTGTGTCTGTTCATTGTTTGCTGGTCTTTTTTGGAAGCACCGGGAACCAAATCTGGGACCTCCCATGTGGGAGGGAGGCACCTAATCACTTGAGCCACCTCCACTCCCTGCTTTGTTGTGTCTCTCATGTTTTCCTCCTTGTGTCTCTTGTTGCGTCATCTTGTTGTGTCACCTCGCCATGCCAGTCTGTCGTATCAGCTTGCTGTCTTGTTCGTCTTCTCTACTGAACCTGGGACCTCCCATGTGGTAGGCAGGAGCTCAATCACTTCAGCCACATCCACTTCCTGGTATGTGTCTTGTGACTTGTTATGGGAGCTGTGATGAGACTCACATCACGATTAGATGATGACCGGAAAGAGAGCCCTGGACAAGTCAGGAAAAATAATGAGGGCAATCAAGAGTGTCACTCGAAACCACTGGCTGGTTTGAAAGGATTGAGCCCTGCATCAATCACTGCCTATTTACTCAGGAGGAATTAGAAGATGAAATTAAAGACACTGCTCCCTTCACCTTGCTTCTCTTTCTAGATGAAGCTATTTTGAAAGGAAAGACAAAGAAAAAAGATGAGGGAAAGGCTACTGGGTGAGGACCTTGAGCTTGAATTAAAAGGGTCTCCTTATATGGCCATGATGTAATAAAACATTTTTTATATATGAATAACCTTGTTCTTCCACATCCATCATCTTATGAGCTATGAACTTATCCCAACAGTATTGCTATTAGAATATTTTAAGATTTTTTTTCTTGGACTTTTTTTCCTGAAGCTTTTAGGGAAAAAAACAGAAATAAACAAACCAAAAAAAAAGACAATTATTTTCCAGCTTAATCATATACCTTATTTCCCTGAAGGACTTGGGTAGTCCAAAATCTCAAATGCTCCCTCAAAAGTGAAGGTTTGGGGACGCGGATGTAGCTCAAGCAATTGGGCAATAAGAGAAAAAGACAATGAGAGATTCTACAAGCCAGGGAGCTGAGGTGGCTCAAGCAATTGAGGGCCTGTCTCCCACGTCAGAAGGTCCCGGGATTGGTTCCTGATGCCTCCTAAAGAGAAGACAAGCAGACACAGAAGACCACCCAGCAAATGGACACAGAAAGCAGACCGTGAGCACAAGTGGCAAGGGGGGAGGGAGGGATAAATAAAAATAAAATGAATCTTTTTTTTTAAAAAGTGAAGGTTTGTTGAAGGGTGAAGATTATACACCTGAGATATGTTGTAAGTTAGGCAGGCATTACTCAATGAGAAGGCCCTAAACAGTTTAGAGACAGTGTCAGCACAGGTGTAGTAGTTTGTGTCCCTCTGGATTCAGGGCTCAGAGAGTGCAGAGGCCATGACTGTCATCCACCAATGACACACAATAGATGTGCCGTAAAATCTGTTGAATGAATGAGTGAGAGAGACGATCACGCATATGAAAGTGTAAGTTCTGCAATGAATGTAAAAAACTAGAAAAAAGAAACCAAATTTTTTATTCACTCATTCTCATATAGGACCTGGAAATGGCATTTCCAGATGCTTCTCAAGGAGGCTGAGCCCACTCCACCAGAGAAAGGAGTATTATAGCCAGCACCAGACTCCATCAGGGAGCTCCAGCACTCTTGGGAACAGCACTGGAGTCCCAGGGGATTTGAAAGCAAACAATTTACAGTCTGCCCTTCAAATAAAGACTACTGTGTGTGTGTGTGTGTGTGCATGTGCAAGCTGATAAGGCCTTAGCCTTGGGAGACATTTTGGGAACATGTTGTATGTAAAACAGGATTCAGTGACCCAACTGATCCTCAGAATCAATTGTTGCCTGCCTACCTTCTGAAAGTGGATATGAAGTGACAGTCTGCAGTTGACCAAATTCCCAATGTATTAGCCAAGCCTGACAGGCTAAACCTTTCTGATCTTCTGGTTTACAGAACTCCAGCCCAAGGGTCATGCTAACTGTGGGTAACCTGTTTCAGGAGACAGTATTTCCTTGCCCTTTCTTCCTGAGCAGGAAATTTGCAATCAGCAAGATGCATCACTGGGGCAAAAAATAAAAATAAATAAAAATAAAAAGTTATTTATTCATCTATCTCTGGCCCTTCTCAGTAGGAAACAGTCTGAGCTCCATGGCTGGCAATGTCATTGCTGTTAGACTAATGTTTGCCATTCTTATTTATATCATGTCATATAGAGAGGGGGGAAAGCAGCATTTGTAAAGCCCTGGGGAAAAGTCACAGGGCTCCTCTAGCCACCCGAGGCCCTGCCAGCTTTCCAGGTCTAAGGAGATCACTCTCAGCCCACTGGAGACCTCCCTACTCAGGGATCCTGGAAGAGAAGCCTAGGGTTAGACTGTTGTACCCAGGTGTCAGTCTAGAGGTAAGACTGGCTCTGCCACCCCCCCCAGTGGATTTTCATTTGGTGACTTTATACATTTCCTTCAACTACACACACACCTGGCTCACCTGTTTGAAAGGAAGGAGCTGGACTAAATGATGTCACCTCCATGAAGAAAGACTATAGTTCTAATTCCTCAGGTGAAGCAGTTGGTCACAAGTAGAAGAGGTGGTGTCTTAAGTTCACAAAGGAGTTCAGTGGCTAGTCCAGCATCATAACTCAAACCAATGACTACAATCTTCTTAGGATTGGAGTCTTTCCTCATGGAAGCATGAAGGTCTCCGCACAAGAGAGATGGCAGGGACACAGGCTCTAGAACATCCTCTACCCTTGAGTACATGAAGAGTCTTAGCCAGCTTCCCTAGGCTATAGTTTCCTGAAATAGCAGCATCATTTCAAGGGTGTGGATTCCTTTCAAATGGCTCCTCCCCCAGGGAGCCCTCCTTGACCACCTGGCCTGAATCTGGTGACCCTTCTTTGTGCTCTGTTATTTACTTCAACCATAGCACCTATCAAACCATAGAGTAATTTAATGTCTTTCTTACCAGGCTGCAAGCTCCTGGCTCTTACTTTTCTTTTTATTGCCTAGGTCTAGCATGTAATAGGCACACATGCCCACCGAATGAAATGAATGTCACAAATCACTTTGGGGACAGTGGATGTCTACTTCCATAAGTCAGCCTCCTTAACAACCACATAATTTCTGCTTGGTTCCCTTAACAGCTCCCTTCTTGCTCACACCTGGTTCCAGGCAGCTTACAAAACCGGCAGTGACTGTGCTCTTTAACTCTGGGAATAACCCGGCCCCTCCTCCTACTTCCTGCCTATCCCTCTTGTTCAGTTCCGGCTTCCTCAGTTTCCATGGGTTTGCCACCTACCCAGGTTTTTCCTCTACTAAGTGAAATCTTAAAAGGCATCAGTTACACTTCTGTTCCTGGGTGCCTCCTCCTGATCGTTCCCCACTACTCCATGGGCAGCTCGTGTGGGCAAAGCCTGGTCATGCCACCCAGGACCATACTCAGTGCCCTGGGCTCCAGCTTATCTGAGAGAAGGGAGCTGGCTGTATGTGCCCTCCTTCCTCTTCCTTTCATTTTCTTTCCCTCCCTCCCTCCCTCCCACCCTTCCTTCCTTTCTTCTCCCTCCCTCCCATCTTTCTTTTTCTTTCTTCTCCTTAATTAATTATCTATTTAATTTTAACAGCTTTCTTGAGATACAAATCCCGTACCATAAAATTCACCCTCTGAAAGTGGGCAATTCAGTGGTTTTTAGTATATTCACAGAGTTTTACAACCATTACCCTATATAACTTTAGATCATTTTTCATCACCCCAGAAAGAAACTTATACCCTGCAGCAGTCACTACTCATTCCCCTCTTTCCCCTAGCCTTAGGCAAACACTAACCTACTTTCTTCCTTTTTTTTTTTTTTTTTAATTAGAGCAGTTGTAGTTTACAGAAAAATCATGTAGAAAAGTACAGAGTTCTTATATACCCACACTCAACACACAATTTTCCCTACTATTACTTTGCAATTTGTTCCAATTGAGGAAATGAAATTATTACAATTATGCTATTAACTTTAACCCACTGTTTTACATTAGGGATCACTTTTTGTGTTGTATAGTTCTATGGTGTTTGGGGGAGGCTAACTTATATACAACCTAAAATTTCCCTTTTTATTCCTTTTCAAATATACAATTCGGTGGTGTTACTTACATTCACAAAGTTGTGCCTCCATATCTCTAACTTACTTTCTTTATGGATTTGCCAATTCTGGACATTTCATATAAATAACTCATACTATATATGGCCTTTTGTATCTGGCGTGGTGGCCTGTGCTTCTTCTATATTTTTCTTTTTTTAACTTTTACTGGGAGGTCTCGGGGATCAAACCCAGGTCCCTCCATATGGAAGACGGATGCCCAACCATTTGAGCCACATCCGTCCCCCTGCTATATCTCTTAAGGTTGACCAAAGATACCTAGAGTTATAGTCTTTTCCCTTACAGGATGGTCATATAATAAATCAGGCTTAGTTTATCACCAGCATTCCAAAAACCAGACCTAGGGAGAAAAACTAAGTCTGGGGACACATGCATGGTTTCTAATATAGCGAATCTTTAGCCTACCCTGATTATCACAAAATCAGGACAGTGAGAATATTTGCATTATGTTTAACTTTTTGAGGAACTGCCAACTGTTTTCCAAAGTGGGTGCAACATTTTACATACTCACCAGCAGTGTTCTGAGGGTTAAAGTTTCTCCACATCCTCAACAACATTTATTTTGATCTGTCTTTTTAATTATAGCCATCCTAGTGGGTGTGAAGTGGTATCTCATTGTGCTTTGATTTGCATTTCCTGAATGCAATGATATTATCTTTTCATGTATTTATTGTCTATTCAAATCTTTTGCCCATTTTCTGTAATAATAAACTTTATTTTTAGAGAAGTTTTAGATTTACAGAAAAATTTCACAGCAAGTGAAATTCCCATATAAACCCTCCATGCACACACACACACACATATACATAGTTTCCCATTATTAACATCTTACATTAGTGTGGTACCTTTGTACAAATGATGAACCAATATTGAAGCACTGCTACTAACCAAAGTCTATAGTTTACATTGTGGTTTACACTTTGTGCTGTACAGTTTTTATAGTCTTTGACAAACATATAATGTCATTGCAGTATCATACAGAACAATTTCACTGCCCTAAAACTACCCTGTGCTCCACCTATTCATCCCTCCGCCACTCTTTTGAACCCCCGGCAACCACTATCTTTATATTAATGTTACAGGTTTCTTCCTTTAACACAAGAAAATAACTATAATATCAATAAATCGATTTTGGTCCATGGCTACACTCCCCCTTATATTTGTTCATTCTTCAGTCTTTAGGGATTTGGAATGATATTCACTCTGCTGCTTCAGGCTGAGAGGGGACTTAGGTATTATGGGGCAGATGGAAGGAATTGTTTTGCTTGCAGTTGTAGATTTTTTGGGATTTTTTGCCTGCTTTTAATTGAGTTTTCTCTTTTTAATTAAGTTGTAAGAGTTCTTTATATATTGCAAATATGATTCCTTTATCAGAAATATGACTTACAAATATTGCAAATACTTTCTTTCATTCTATGACTTGTCTCTTCACTTTTTTTTTTTTTTTTTTTTTTTTTGTAGGAGTTACTGGGGATTGAACTTGGGACCTTGCACATGGGAAGCAGACACTGAACCACTGAGCTACACCTGCTCCCCTGTCTCTTCACTTTTTTGAAGGTGTTCTTTGAAGCACATAAGTTTCTAATTTATAGGTATTTTTTGTCACTTCTGCTTTTGATGTCATATCTAAGAAATCATTAACCAATCCAAGTTCAAGAATACATCTTTGTTTTCTTCCAAGAGTTTTAAAGTTTTTAGTTCTTATATTTAGGTGTATGATCCCCTCTCTTCATTTTTGGTTTATTATCTCCCAAGAGCAAATGCATTTCACAGCAGGTTCCTTTGGTATAATTTACTCTGCACCATCTGTTTTCTTTACACTGGGATGAGGTACCGCCTAAGTAAATTTATTCATATTTAGTTTTTCTGTGAAATAGGCATTCATACCTTTAATCACCCTTGGCTCTCATCATGTCAAGAATAAATACATATGTAATGAAATATGCTTTCCATCCTCCAATAAGAGTGTGCCCTGCCACAGACCGAGACTGGAGGAACTCTAGGCACGGGTGACTTTGGAGGTGATTTGAAGTTTGGTGGTTTAAAGCAGGACAGATAATTGCCTACGACCTAAATCCTGAGAAAGAAAGAATACAACTTCAGAGCTCAGAAAGGACCTTGCTGCTTGGCAAGCTGTCACCTCACCACAAACCCAACCCCCCAGGGGCCCTTTCTGTGTCTGTGGTTCATTGTTCCTGTGGTTTTGGTTGTTTGGTTCAGGCATTGTCTGAGCCATTGTCTGCCAAGATGTTTGGGTTTGGAAATTCTTTATGCCTCTGAGCAGATAGTGTCACATTTTCCCCTATGGATCTTGCATTTGTTGGTCTTTGTAAATTGGTGGCAAAATTAGTCTTCATTTCCTTGGACATTGATTTTGTATGATTGTTGATCCTCTCCTTCTGGTATATTTTTCTCATATTTATTTGTCAGCAAATCCTTCAACTTTCTATTTATTTAGCCTTGAACCCCTTCAGAAACAACAATTTTTTTTTTTTTTTTTAAATCAAACTGTTTTTTATATGCTTAACTTTCCTAGGATTTGGATCAGATGGGGCCCTGGAAGAAAAGGGTCATAAAGATAGTTTTAATCTGAGACATGTTTGCATATAAAGCCATTAACTTTATCCTTTTTAGAGCCACACCTCCCCAAGCAATGTTATTCATAAAGACTACATTAATTAATTTCTACAATAAGATAATCACTTAATCCAGAGAAGAATCATCTAAAATCTGTCCATCCAAAGTCTTCACTTTCTAATAAGTCAGTCCACATGATATGCAGAGACACAGCTCCGTGACTCTTCCAAGAGAGGCTTTTGAAGCTTATCTGTGATTATCTTCTGTTATCCAATAAATGGTAATAACATCCATCATCCAGGAAGTCACTGTGTGGGGAAACCTACAAAGACAGCAGAGCACATAAGCTCTTGGCTGTCAAAACTCCACGGCCATTTAGAGGTGTGAATCCAAGGAAGGACCTGACTTCCTCCACTGTTGACTTGCTCCTGGAAATATTCGGGACATCTAGTCAGGACAACATTGCCAGACCTGATGCCCAAACTATAGCAAGGGGTCTTGGCCCGTGTCAGTGTCAGGATGTCTTAATGGAAACGAATGGATTAATAATGTATATGTACATTTTATTTAATATTAATTCCTTGAAAGATGCCTATGAGACCTTGTTGATCTAGGTGAAAAGAAGTAGCTATAGCATGGTATGTATAGTGTGATGTTCCTTTTTGTTAGGTGTTTGTGTATGTTTACAAAAGTCTAGAAAAGAGATACATTAGAATGTTCTCTCCAGGTAATAAAACTACAAATTTTCAAGCTTTATACTTTAAAAAAAAAAAAAAAAAAAAAAAAAATTAATAAAAATATTTTTTTTCCAAAAAAAAAAAAATAAAATAATTTTTTTTTGGAAAAAAAAAAAAACAAAAGTAGGGTCCTTACCTTGAACTCAAATGCACATTAAGAATTTTGAAAATATGCAGGCAAGAGCACGTATTTGAATCTGCTACTCTGCAGGAAGACTTAAAAATAAGCAGCTTTTTAATGGTGGAGACACAGGCCAAATGCCTGCTGCTCAACAGGCCAAATGTCTGCTGCCCAAGCCTGTGAGGCCCAGCCCTGAAAATTCCAGGTCACTGGGCAATTTGCCAGGGCTGCAGGCTCATGGTGCTTCTGCCCCCTGCTGGAAAATTCAGGAAAGTGCAGGCTCTGGCCCAAGGAGTTTCTCCAGGGTTATGACCCTAGAGAGATGAATGTTTAAGCACCCAGTGACACTTGGACAAACTTGCCTTATTGTTCAAAACTGTTTTTGGATGATCTTGCCACTGGGCAACTAATCACGCAGCAATCCTTCATGCTTCTAGTCATATGCCTGCCCACATTTGGTTGATCTGAGCACATCTAGCTTTTGCTTGACTCCATTAGTTCATAAAATTTTCTGTTGGCACAAAGCATTCCTAATTTCCCCTTTGACCATGTTTGTTTCAACATTCTGTATGAACTAGGACTTTCTTTTGGAGTCTCAGCTCCCAGATTTGTATTAAGGGATATAAATACAACTGTTTTAGTTTGGATCCCCCCAATGCTGAGTCTGAGACAAGGACTTTGGTGACAATGGTTTGTTTGGGCGAATATCTCAGGAAGACAGAGAAGAAGAGGGGAGAGGGATATGGGAAAGGAGGGAAAGCCACCTAAAGGTGCATTACTGAGCTGTTTATCACTGTGTACAAAATGTTCAATCCCACTGGGGACCCTCTGAAGAACCAGTTAGAAACCACCTAGAACAGTCCCTCTGACTTATGGGAGGTTGGGCCATTTATCCAACAACCCTCGTCCTCCACTGGTTGAAAGTTGCCCCTGGAGGACAACCCCTCACGGTGCCAACCGACCCCTCAGCCCTCCCCTCCCCGCCCCCCACACCATTCCTACTGCACCTGTGCCTGCAAGCAGACTGAGCAAGCTTCCAAGCTGAGGAGAAGGTCCTGAAGCAGCAAAACTGAGAGACTCTGTTGGTGCTTGAGATGGGAAGCCATTATCACATCAGGGAATTATTGCCCACAGCGGCATCTGAAGTCCGAGGTGAGCCCAGGAGACAGGGCCTGAGTTCCAACAGAGACTACTACAGCAATCAGATGCGGCTGCCCTGTGGGTACTCGTGTCTGTCTGCCAACTGCTCTCTGACCCACTTCTCGCCCTTACTATTCACCTACTGACTCCACCTGACCTCTCAGTCCTGCTCCAGCGACCAGCTCAAACCTCCCACAGTGCCTGACCTATTACAGCGTTCCCTCTGCCTCTCTGGCCCCAGCCCCTCTGCTCACCCCTCAGGTCGGCCTTCAGCATCTCACCTCTGCAAATTCAGCCCTTTCCACTTGCCCAGCAGGCACGTTCCTCATTTCTTTCTATTCCTCTTCTCCTCTTTCCCTCCTCCCTTTCTTTCCCTCTTCTCTCCCATTTACGTTTTAAGCCTGATAGGATCCCAAAAGCATCAGTGAATCCCACTCAGATAATTTGCTTCCCTGGTCTCATAGAAAAAATGCCCACAGTCAGCATCAAATAATAAAAATAAATATAAGGATATCTAATGGTGTTTGAGCTTTTACTGAATGACAAGCATTGTGTGAGATGCGATTCAGTCATTACCTCATTTAATCTTCACAACAACCTCATGAGGTAAGTACAGTAATTATAGCAGTTTTACAGATGAGGAATCCAAAGCGTGGAGAAGAATGACTTACTTAGCACATAGAGCTGGGGCTCAAACACAGGTGTTTGGCCTCAATTATTTATTTTTCATCCCTTTGCCACAAGATAACTTAGTCATTAACTGCTGACTGACCTTGGAGACTTGACTTTACCTCTTGTGCCTGGGTTTTGAACTTTCAAATTGGACAGTATTTAATGTTTCTTTTTTGCCTCACAACAGTATTGAAAGTATGAAATGATATATATTTAAAGCTAAATATAATACTTTGGCTATTTGTTTTGTTTTCGTTTTCTTGGTTTGTGCTGTTAGTTTCATGCAATGCTTTTTTCCAGGGCCAACCTTAATGGATTTCGTCCTCCAGTTTCCTGATAACCTGTTATTCTACTTTAGAATTTAATTCATTTGATCTTGTATAACAGTTATCTGGAAGAGGCTCCTCGAAATTTTTTTTTTTTTTTTTTGCAACAGCTTTATTGAGATATAATTCACACACCATATTGTAATACCAATTATAATTTACCCACTTAAGTTTAAAATTCAATGGTTTTTAGTATATTCACAAGATTGTGCAACCATCACCACAATCAATTTTAGAGCATTTTCATCACCCCAAAAAGAAAATCCTCCAGCAGTAACCTCCAATTCCATCTTCAAACCTTCCATCCCTAAGCAACCACTAATCTTCTTTGTCTCTATGAATTTGCCTATTTGGGGCATTTCATATCAATAAACTCATATAATATGTGGCCATTTGTATCTGGTGTCTTTCACCTAGCATGTTTTCAAGATTCATCCATGTTGTAGTATATATCAGTGCTTCATTCCTTTCTATGGCTGAATAATATTCCATTGTAGAGACATACCACATTTTCATTATCCATTCATCAGTTGATGGATATTTGGTTTATTTCTACTTTGGGGCTGTAATGAATAATGCTGCTATGAACATTCATGTACAAGTTTTTGTATGGACATGTTTTCATTTCGCTTGGATATATGCTTAGGAGCAGAATTGCTGGGTCACATGGTAGTGCTATGTTTAACATTTTCAGGAACTGCCAGACTGTTTTCCAAAATGACTGCACAATTTTACATTCCCACCAACAGTATAAGGTTTCCAATTTCTCTAAGTCCTCACCAACACCTGTTATTATCTGTCCTTTTTATTATAGCCATCATAGTTAGTGGGTGAAATGGTATCTCTATGGTTTTGATTTGCATTTCTCTGATGGCTAATGATGGTGAGCATCTTTTCATGTGCTTATTGAACATTTGTATATCGTCTTTGGAGAAATGGCCATTCAGATTTTTTGCCCATTTTTTTTAACTTTTAATTTTGAAATAATTTCAAACTTACAGAACAGTTGCAAAACTAATATAAACCCCATACAGAGAACTCCAACATATCCCAACCTGCATATACCCAGATCTACCTTTTTTTTTTTTTTTTTAAGATTTATTTATTTCTCCCCCTCCTCACCTTGTTGTTTTGTGCTCACTGTCTGCTCTCTGTGTTCTTCTGTGTCTGCTTGTCTTCTCTTTAGGAGACACTGGGAACCGATCCTGGGACCTTCCTGAGTGGGAGAGAGGCACTCAATATCTTGCGCCACCTCAGCTCCCTGGTCTGCTGTGTCTCTTGTTGTTTCTCCTCTGTGTCTCTTTATGTTGTGTCATCTTGCGCACCAGCTCTCCACACGGGCCAGCTTGCCTTTTACCAGGAGGCCCCGGCAATCGAACCCTGGACCTCCTATATGGTAGACAGGAGCGCAATCACTTGAACCACAACCATTTCCCAGATCCACCATTTTTAACATTTTGCCACCTTTGTCATATCATTCTATGTGTCATCTATCTATCTATCTTCTGAACCTTTGAGAGCAGGTTACATACATCATGCTCCTTAACCATATAATACTTCCACATACATTTGCCACCAACAAGGATATTCACTTGTGTAATCACCTCAAGTGTAGTTATCAAGTTCAAGAAATTTAACATTTTTGTAAGCAAATACACATATATGCATATATATTTATATAAATAAATAAATAAATAAATAAACTTTTGGAATTAAAAAAAAAAAAAAGAAATTTAACATTGATATAAAGTTTACATTCCATCTTCCAATTTTTTCTTATGTCCCAGTAATGTCAATTTAAGCCTTTTTTCCTCCATTCTTAGATCCCATCCAGGATCATGTATTGCATTTAATTGTCATTATCTCTTTACTTTCTCCTTTTTTTTTTTTTTTCTAATTGTGGAAGCCTACATGCAACATAAATCTTCCCATTCCTTTTTTTTTTTTTTTTTCTAATTGTGGAAGCCTACATGCAACATAAATCTTCCCATTCCAGCCCCTCTCAAGCATACCATTCAGTGAGACTCATCACATTCACAATGTTGCTGTACCCTCACCATCACCCATTACTATCACCTTACCATCACCCCAGACAGAAACCCGACACTCATATTGCATTAACTTCCCATTGTCCCTTCCCCCCGCCCCGCCCCTGGTAACCTGTACTCTACTTTCTGTGTCTATGAATTTGTATACCTTCTGATATTTTCTTCATAGATACCATCGGGCTTAAATTTAGCATCCTAAATCTCTAACAATCTCATTTGCTTTGATACCAACTTAACAAATTTTAAAATGGGTTATTTGGGTTTGTTTGTTTGTTTGTTTGTTTGTTTGTTTTTGAGGAGGTACCAGGGATTGAACCCAGGACCTCATACATGGGAAGCAGGTGGTCAACCACTGAGCTACATCTGATTACCTATTTTGTCTTTTTATTATTGAGTTGTAAGAGTTCTTTATATATTCTGGATACAAATCCCTTAGTAGATAGATGATTTGCAAATATATTTACTCTCATTCTATGTGTTGTCTTTTCATTTTCTTAGAAGATACATATTATACTTTCACAGCCATTCATACCTTAACAGAGTGAATTTATGATCTCCTGTTAGTGAAAGCAGGGAGGAAGCATAAATGCACTAGGCTCTGATTAAAGAGAAGCCATGAGGTAGAGAAGGTTAAGAAAAGCTGGCAGCTCCATCCTTCCCAAGACAACCTTTGCCTACTGCCTAACTTCTCCCTGCTTTTCAAATGTACAGGCTGTGCTCTATAATTAGCTAATAATGCAGTCAATTTGTGGAGTATCTATTAGCCCCAGGATTCCCTTCCCTCCAGGGAAGTGTTTGCTGGAGCTGCAGGAGTGCCCTGTGCTGGAGCCCAGGGTCTGAGACTCTCAAAGTAAAATGCTAGGGGTCAAGGACTAAGCAGAGGTCAGGTGTAGGGAGGATGCAGCGCTGATGGCTGATATGCCTTGGAATAGGGTGACCTGGTTATTTTCTAGGCATTTCCAGAATTACATAGCCCTTCACCAAACCTGACCATTTTTCTTCCAGGTCTCCTGGAACCTGGTCTGGATTAGCTATACAAAGAAGCAAGGTCTGGTTTGAGGGGCTAGCTGGCCTGCCTGCCTACCTACCTGCCTTCTTCCCTCCCTCCATTCCTTTTTTCCTTCCTCCCTCCCTCCTTCCTTCCAATCTTCTTTTCCTATTCAAGAGCGAAATAAAACATATATATATAAAAATGCTTAGAACATATTTGAACCATTTAACAAACAATTGCAAAGCAACTCTGTGTAACCAACCAGAAGTCCCCTGTGTGTCTCCTGTGTGATCACCACCCTTCCCTCCCCATCAGAAGTAACGACTATTATCCTAACTTTTGTGGTATCAATTTTCTTTTATTCTTTACAATTTTACTACCTATTTTTGAACTTTATATGTATGGATTCCTACTGTCTATACATTCTTCTGTGATGCCCTTCTTTTCCTCAACATTATGTTTGTGAGATTCAAACAAGTCACTGGATGTAGCTGTAGATCATTAATTTCCATTACTGTATTGTATCTCATGGTATGAATACATTACAATTCATTTTTCCACTCTCCTCATGGTGGACAGGGCTGTTTCCAGTTTGGGGCTATTATGAACAATGCTGCCAACAATGCTATTATGAACATATATGTTGAACATATATCCTGGTGCACATGTGCAAGAGCTTCTCGAGGATGATGGATGGCCTAGTGTGCTGACCTCAACAATGTTCCAAAGTGACTGTACCAATTTATTCTCTCATCAGCAGTGTGTAAGAGTTCCCATTGTTTCACATCCTCACCATCCCTTCATATTGTTAGATTTTTTAAAAATTTTGCTTCTTTTGTAGATGTGTAAAGGTTTTTCATTGCTGTTTCAATTTGCATTATCCTGATAATTGATGAAGTTGAATACCTTTTATATAGTTTTTGGTCTTTTATGAAATGCCTATTCAAGTCTTTTGCCCTTTTTTTTTTCCTATTGGGTTGTTTATCTTTTAAAATTTATTTATTGAGTTCTGGATATATTCTGGACATTAGGGCTTTGCTGGCTGAAAATTTCTTCTCCTACTTGGTGGCCTGTTGCCTGTGTTTTACTAGGTCATAGGGAAGGAGGCTGCAGGGGCCCGCCACCTCTGAATTCCTTTGCTTACTGTTGGGTGTCTTAGGGAATTTGCTCAGCCTTCATGGACAATGGCTGCCCTTTCTGAGTCAACCTGGAGTTGCCGGCACCATAACCAGGAGCCCTGCTCTCCCCTGTGAGGCAAGTTGCCCAGGGAACAAGCAAGTCCTCATGAGAATAACAATGTGTGCAAAGAGAGCCTGTTTTGTGCTTTCTTCCTTCCTACTCTTTTTCATTAGCAGAGAAAATGGAGTTTGGGACTGTATCAACACAGAACTTTTACTTCACACATCAATGCCAAAAAGAATAAAATGGGAAAGGACCTAGAGATCAACAAATTTCTAAAGCCCTTTTTCGCTAAGCCTGGATTTTACTGTCTAGAAAATAGATGCTACTTCAGAACAGTGAGCATGACTGTGCCAGGGTGGAGGGAGAAGGTCACATCTTGCCAGGGGGCAACGGGTCACAGTACCTGCATCAGCATTTGAAGCCAACATAAAGAATGTTACTAATGAGCTTGCGGTCATTAGCCACCCTCCCCACTCCTTACCCCCCAAACCTTTCTGAACCTGGGATAGACTCTGACTGGCTTCCAGAGGAAGTGAGGGGGTAATTGAGTTGTATAAGTACTATTAATCTCTGCTAATTCTCTCTGAGTAAAGGCCTCACTCCCTGGTGAGGAGGGTGTGGTGGATACTGAATTTATGGTCATTTTAAATGAGTTAATTTTTACATGTGACAGGATAAAAAATTTGAAGTATAATTAGTCCATCACCCCTACCAACCTTCCTCCCGCCGCCACCTTCCCCAATTCCAGCCTCTTGAGGAAAACTATCAGTTTGTGTGACATGAAAACCCCACCATTTGTGGGCCAATGCGGGGGATAGTGTATGAGAGACCACAGGGGGCTGGAGCCTTTGCAGAACGGCAGAAAGAGTTAAGCAACTGTCTTTAGGAGTGGAATTTTGAAGCTAGAAAACTTGCTGTCTGCTGGATAATATAACTCCTTCCTCACACCCTCTTTGAGAGATAGCAAAGGCTTTGTTACTTTCAAAACTTTTAAACGTTGGATTTGTGTTTCTTTTGACCAGAAAGGAGTGCTGATGTAGGGCTTAAGGAAGGAAATGGGGGCTCGGATGTATTTGGGTCATACTCTTGTGCTTCTCTTTATCTGCATCAGAAGGATCTTATATATACGCAACACTTATCTACCACATGGCTGTGCAGGGTGTGAAATTATTTAAAACCTGGGGCCTCTGGGATCCCCCAGACATCCCCACAGGCACAACAAGAAAACTGTTTCAGCTCCAAGATCTGCAGTCACTCTGATTGGTGGTGCCTGCGTGAACCAGCGTTTAGACGTTTTTAATATCTTCCATGTACACCTACAAATGGCTTAAAATAAAATACAGACAGACAGACAGAGATGGCTTTTGAAAGCTCAGGGCAGGTTTAGTCCATTATTTCATTCAGTTTAGGTTGGGTTCCCAGTAGCTGACCCTGAGACAGTGATTTTGTTGAACCCTAAATTAGCCTACCCATAGGCCTTCATGGCAACCAGAGTAACATAGAAAAGAAAAGTTTCTCACTGTTTTCTAAGTGTCTTATCTGAAAAGCACACAACTTTTCTTCCTTTGAACAATCCTGCAAGGACATCTCAACCCTGCAGCTGTGCTAGCTAACTGCCAAAATCCGCTTCTGTTTATCCCGCTTGCTTGCAAACTGCGACAGCAACCCCCTATAAAAAGGAGCCATTTTAAAACCTGGGGGCTGCAGTTCTCTCCTGCATGAGAGGTGCTGCAGACACCCGCGGGCTTAGCTCAATAAACTTCATAAAAGTGGTTAAAGTCTGCGTGTAGTCGATCTCCTAGGTTATAACAATTTGAGCTCAAGTAGTTTACTTGGGAAGTATCCCAGGGAGCTCGAGTGGGAGCTGGAGGACTCGTGGGCACACCTGCTGCCCTCCACCGACCAGGTAAGCCACCATGTCAGCGACAACGTGCGTGAGACACAGCTGAACCCCAAACCCTAAACAGACTTTCGGAGCCTCACAGCTGCTGCGTCACTTCGGCCTCTCAAATCTCGCGCAATTTTACCTTGGAGCCAAGTTTAGCAAACAGGGGAAGGAATTCTGGGAAATGTAGTTTCAGCTGAGCTGTATTCATGGTACAAAACCAGCTACAACCGTCCTAATGAGTGTTATAGAGAATATGATTATTAGCCCTAACATTCAGAGTGTTCAGCGCAGAACAGCATTTTCTTTGCTTTCTGTATCAACTTAGTTTCTGCGTCTGAACTCCATTCTGACAGGCTGGCAAAATAATTAACTGTTCATTCCTGACACTCCCCGCTTTGGGATCAGGAGATGATTCTGTGATCTTACCCATTGCCAAGTTGAGGATGTCCTTGGGTCACGGAGTCATCCATGACAGTTGAATGTTACCACTGAGACAAACGTCCCTTTCCCAGTAGCCCCTTCAGATCTGGTAACAACATTTGCTTCCACGCCTCACTTGGGACATGGGGCTTGTTTGCAAAGCTAAGCGCCCCGTGGCTTCTTTCTCTAGGATCTTGCCACCTCCCCGAGGCTCTCTGCATGACTAGAAAGAGGAAATACAGGCTGGAAAAAACATAATTTTTTTTTTTTTTTTGAGTTACTGGGGGCTGGCTATTGAACCCTGGACCTCATCTGTGGGAAGCCAGCACTCAACCACTGAGCCACATCGGCTCACCTGAGTTGGTTTTTTTCAATTTGTTTTGCTTGGTGTTTTTTTTTTTTTTCAGGAGGCACCGAGAACCAAACCAGGACCTTCCATGTGGGAGGCAGGCGCTCAACCGCTCAAGCAGTTTTTTTTTTTTTTTTTTTTTTTTTTGTGGGTAAAAATCAAATTTTTCACAATCCAAACCAATATTTGTAAAATGATATGTAGAGATATATGCATATATGTGCATTTGCTTACATAAATGTTATTATTTTTTTTTTCATATATATTTTTAAAGATGCTTAGATTGCAGTTAATCTTTTAACATACAGGTACCCACGGCTGTTGGGGCCACTTGCTCCTTCCTCTGTGTTCCAAAAAGGGCCCTAAGTGGTAATGGCAGCTGGAGCTGGAAGCCAAAGTACACCTTGGCTGCCACCACCTCTCTGCCATCCACTCTGCCCTGGATGCTTCTAGCCACGTGAGGCCTCCAGTCTACAAGAGATTCCTGGACACCCCAAGGGACTGAAAAAAGACATGCATCATTGAGAAAATGATACCTCTCGTTGCCAATAGCAACATTCCAGCTTTCTGTGAGTCTGGCAAGTCTTCCTGCCTCAAGGATGACACCATGAGAACTGCTGAGCAGTTTGGCTTATATTCCCCCCAACAAAAAAAATATTGTCACACAATCAACCAAAAAACTCAGGGCTGGACAGAGGCAAGAGCTGTTAAATGAAACACATTTGTAGACTACAATTGATAGTAGCAAAAATTGAAAGAGCAAAAAGATGAATTAGAGGAGAAAACCATCTCTATGGATCTCAAAAGTGTGGCCCTCTGGATACTTGACATACACGTGCTGGAGACCAACAAAGCAGCTAGATTTAAGACAAGTCTAGGCAGACCTTTGGGTATAACTACAGCTGCAAGATTAAAAAGTCAGTACAGAGAGGCCTCCTGGAAAAAAAGCAGCAAGCTTTCCATTGTTCCAATGATGCCAACAGGCAATGAGCTGCACTTTGTACTGTTCTTTGCAGTAAGAGGTGATGCATTGTATTTACATGCACACGTGGCTATGGGGGCTGTGAGTGTTCTGGGATCTAACACAAGGGCCTCAACAATTGTTGGATGGCCCAGAGTGTAGCACATAGAGGACAATGTTGGATGACTACATCATCAGTTGAAACCTCTGTCATCTAAAGAGCTATTTAATAGGTGTTTCTTTTTGCTGAGCCTTAAAATAGAAAATTCTTAATAAATTTGCTCAGAACAGTACAACTTCTGTCACACAAAGGCTTATATCTTTATTCATATACTCATCTATCCATTTTTACTATGTGTCTGTTATTTCACTGTTTCTCAAGATAATGTTCAATAGTCAGCTGTCAGCAAATCCTTTTTTCAACTAATTTCTGAAAATAGTGACTTAACTGAATGTTCCCCCGGGAGTGGGGAAGGAGTGGCAGGTTGAGTTTTAGACTAAGTGCATTCGACACTCCTTTCTGTTTCTTTTCATTTCTGATTTTATTATACACACCCCTCACCCCCGTCCTTTTCTAAATACATCTGCCCTTCCCCACCCCAAACACATCTACTCAGTGGTGCTGGGTTATCTGTCAGAAGATACTATTGTAATGCAGGGTTAATGGATTTTGTGTTCAGGTTGATGAAATGATAAAATCTATTAAAAATGAGTTAATGACCTCAGAAAACAATGGAGACTGGCTGCAGTTATGAATGGATAAACAGATTAAAGACCTGAATTTGCAGGTCACATCAGTATGTGACCTGCACACTTACGAGCATCTCCTGATTCCAGGTACTTTTCTCCTTGTGAGTAAGTCCAGGTCCCATTCTGAAGAGAAAGACACCTAAGTGATGACTGGAATTAAGTTTTTTTTTTTTTTTTTTTTTAAAGATTTTATTTATTTATTCATTTATCCCCCCCTTGCTGCTTGTGCTCGCTGGGTCAGCCAACCACGCCGTGCAGGCGGGCTTTGCCTTCACCAGGAGGCCCTGGGAACCGAACCCGGGGCCTCCCATATGGTAAACGGGAGCCCCACTGATTGAGCCACAGCCGCTTCCCTGGAATTAAGTTTTAAACCAGTTTTTGTCTCTTAATCTTTATGTCCCTGTATCTTTTGTAAAACTATATCTTGTCATGGTAAACATGGCATGTTAATTGCTCATAATGTAAAATAAATAGTTGGGGAAAACTGGCCCTTTGCCCTACTGTATGACTGTTCTTTGAAAGGTAAATTGCTAAATTTTATACTCTGTATTTCTGTTCTTCATAAGATATATAATATCATTATATATATTTACTTACTATTCTATTATATTTAATTATTTTTTATTTACTATAAAGCCCATATTTACAATTAGTCAGAAAATGATCTGCTGGTCAAGTAAATTTATTTTACTTTTTCTTTTAAAATATTTTAATATGCTTTATTTGTTGTTTTTATCAAATTAATTACATATTAAATTTTCATTTTCTGAAAGATATTGCTATATTTGCAGTCCTGCACTTGATATTTAAAAAAATACTGGCCCAATATATGGAAGAAAAGCAGTAGTATTTGATTACATTTTAATATTTGGGGACTTTAAAAAAATCAGTGTTTTGGTTTAATTAAATAAAAACTCTTTATATTTTAGACTTTTAAAAAATAATTTATTGTATTTATTTATTCTGCTCCCCTTGTTGTTTGCTCACTGTCTGCTCTCTGTGTCCATTTGCTGTGTGCTCTCTGTATCTGCTCTTTAGGAAGCACCAGGAACCGACCTGGGACCTCCCATGTAGGAGAGAGGCACTCACTCACTTGAGCCACCTCAGCTCCCTGCTTTTTGGGGTCTTGCATTGCCTTTCCTCTTTGTGTCTCCTTGTTGCATCATCTTGTTGCGTCAGCTCGTCACACCAGCTTGCTGTCTTGCTCATCTTCTCTAGGAGGCACCAGGAACTGAATCCAGGACCTCCCATGTGGTAGGCGGGAGCTCGATCATTTGAGCCACATCTGCTTCCCTCAATTTACTTTTTAAAAGAAACATCTGTTTAGGTTATTTTAATATTCATTCCAGTCTTATGTTTATGTGAATTTATATACACAGTTGCCGTGAAACAAGTATAGGGCTTCTTTGCAGTTAGTTTAAGAGAAAAACACAGCACCTGGGCCCAGGTGAAGGCAAGCCACCCAGTGAGAATAGCCAGTGCATGATGTTTTATTTTCTCAGCTGCTATGTATGATGTTTTAGTTTCTCAGTTGCTTAAACAAATACCATACAATGGGTTTGCTTCACAACAGGAATCCATTGGCTCATAGTTTCAGAGGCTAGAAGGCTTGCTTCCTCCAGGGGTCAGTATCTCCTGACAGTCCAGCAATCTTTGGGGTTCCTTGGCTTTTTCCTCATATGGCATGCACATGGTAGCATCTTCTCCGTTCTTTTCCGTGTTCTGGCTTCTGTTGACTTCCAGCTTCTGGCTGCTCCCGGCGACTTCTCTCTCTGTCTGACTTTCACTCCAGTGATCCAGATTAAAACCCAACCTGATTCAGGCAGGGCCACTCTTTAATTGAAGTAATATCTCAATGAGATCCTATTTACAATGGGTCCACACCAACCTTAATGAGGACCAAGACCAAGAACATGTCTGTACTGGGGTACACAATTCAATCCCCCACAAATGTAAAGAGGGAAAAGAGAACATTTTCTTTTCAAGAAGTTTTTTAAAAATAGAGCAATTTAGGAAATTCCAATGATAATTGCTGCCCTGTCATTCATTGTTTCAATATGCAATAAATTTTATGATCCTTTTACAGTAAAATATAAGAATTTAAAGTAGTTATTGAAAATATTTTCAATCTTGGTCATAAAAATAGTTTATGACTGTCCTATATTATCTTCTTGTTTTATTTTAGCTTAATTATTTGCTTATATGTACTATCCAAATCTTCCCTTTGCTTTTTCCCATATCCCCCATATACAATATATTTAATTTTCAAAAAATATTATGCTCTAGTAAATCAGTCAAGTGATTTATAGTAATCAGACTTTGATTCTTTAAGCTTTTACAGTTTCCTATTTCCCACAGATAATCATGGGCAAAATAATTACAGTTAATTGGTATCACTATGCTTTCCTCTGTTGTAAAAGGCCTAAACAGAAACTCTGTATTGTTTCATGTCTAGGAATTATAGCTACTCGTGTGCAGTTATGTGTAGGGGAATAGAGTAGCATTCATGATCTGTATCTACATTATCATATGGATATATATCTATTAATAAAGCCTTTAAAATTTACTACCCAGTCACATGTGGTAGCTCCTTACAGCTGAGTTATGGCCACAGTAGGAGGAAGTTGGTAGAGAATACAGACTGGAGATGGAAATTGAAGAGCTTTTCCAGGTGCTAAAAGTCATCACAATTGAAACGGTTCAGATGAGAATGCACGAAGCGTGGCTTAGCAGCTCACCTAAACCATAAACTCTCACTCCCTGTTTCTTGGATGGTCAACAAAGCAAGGAGGAGTAGCAGGGGCCAGGTATCCAGAAGTCCTCTGTGCAGAATCAGAGCCAGGAGAGCAGCAGCTGAGACAGAAACACGAACTCTTTCAAAGTAGTGTTCCAGGCTAGAGGTTACTGGGATTAACCTTCTCCTGGGTTCTCACAAGCCAAACTAGAACTAGAAAGGGAAAGGGGAAAATGCAAACAACAGCATTTTAAGTTGTTCCTACAGCAATGCCTTTTTTCTGGAAGAATCGCCTCTAAGCAATAATTCAGCCCAACTTCCCGTTTTAAGATTCTTGAGAAATGACGAGGTCACGATGAGACTGTTATTACGGCAACAATGCATGCTTCGTTTTCCAATTACTGAAAAAGAATACTCTTTGGGGAGTGGAATTCAACACTCGATTTAACAGTAGCACTGTGTACTAATTCACGTTGAAATGGAAAGCCAATCCAGTGAAGAAAGCATCCAGACAAAATGAAATGGGCCATGATAATGGCATGGTTTTTCAATTGTGGGTCTCACATTATGAGGATTACAAATTCTTTCCTAAATGTTAATTAAGGTTCTCAATATCTCTGGTGGTAAATATAAAGGCAGAAAAATTGAGATGAGAGAGGCTCTGTAATTGGCCCAGAGATGAATGAGAAGTCACAAAGGTTGCAGAGCCTGAATGTATACCTGTTTTTAGACCTACTCTTCAGCTGTTTATCTAATGCTTTACACAGTCTGGCCACAATGCTTGTAAATTTGACTGAGATTCTGCTGACAACTAGAATTGGGAACAGATCCCCCATCCTTTCTTTTAACTTTACAAATATTTGTTGTATTTCTTTGTATGGCAAAGATTACAGTAACCACTAGGGCTCTAAAATGACTAAGATACGATTCCTAAGTCAAGAAGCTCCTCTAAGCAGAGAAAGAAAACATGCAAATAGTTGCTAAATAGGGCAACAATATACTTGGATAGAGAATGGGCACAGAGAAAGGGAGTCTTTCCAAAGAGAGATCAGGGATCTCTCTTTTCCCTGAAAGTGGAACCTCTGATCTGGTTTTGAGAAAAAAAAAACAGGAGTTGGCTCCCACTTAACAAGGGTAGAGTGAACATAACAGTTATCTCTGCTTCCTCCTGAAATCACACTAACATGACAGGAAACATATGTGGGTATGTTTTTTTTAATAAGGCATAAAACCACCCACAAGAACAAAAATAATAGGACAAAAGAAAATTTGACATCTAAAAGGTAAAAGGACAAATGGTACTGACATAATAGTTTCCCCCCAGATTGAATCTTTAACAAAGAGAAAAGCCAAGAAGACTATTTGAATCATAGAACCCCCTAGCTGACTCCTGAACTGGTGGTACCAGGACTCTGGAAGTGAAAGGAGAGTTAGTCCAAAGTCTGTTTAAGAAGCAGCTAGACCCCTCTAGATCCCCTGCCCCACTCCATTGGGGGTACCCCTTCTCCACTCTGCAAAAGACTGGGAGGCTATTCTCTGGAGATGGTAAAACTGAGGCTTACCTACCAGGCAGAGGAGGGAGGACACTACCAAAACAAAAGGATTAGATGGAAGTTTACAAACCCAACGTCAATACCCCTTACCTCTTTCCCCAGAACACTGGCAGGTGGCTTATACCCTCCAGGTGGGAGAACATAACAATCTTTTCTGAGTACAAGAGAAAAAGACCAAAAGATAATGGCATCAAGAGTTCCCTCAAGAATAGCCTAGCCAGATTACCCTATGGTACATTAAACACTGTTATTTTATGATTTCTTAATACGTTATTTTTATCTAGTATTATACAAAATAAATGTCAAAAAGTAGTAGTATAATTTTACCCCATTATTATAATCACTACCCACCATGCCACTAAAATACTCTTACCAAGGTCACCAATGACTTTCTTGTGATCAAAATGTCACAGCTCGGGAAGCGGCTGTGGCTCAATCAGTAGGGCTCCCGTTTACCATATGGGAGGCCCCGGGTTCGGTTCCCAGGGCCTCCTGGTGAAGGCAAGCCCGCCCGCACGGCGTGGTTAGCTGACCCAGCGAGCACAAGCAGCAAGGGGGGGATAAATGAATAAATAAATAAAATCTTAAAAAAAAAAAAAAAAAAAAAATGTCACAGCTCATTTCTCATCTTCCTTGGCCTTTCTGCAGCCTTGGCCACTGTATTAGCCAGCCAAAGGGGTGCTGATACAAAATATCAGAAATCTGTTGACTTTTATAAAGGGTATTTATTTGGGGTAGAAGCTTACAGTTACCAGGCCATAAAGCATAAGTTACTTCCCTCCCCAAAGTCTATTGCCACGTGTTGGAGCAAGATGGCTGCTGACATCTGCCAAGAGTTCAGGCTTCCTTCTTCTCTTCCTGGGACTTGTTTCTCTCCGAGTTCAGTTGCTCTGCTCCTCTGTGTGCTTACTTCCCGGGCTCCAGCTCAAAACTCCAACATCAAAACTCCAACTAACTCCTCTGCTCTGCCGTGTAGTTTACTCTGCGGTGGGTGCGGTCTTAACATCCTACTGATGTGGCCCAATTAAAGCCCTAATCATAACTTAATCATGCCCAGAGAAACAAATCAGTTTACAAACATAATCCAATATCTATTTTTGGAATTCATAAACAATATCAAACTACTACAGCCACTATTGACTTTGCCCTCTTTCTTTAAACTTTCTTTTTTTTAATGAAGCAAGTAAAAGGTTTTATTGAGAAAGGAGAGGAAGGGAAAGTACACACCCAAGACATGGGTGTGGGCATGCTCCAAGCAAGAGATGCGCCTGCCCTCTTTCTTGAAGCAATCTACTGTGACATTCTGCTACATAGGTTTTCCTCCCACCTTTCTGGTCATTCTCTCTCTGCTTCTTTGCAGACTTTTTGCTCTACTCATTCCCTAAATGTTGGGTTCTTCACACGTCTATCTTGGGCCTTCTTCCTATTTTTCTCTCTATTCCATTTTTTTGAGTGATATCTTGTCCCATGGATCTTGACCCTCAAACTTGTATCTCTAGTCCAGATGTCTGTTTTGAACCCCATGTAAACTCATATACACTCTGCCTATTGGCCATCTCCCCTTCAATCTATTTATTATCAAATCCTGTTGATTCTAACTCCTAAACATTCCATGAATCAGTGTTTTTCTCTCCATTCCCACTATCATTATCTTTTTTCAGGTTACCATTATCTTTTGCTGAGACTCCCTCTTTCCAGTCCAGCCCATTTTAAAATCCATTCTTATTGCAACCAGAGGGACCCTTTAAAATGCAAATATGATCAGGTTCAACTCTCTATAAATCAAACAACAATAAACTTTTAATCGTTCTCCATTATTCTTAAGATAAAAATTGAAATGTCTTAATAAAACTAACAAAGCTCCATATGACCTGGTCCCTTCCCACTGCTCTTGTCTCATCCCTTTCCACTCACCCCCCTTAAACTCTTGGCTTCAGCCATATTAATTTTTTCAGTTTCCTGAACAAAGTCTTGCTCTCTGTTCCCTCCAGCTTTTTTTTTTTTTTTTTTTTTTAAGATTTATTTATTTCTCCTCCCTCCCCCATTGTTTGCGCTTGCTGTCTTCTCTCTGTGTGCTCATCTTCTTTTTAGGAGGCACCAGGAACTGAACCCAGGACCTCCCATGTGGGAGGGAGATGCCCAATCGCTTGAGACACCTCTGCTCCCTGCTTGTTGTCTCTCTCATTGTGTTTTTCCTTGTTGTGTCTCTTCATTGCATCATCTCATTGCGTCATCTTGTTGTGTCACCTTGCCACTTGAGCCCATTGCGTCAGCTCGCTGTCTTGCTCGTCTTCTCTAGGAGGCACCAGGAACCAAACCCAGGGCCTCCCATGTGGTAGGTGGGCACCCAACTGCTTGAGCCACATCGACTTCCCTCTCCAGCTTTTAATACATAATGTTCCCACAAACTAGATGGATTCCCATCTTGACACCATTCTGCCCCCATCCCCACCCCTGGCCTAATTTGGCCTATAATCCTTCACTTCCTCTAGGAGGCCTACTCTAAATTCCCAGACAGGGGTAGGTTTTCCTCCAAAGTACTTTCATAACACCATGTACTTCCCCTCTTGTGATCCTGGCTACACTGTATTGGAACTAATTGATTACTTGCCTGTAGTCCCCCACTAGACTAAGTTTAGTGAAGGAAGGGATTGAACCCACCTGCCTTGTTCACTATTGTGTATCACAGTGCATGGCATATCATGAGTAATAAATAATTAGTTGCTTGATGAATGAATGAATAAATGAAGGAAGCATTTATTGCCAATCTCATTCATTTTTACACTTAACACTGTGTATACTATAACTTCCCTGTCTTCCTAACAGGATTTTAAATTTGTGTGGATCAGGGACTTTAATTTGTATTTCTATGATATACCACTTAGTATCTACTGTGATAAGCACACAACAGGCATCCATTCATTTGTTTATTAATTTAATAAGTATTTATTGTGTATTTACAATGTTAAAGACAAATGTGGAGTTGAGGAATTGTAGAAGAAGCAGCTGGGGGTTGGATCTGATTTAAACCCCCTAAGTACTTGAATTTTTCATTTAATATAATGAGTGCAGATAATCACGGAAGAGACCTCATGTATCACCTTCTTGGTAATAATATTGTTATATTGCCAGTCGCTAGGGGAGGAAGGAATCAAGGCTTAAAAATAGATATTTTTAAAGTCTCTAATGTGGAGGAGGAAAATGAAGAGAGAGGGAGAGAAATAATGGAGCTAAATAATCCCAATGGCTCAGCGTCTATGGCCAGGGAGCAGCTATGTCGTGTATTATGCAGTGCTTGGTTTCGCTGAGACCAGATCAAAGAGCACCCACTCCTCTTGTTAAAGGACATTTTTTTTTTTTTAATTTTTTATTTGGGGACATATTTTTTAAAAGTAAAATCATGACTTTCATACAAATAGAAAATTAACATGTGTCAAAGGGTTTATAGAACTCATTAATTAAGGAGGGAACTGTAAAATATTACAACTGATTCAAAGGATAACCCAAAAAGCAACACATACACAGGGAATCAGCAAAGCTGAAATTAATTTGTTTAATGAATGCAACACTGGCTTCTTGGGTGAGGGGAAGGGACATCATTTGTACTCCAGGAACAATTTGCATTTGCATTTCTATGGACAAGAATTATTTGCACTGCTATCAAGTTTTTGCAATTTATAAACAATGGAAAATGGAGATAACCTACTAGACCAGGTACCCAGTAATCATTTTTGCTCATTTCAAAGTTTTTCACAATTTTTTTTTCTGACACTCCTAGACTCACAACTTGTCTTTCAACATATGCCTTCAATTTGTGAAGCTTAGTGTTTCATGGAAAAGATTTAAGAAAAATGAAGGACTCTTGAAAATTACATTAACCACACAAAGGTAAGGTCTCTGGGCTCCTCAGATAAGAAAATTGAGTAGAATCAAAACTCTAAATGGATACCCGTGTGTTCAAAAGCCAACCTAATATTTCTCTTTGAAATGTAAATCTAATGTCCTCTTTAAAAGAAAAAATAGCCTGACCTTTAATTTTTTTTATCATGAAATATTTCATGAATATAAGGTGTAGCCCCTCCCCGATCTTATTTCCCTCCCTCCAGAGGTAACCATTTTCAGTAAGATCGGCTGTTTATAATTCCCTTGTATGTTTTATACTTTTATAATATAAGTGTGTATCCATAAACAACATGTAGTATTGTTTTTCATGACTTTAAACTTTATATAAATGGATTCATATGGTTGTTTTCTTTTGTAACTTGCTTTTTCTGTTTGACATTTTGTTTTCAAGATTTTAAATCTAGTTTCTGTTTTGTTTTGTTTTTTGCTTGTTTGTTTTTTAATGATGGCTTAGAAATAAGTACTTGGTTGACAGAAAGAATCGGGACCAGGTGTAATTTTGATCCATTATTCATTATTATAAAAGTCTTGGTGATACATCCATAGAAATAGAATGTGAAAAGGACAGAGGTATCAACAGATGGCAGCAAATTAAAGAACTGGAAAAAGTGTTCTAGGAAAGGTAGCTTTACCACTATTTAAATAAGTGGTGGCTTAATTTATTATAGTTTTTGTTTTGTTTTGTTTCGTTTTAGGAGGTACCAGGGATTGAACCCAGGACTTCTTAGATGTGAAACATGAGCTCAACCACTGAGCTACAACCACTACACTTAATTTATCACTATTTGAAAAACTAATCAAGTTATTTGGTCTTGGGTAAGTCATGTAACTTTTCTATCTCTGTTTTCCTCAGTACAATGAGGGAATTGAACTAAATCAGAGTTTCTCACACTTTTTTTAGCCTATGCCTCCTTTGTTGCACACACAAATATATTTTTTTAATTATTTATTTTATTTTATTTTTAAACATAAAAATCTTAAACCCTCCTTTAAAATTATTTGGAATTTAAAAATTAACTAAACAGACTTCCCTTTGTGGACCAGCGAGGAGATTGGCAATTTCTCTCTCCCAAAAACCAACTATAAAGCTGAACAAAATTAACATAAACAATCGTTTTGTGCTCTGGAAATTGGCCAGAGGCATACAACAATCTGAAAAGCATTTATGGTGGAAGAACTTCTGAACTTCTGGGTAATCTGAAGTATTCTGGCTTGGGGCTGCTCCCATTCCACACCACCACCTCATTTCAATATGTGGTAGTTTTGGTTGAGTGAGGCAGGCCCTGAGGACAAGTAGTTTTTTCTGCTTTGGTTGAAGGGAGACACTCTATTTGGAGCAGAAGGTAATGCCCATGCTCAGAAGTATTGCCAGCAGAAGTGACTTCTCAGATGCAGGTGAACAGAAGGAGAGCAGCTTGGCTCCACTAGCCTGAGGTTGCAGTTGTGGCTGGGGCAAGCATATTCCTGGCTGAGGCTGCATACATGCATAACAGAGACCAGAGATGGCCCCCAAAATTCACATACTCCTGGCTGACCCTGGATCAAAAGGCCTTGTAGAAAATAAAACCTGGGGCATTCTAGAAAACAGCCTGAACTTTGAACATACACATCAGTCAGCAGAGAACAAAAGACTTATTTATTCCAGGGGTTTGAACACAACTGTCTAACCACTGACAGACCATTAAACCATGCAAATGCAGGAGTGACCTCTAGGAAGACAGACTTAAAAATAAAAACTAGAATATTTTTTAAAAACCAGCACTGCAAAGAAAGAAAGGAAAGAGAAAGGAACAAAAGAGTAGAAACAACAACCTTCAGGGGGAAAAATTCAGAATCCAGATTTATTACAATATATTATCTAAAATGTAAAGTTTTCAACAAAAATTTATGTCATGTGTATAGAAACAGGTAAATGTAACTTACACTCAGGAAAAAATAAAACAGCCAATTGAAATGGTCTTTGAGTGTCCCCAGAGGTTGAATTTCACAAAGACTTCAAAGCAGCTATTATAAATATGTTCAAAGAACTAAAGAAATCCATATTTAAAGAATTAAAGGAAAGCCTGACAATCGTGCATCAACAAATAGAGGGTCACAATAAAGATATAAAATTTTTAGAAAAAGCACCAAGTGAAAACTCTGGAATTGAAGACTATGATAACTGAAATGAAAATTCATTAGAGTGGTGTGATGTTTAGTCATATCTGTCAACTTGGCTAGGATATAGTACCCAGTTTTTAAATCAAACATTAATCTAGGTATTGCTGTGAAGGTACTTTGTGGATGTTGACTTTAAGTAAAGAAGATTATTCTGGGTAATGGAGGTGGGCTTCATCCGATCAGTTAAAGGCCTTATAAACTAAAAGCTTGCTGGCCTGCCTTACAAATTCTGGACTTGTCAGCCCCCACAAAAATAAATCTCTTCATATATATCTCCTATTGGTTCTGTTTCTCTGAAGAATCCTGACTGATACAGAGTGCAGAGGGGTTCAACAGCAGATTTGAGATGGCAGAAGAAAGAATCAGTGAACTTGAAGATAGATCAATAGAAATGATTCAATCTGAAGAGAAAGTGAAAAAAAAAAAAACAACAAAGCATCAAAGACCTGTGGGATAACAAGCATGCCAACATATATGTAATGGGAAAATGAAAAAAAAATAGAGAGAGAGAGGAAGGAAGGAAGGAAGGAGGGAGGGAGGGAAGGGAGGGAGGGAGGGAAGGAAGGAAGGAAGGAAGGAAGGAAGGAAGGAAGGAAGGAAGGAAGGAAGGAAGAAAGAAAGAAAGAGAAAGGAGGGAGGGAGGGAAGGAAGGAAGGAAGGAAGGAAGGAAGGAAGGAAGGAAGGAAGGAAGGAAGGAAGGAAGGAAGGAAGGAAGGAAGGAAGGAAGGAAGGAAGGAAAGAAGGAAGGAAGGAAGGAAGGAAAGAAAAAAGGAAAGAAGGAAGGAAGAGGAAGGAGGGAGGGGGGGAGGGTGAGAAAAACTTTTGAGCAAATAAGGGCCCAAACTTCCTAAATTTGGTGAAAAGCATTAATCGGCACATCCAAGAAGCTCATTAAAGAAATACTATGAACAACTTTATGCCAACAGCTTTCTTTCCAACCTAGTAACAGGCAGTAACATAATAAAGCCAGATGGTTCTTTCTTTAAATAGAAGCTCTTGTACTCTTGGTTGAATCCAATTTAAGAAGGAATTCAGTTATTTTCTTCTTTAACAAAGATTTTTGGGTACCTACAGAGAGCTCAAAACAGAAATTGAATATATTGACTTTTAATCTTAATGTAATTTGTTTTCATTTTTTTATTGTTGGTGATGTTTCCTTAAAAAGATGGCTTGTATGATTTCATTCTATATCAAACAGATATACTCTACATCTGATATTGTATTTTGTAGTATAGTTTGAAGTCATCATGATCCAGCGTTCATTTGTCTCATAAAACAAGTATCAGATGTCATGTTTGTGTTCAATATTCTGAATTTCAAAAGATATGAGAGGGAAGCGGCTGTGGCTCAATCAGTAGGGCTCCCGTTTACCATATGGGAGGCCCCGGGTTCGGTTCCCGGGGCCTCCTGGTGAAGGCAAAGCCCGCCCGCATGGCGTGGTTAGCTGACCCAGCGAGCATAAGCAGCAAGGGGGAGATAAATGAATAAATAAAAATAAAATTAAAAAAAAAAAGATATGAGAGTATTTTAGTTGATCACACAAAAGAGTGCATAGATAATTGGTATCTTTTTTTGTGTGTGGTTAAAAAGCCTATATTTAGAACTAGCCAACTGGACTCGGTTTAGATGATCCCAATTTTGTTGGCAATATCCAAAGCATCATAGTCAGAAGTCAATCTAACATATGTCTTCTCTCCATTAGGCCTGATCAGGGTAATTGATATCTTATTTTAAAAAGAACACATAGGCTACACCTTTCCAGTTGATTTGTCCCTAATACTAATGGGTGCTGGAGTTTTATATTTTTAGATTTGGTGGGAAGATCCTGGCACTTTTTTTCATGTATAGTATGAGATAGGAAGCACTGAGGTTTCAAATATGACTTATCTTTGATGACTCCATAGACATAATCTATTGCTGCATAACAAATTATCCAAAATTTAGCAGCTTAAAACAATTAACAATTATTATCTCACAAAATTTCTAAGGGCCAGGAATTTGGGAGAGGTTTATCTTTGTAGTTCTAGTTAAGTATTTCTCCTCTCATGAGGTTACAGTCAAGACATTGGTCCAAGCTTCAGTCATCTCAAGGCTTGACTAGGACTGAAGGATCTTCTTCTAAGATGGCTTTCTTCCATGGTTGTTGGCAGAAGGCCTCAGTTCCTTCCTGGGTTGGCTTTGCCATGTGGACAACTTCATAAGGCTTCCTATGACCTAAATCTCAATTTCCTACTTGCTAAAATAAATACCATACAATGGGTTGGCTTACCAAAAGGAATTCATTGGTGCACAGTTTTAGAAGCTAGAAGGCTTGCTTCTTCCAGGGGTCAGTATCTTCTGGCTCACTAGAAATCGTTGGGGTTCCTTGGCTTTTCTGTCACATGGCAATGTACAAGACGGCATCTTCTCCTTTCTCTTCTGTGTTTCATTGACTTCCAGCTTCCTTCCGTGCCCAATTTCCTTTGCTTATAAGGACTTCAGCCATATTGGATTAAGGCCCACCCTCATCCTTATGCAGTTTTGGCATGACTTAACTAATAACATCTTCAAAGGTCCTATTTCAAAGGGTTCATACCCACAGGACCAGGGATTGTGACCTGAACATGTCTTTTGTGGGGGACATGATTCAATCCCCAACACCTACTATCTCTGTCATTTCTGCCACATTCTATTCATTAGAACTGAGTAATTAAATACAGCCTACACTCGAGGGAAGGAGAATTAGACTCCACTGAAGGGAGGAATATTAAAGAATTTGTAGACATATTTTAAAACCACCACAGTGGAGAGTGGTATAAGACCCAAGATTTGAATAGTAGGTATGCTTATTGCTACCGGAGTGTCTTTGCTTCTTGGTCCTTCAATGGAGAAAGTTAGGAAATATATACTCATATACATATATACATACATATATATGCATATACACATACACACATATTTTAGAAATCTCAAGTTTTCACTGATATTTCCAATTCTAATCCTTACTTTTTAAATTTTCGAAAAATTTCTTCCTTGCTTTTCCTCATAGTATATTTGTATAGATGATCCTCCTTCCACAATGAGAACCCTGGCTCCCAACAACATTTAACAAATTCAACTTCACGCATAGTGACAGAAATGAAAATTAAAACTACACTGACGTGAATATTCTTGCTGTCCTGATTTTGTGATAATCAGGGTAGGCTAAATATTCGCTATATTAGAAACCGTGCATGTGTCCCTAGACCTAGTTTTTCTCTCTAGGTCTGGTTTTTAGAATGCTGGTGATAAACTAAGCCTGATTTATTATATGACCATCCTGTATGGGAAAAGACTCTAACTCCAGGTACCTTTGGTCAACCTTAAGAGATATAGTGGGGGGGGGGGTTGGATGTGGCTCAAATGGTTGGGCATCTGTCTCCCATATGGAGGGACCTGGGAAGGCGCTCGGGCCACCAGGCTCCACAAGTGGGTGAGTCCCCCAGACCCCGCAAGCGGGTGTGCCGCCAGGCCCTCCTGAGCCATGCAGCAAGATGATGACGTAATAGGAGAGTGACACAAGGGACAGCCAAGAAGAGAGGCACCGAAAAAACAGGAATTAAGGTGGCACAGGCGGTAGGATGCCTCTCTTCTACCCTGGAGGTTCCGAGGATCCAATGCCGGTGAAGACAGGAGGAGAAGGATGAGAAGAGAGGGCAGGAAACAGACACAGAGAATTGCCCAACGAATAGACACAAAAACAGCAAAAATGGTGGCGGAGGGGGGGGGGAGGGTTAGGGGACGGTAAAAATGGATAAAAGTAAATAAATTAAAAAAAAAAAAAAAAAACCACAGTGAGGTACAATTTCTTACCACCAGGCTGGCTAAAATTCAACAGCTTGACGATACACTATTGTGGCAAGGCTGCGGGGAATCAAATAGTCTGAAATATTGCCGCCAAGTATGAAAAATGGAATAACCCCCATTGAGGGGAAATTGGCAATTACTAACAAAACTACATATGCATTTATCCTTCAACCCAGATGCACTTCTAAAAGTTAAAAAAAGTATGGGAAGCGGCTGTGGCTCAATCAGTAGGGCTCCTGTTTACCATATGGGAGGCCCCGGGTTCGGTTCCCGGGGCCTCCTGGTGAAGGCAAGCCCGCCTGCATGGCGTGGTTAGCTGACCCAGCGAGCACAAGCAGCAAGGGGGGGATAAATGAATAAATAAATAAAATCTTTAAAAAAATAAAATAAAATAAAAAAAATAAAAAAAAATTTAAAAAGTACAAGTGCTCAAGGTTAGTCATTGCAACATTATTTAAAATTGCAAAATATTGAAAACTGCAAAAATGTTCAAACATAGGAGACTGGTCGAATAAACCATGGTACATCCACACAGTGAAGTATTGTGCAGTTGTAAAACAGAATAAGGATGCTCATTATGAACTAGCATGAATGATGTCCAGAAAATGTTATTAAGTGAAAAAACCAAAGTGCAAATTATCATATGCAGTATGCTACCTTTTGTAAAAGGAGTGTGAGAAGAAAGGGAAAGTAAGAAAACATACATATATCTGCTTCCTTTAATTAAAAGAAACACAGGAAAGATAAATTGAAAATTATTGCTACCTATAAAGGTAGTGATACCAGAGGGAGTGAAACTTCTCTTAGTATACTGAATATGAGAAGACTTTCTATAGAGTTGGGCTTTTTTTTTTGTTTGTTTGTTAGTTAGTTAGTAAGGTATCGGGGATGGGGATCGAACCCTGGACGTCAGATGTGGGAATCTGGTGCTCAACCACTGAGCCACGTTGGCTCCCCTGAGTTGGTTTTTTTGTTTGTTTACTTGTTGTTTTTTTCTTTTATTTTTAAAAGGCACTGGGGACCAAACCCGGGACCTTCCATGTGGGAAGCAGGCACTCAACTACTTGAGCCACATCTGCTCCCATCTATAGAGTTTTTTTTTTTTTTTTAACTTTATTTTGTATGTTTAATAATGGAAAATATAAACAATAATTTAAAAAGAAAAAGCAAACACAGTTGAATAAAAACATACATTTCTCCACTAAACATACTGGATACACATAAATTTTTTTTTGAATCATACAATACATTACCTAATATATTTGGTTCATAGTAACACAATCATACAGTATTTGTCCTTTTCAGTCTGGCTTGCTTCACTCAACACAATGTCTCCAGGTTCATCCATGTTGTCATATGCTTTACGACATCATTTCTTCTTACACCTGCATAATATTCCATCATGTGAATACACCACAGTTTGTTTATCCATTCATCTGTTGATGGACACCTGGGTGGTTTACAGCTTTTGGCAAACGTGAATAATGCTGCTATGAACATCAGTGTGCAGATGTCTGTTCGTGTCACTGCTCTCAGTTCTTCTGGGTATATACCCAGTAGTGTAGTGGTATTGCAGGGTCACGTGGCAAGACTATATTAAGCTTCTTTAGGAGCTGCCAAACAGTCCTCCACAGTGGCTGTACCAGTCTGCATTCCCATCAAAAGTGAATAAGTGTTCCTATCTCTCCACATCATCTCCAACACTTGTAATTCTTTATCTTTTTAATAGTGGCCATTCTGATAGGTGTGAAGTGATATCTCATAGTTTTGATTTGCATTTCCCTAATAATTAGTGATATTGAGCATTTTTTTCATGTGTTTTTTGTCATTTGTATTTCTTCTTTGGACAAATGTCTATTCAAGTCTTTTGCCCATTTTTTAATTGGGTTGTTTGTCTTTTTATTGTTGAGTTGTAACATCTCTTTATATATCCTGGATATTAAACCCTTATCAGATATGTGATTTCCAAATATTTTCTCCCATTGAGTTGGCTGCCTTCTCACCCTTTTGACAAAGTCCTGTGAGGTGCAAAAGTGTTTAATTTTGAGGCGGTCCCATTTATCTATTTTTTCTTTTGTTGCATGTGCTTTGGGTGTAAGGTCCAAGAAACCACCACCTACCACAAGTTATTGAAGATGTTTCCCTATGCTTTCTTCTAGTAGTTTTATGGTCATGTCTTTTATATTTAGGTCTTTGTTCCATTTTGAGTTGATTATTGTATAGGGAATGAGATAAAGGTCATCTTTCATTCTTTTGGTTATAGATAGCCAGTTCTCCCAGCACCATTTGTTGAAGAGACTGTTTTGTCCCATTAACATGGACTTGGTAGGTTTGTCAAAACCAGTTGACTGTAGAGGTGAGCGTTTATTTCAGGACTCTCAATTCTATTCCACTGATCGATGTGTCTATCTTTATGCCAGTACCATGCTGTTTTGACCACTGTAGCTTTGTAATATGTTTCAAGGTCAGGCAGTGAATTTCCTCCCATGTCGCTCTTCTTCTTTAGAATGCTTTTGGCTATTCGGGTGCACTTTCCCTTCCAAATGAATTTGGTAATTATCTTTTCTAATTCTGTAAAGTAGGCTGTTGGAATTTTGATTGGTATTGCATTGAATCTATAAATCAGTTTGGGTAAGATTGACATCTTCACTATATTTATTCTTCCAATCCATGAACATGGAGTGTCTTTCCATTTGTTTAGGTCTTTTAAAATTTCTTTTAGCATATTGTTTTGTAGTTTTCTGCATGTAGGTCCTGTACTTCTTTGTTTAAATTAATTCCTAGGTATCTGAGTCTTCTTGATGCTATTGTAAATGGAACTTCCGCCCTTATTTCCCTCTCAGATTGTTTAGTACTAGGATACAAAAACATTACTGATTTTTGCATGTCAATCTTGTATCCTGCCACTTTGCTGAACTCTTTTATTAGCTCAAGTAGCTTTGTCATGGATTCTTCAGAATTTTCTAAATACAGGATCATGTCATCTGCAAACAGTGAAAGTTTTACTTCCTCTTTTCTAATTTGGATGCCTTCAATTTTTTTTCTTGTATAATTCCCCTAGCTAGAATTTCCAGTACAATATTGAATAACAATGGTGAAAGTGAGCATCCTTTCTTGTTCCGGATCTTAGAGGGAAAGCTTTCAACCTTTCCCCATTGAGTATGATGTTGGCTGTGGGTTTTTCATATATGTCTTTTATCATACTAGGAATTTTTCTTCTATTCTTATCTTTTGAAGTGTTTTTATCAAAAAAAAAAGGATGCTGGATTTTGTCAAATGTCTTTTCTGCATCTATTGAGATGATCATGTGTTTTTTTTCCTTCAATTTGTTAATGTGGTGTATTACGTTGATTGATTTTCTTATGTTGAACCAGCCTTGCATACCAGGAATAAATCCTACTTGGTCATGATATATAAGTCTTTTGATATGCTGTTGGATTTGATTTGCAAGTATTTTGCTGAGAATTTTTGCATCCTATGTTCATTAGAGAGATTCATCTGTAATTTTCTTTTCTTGTAGTATCTTTGTCTGGCTTTGCTATTAGGGTGATGTTGGCTTCATAAACTATGTTGGGTAATTTTCCTTCATCTTCAGTTTTTTGGAAGAGTTTAACCAGGATTGGTGTTAATTCTTTTATTTTTTTATTTTTTATTTTTAAAGATTTTTTATATATTTATTTATTTATTCATTTATCCCCCCCTTGCTGCTTGTGCTCGCTGGGTCAGCTAACCACGCCGTGCGGGCGGGCTTGCCTTCACCAGGAGGCCCTGGGAACCGAACCCGGGGCCTCCCACATGGTAAACGGGAGCCCTACTGATTGAGCCATAGCCGCTTTCCGGTGTTAATTCTTTTAGAAATGCTTGGTAGAATTCTCCTGTGAAGCCATCTGGTCCTGGACTTTTCTTTGGTGGGAGATTTTGATGACAGATTCAATCTCCTTAAATGGGATTGGTTTGTTAAGCTCTTGTATTTCTTGTAGCATCAGTGTATGTTGTTTGTGTATTTTCTAGGAATTTGTCCATTTCATCTAGGTTGTCTAGTTTGTTGGCATACAGTTTCTCATAATATCCTTTTACGATTCCTTTTATTTCTGTGTGTCAGTCGTAACTTTCCCCCTTTCGTTTCTGATTGTATTTATTTGCATCTTCTCTCTCTCTCTCTCTCTCTCTCTCTCTCTCTCTCTCTCTCTTTGTTAGTCTAGCTAAGGGTCTGTCAATTTTATTGATCTTCTCAAAGAACTAGCTTTTGGTTTTGTTGATTTTCTCTATTGTTTTTTTTTGTTGTTGTTGTTGTTGTTCTCAATTTCATTTATTTCTGCTCTAATCTTTATTATTTCTTTCCTTCTGCTTGCTTTGGGATTGCTTTGCTGTTCTTTTTCTAGTTTCTCTAGTTGTTCAGTTAAATCTTTGAGTTTAGCTCTTTCTTCTTTTTTAATATAGGTGTTTAGGGCTATAAATTTCCCTCTTAAGACTGCCTTCGCTGTATTCCATAAGTTTTGATATGTTGTGGTCTCGTTTTCATCTGTCTCAATATATTTATTGATTTCACTTGCAATTTCTTCTTTGACCCACTGATTATTTAGTAGTGTGTAGATGAGCCTCCACACATTCGTGAATTTACTTTTTTCCTGTCTATTATTGATTTCCAGTTTCATTCCATTATGATCTGAGAGGGTGCTTTGTATAATTTCAATCTTTTTTATATTTATTGAGAGCTGCATTGTGCCCTAAGATGTGGTCTACCCTGGAGAAAGATCCATGGGCACTTGAGAAGAATGTATAACCCGCTGAGTTTGATGCAGTGTTCTGTATATGTCTCTTAGGTGTAACTTGTTTATCATATTGATCAAGTTCTCCGTTTCCTTGTTGATCTTCTGTCTAGTTGTTCCCTGTATAGAATTTTGACTGGTGAAAGTGTATTAATGTTCTTCATACACAAAGACAAAATTAAGTCAGTAAGAATGGGAAGAAAATAAAACACCTAAAGCCAAAAGCAATAATTGAACCTAATTGTACTTTAAGTGACTAACATAACCACATTGAAGAAGAAAGAAAGAACTCACTGAAATAACTTAGGAACACAAGTTTTCAACTGTATACCCTCACTCTTAGGTAGGGTGGGGCAGAAAGGAAGATTTACAAACAAATCCTAAATGCTCTTTAGTAGGTGTATTTATTTTAATGGTATGGGCAAAGCAATTTTACAACCATTCTACATGTACTACTATGAAAATACATGCAAGACTCCACATGGAAAAAATTTAAACTTTATTAAAAGACATTAAAACATCTAAATAAATGGAGACATAGTTCATGTCCATAGAGAGAATAAAAAAATAAATATTATAAAGATGGCAGTTCTTTTCCAACAGATTTGATGCAAGTCCAATAAAAGTCCCATCAGAGTTTTAAAAGAAAGTTCACAAGTTAATTGTTAAATTTATATGGAAGAGGGAAGCAGATGTGGCTCAAGCAATTGGGCTCCTGTCTACCACATGGGAGGTCTCTGGTTTGGTTCCTGGTGCCTCCTAAAAGAAGACAGTGAGCTGGCATGATGGGCAGTCGTGGCGAGCTGATGCAACAGGATGACGCAACAAGAGACGCAAGGAGAAAAACATAATGAGAGACACAACAAAGTGGGGAGGAGAGGTTCTTGGTGCCTCCTTAAGAGAGAAGACGAGCAAGACAATAAGCTGATGTGACAGGCAAGTGCAGTGAGCTGACGCAACAAGATGATGCAACAGGAGACATGGGAGGAAAAACATGAGAGACACAACAAAAGCAGGGAACTAGGTGGCTCAAGTGATTGGGCTCCTCCCTTCCACATTGGAGGTCCCGGGTTCAGTTCCCAGTGCCTCCTAAGAGAGGCAAGGAAGACGAACAGACACAGCAAGTGCAAACAGTGAGGGAGTGGGGAGATAAAACGTTAAATAAATACATAAATACATAAATAAATAAATGAAAATTTATATGGAAAAGCAAATGCCCCAAAGTTGCCAATACACTTCTGAAGGAAAAATAATAGGGGACTTGCCCTATTAGATAAGAAGACTTCTAGGGGGACGGATGTGGCTCAAATGGTTGGGCGTCTGTCTGCCATATGGAGGGACCTGGGTTCGATCCCCGGGACCTCCTGGTAAAATTAAAAAAAAAAAAAAAAAAAAAAGAAGACTTCTAATAAATCTATAGTAACTAAAACTGTGTGGCATAGAGATAGACTGAAAATTCAACAAATACCAGACAGACAAAACAATGGGACAGAACTGGGAGCCTAGAAACAGGCAAACACCTAAGTATGTTGAAACTTGATATATGACAAAGGTTAAGGCCATCCCTAGGATGCTGGGGCCCCAGTGAATATTTTTTGGGGTCCCTATCTATATAAACAATTTGACTTAAAAATATGTATTCCCAAAGTCATGAGTCCATGTGATTTGTCATTGTGATTTAGAATAATAAGTAGAGAAAAGACACTTATGTATGTGTTTCTTGTCTAATCAATGCATGTGAAGAATCTTCCTGTTCAGGTCCATGAATCTCTCTTCTGTACTTTATTTCAAATGTGTGGTTTCTGGTTAATTTCATATATAGACCATCTGAGAAAAAGATAGCAATACTGGTATTGAAACAATACAGACAGATCTTCTTGCCTCTGCATTTCCCTAGTACCATTTATTTAACACTGACTCCATCATTACTTAGGATGCAGCATCATCCATCTTGCTTCAGATGAACACTGGCTACCAATGACTCTTTCAGGGTTGTTACAGTGCTTTGTTGATGACCTCAAATGCAAGTTTTGCCCAGAATATGCAGAATAGTGTGAACGATAATTTATTTTCTTGTTAGGTAAAATTTACTGTTTGGAAATTTTATTGCTTAACTATAACATAGAACAACCATGTCTTCTAGTGAACTCTTTCTGGTGCAGTCACTACATTCCTGAAATGTCATCTCTTTCAGTGTTGATGCTCAAAAGCTCTGGTCTGGGCTCAGGGTGACCCACCATGTCAGCACTGCCAGCTCCGGATGGTCCCAGGCACCAGAGGATAGTACTCCAAAAAGGGGCTCCTGGAGATGCTGCTGGGGCAGAGCCCTTGCTTGCCTGGGGCCAAGGATGGTACTGACAAAGACTATATCCTCCATGGAAGGAGAAAAGAGGGACTATTTTTTACTGATGGTGCAAGGACAACTGGTTATCCACATGAAAAAAAAAAATTGAATCCTGTCTTTCATCATGACATCAGAAACAATTCTAGATAAATTAAAGGCACCTGGAAAAGGCAGATGTTTTAGAAGAAATTATATTAGAATATCTTCATAATCTCTAGATAGGAAAATCTTTTGTAAGACACAAATAACACTAACTAAAAGGAGTCACATAGGTGTCTCTTACCCACTCCTCAGTTGTACAGAAAACATATCCTTCTTGTGTATACAATTTTAAAAATGTACACAGTCAATATAATCCCCTTCCACCACACACAAAAAAATCAGATTTACTCGCCCCCTTCTCTACTGGAGATATCCCAAATCACATCTGAGTGAGATGAGAGGAAGCAATGTGAGAATTCTATTCACTTAGCCCACCCAGTCACTCTAAATGATGGTCAAGGCTTCTCGAGATAGATCTCTACAATGTTTTTTTTTGTTGTTGTTGTTTTGTTTTTTCCTTTCTCGAGTATAATATTTAGTTGATAGCAAACCCAAAAGAGAAATATGAACCGGAATGCACAATCCATATGGCCTCCTAAGGTAAAGTAGAAAACATTAGAAACGTTTTGCTTCGGGCAGGCTGCTTCAGGCTACACCCCTGGACCAGGGTGGCCAGGGCTGACGTTCCTCAGCGTCGAGGGGCACCTCGGTGGAAGTCCGAGGGGCCCTGGGCGGGCACTGGGTTAGCACTCACGCCTCATGCTGAGCCTGGCCAGGGTGCGGTCGCCGCCGCTCTCACAGCCGTAGGTGCCCTGGTCGCCAGGACGACACTATGGATGAAGACGCGATACGTGTGGGGGTCGTGGGCCACGGACGGGCCAGAGTCCTGGGGCAGGGGCTCCCCGCCTCGCACCCACCGCACAGCCCGTGCTGCGCCACTCGGCCTGTCTCCACTTTCAGGCACACGCCTTCCCCTTCCTCGCCCGCACGTCCTGCAGCTGCCTCAAAAAAATAGCAAACTTTAGATTACATAAAGGTTACATGAAAAGTATAGGGGGTTCCCATATGCCTGGCTCCCTCTGCCCCCCACCCCCACCACGCCTTCCCATATTAACAACATCCTTCATTAGTGTGGTACATTTGCTACAATTGATGAACACATATTGAAGTGTTGCCACTAAATGTGGATTATAGTTTACATTATAGTTTACACTCTGTCCCATGCAATAGTGTAAATTATGACAAAACATATAATGGCCTATATCCATCATGGCAACATCATGAAGGACAATTCCAATGTCCCTAAAATGCTCCCATATTACACCTATTTTTCCCTCTCCCCTCAGAACCTCCATTGGCCACTGCCTCCACATCAATGATAAAATTAAACGAGCCTTTAATTTGTAGTTTGAGAGAAACCGTTTAAGTTAGTTCTGGGGTGGGCATTTCTACATTCTGTTTTTGCTTTGATTAGCTGGAAACTTCCTCTCTCAAACCTTCTTGAATGTGTATATTCATGTGTTTCATTAAATTGGGGAAGTTTTCTGCCATTATTTCTTTGAGTATTTCTTCTGCTTTCTTTCTTCTCTTTCTTGGACTCTGATAATGCATATATCAGCATGCTTGATGGTGTCACACAGGTCTCTTAGGCTCTGTTCAGTTTTTTTTTTTTTTTTTTCATTCTTTTTTCTTTCTGTTCATCAGTCTGAAACTGAATCATTTAAATTGCCTTGCCTCTCTGATTCTTTCTTCTGCCAGCTCCTATCTGCTGTTGAAACCCTTTAGGTATTTTTTCATTTTTGTTATTGTGGTCTTCAAGTCCAGCATTTCTGTTTGAGTCCTTTAAAATTTTCTATCTTTTAATTGAAATTCTCATATCACAATGTCCAGAGTTTGGTGTTCTTCATTGATAGTTTCTGGATTTTAATGTCCTTTGGGTGGGCCCTCATTTCTTGTTTTTCTTGTAATCTTTTGCTCCACACTGTACATTTTAATATTTTAAAGTGTTTGCTCTGGGATTTAATCTCTGAGCTGTCTGTTCCTTAAGTTTGTGTCCAGATAATGATATCACAAAGATTTCCCTGAGTGCCAGGAGCTAATAAAAGCAAAGAAACCAATGAAAAACATACCTTTCATAGTCTTTGCAAACTGGCTCTCTACTGGCTCATGCTCTCCTTCAGAGTCTAGTCCTCCCATCAAGAAGATCATTTCAATGCAAAGGTGAAGTGCAGGGTCCTCTCTGTCTTTTCTTTTTTATTTTTATTTTTATTTTTATTTTATTTTATTTTATTTTTATTATGGGTAAAAATCAAAATTCTCACAATACATACAAACATTTGCAAAATGATATATAAATATATATGCATATATGTGTATTTGCTTACAAAAATGTTATTTATATATATATATATACATATATTTTAAGAGGTGCTTAGATTACCCAAAATATTACACGGAACCCACTGGGATTCCCATGTTGCCCACCTCCCACACCTCCCACCATGTGTAAGTTCATTGAGGGTGGTGGGCCTCTCTGTCTTTTCTAAGCCTGGTGTTGTCCTGCATTTGTGCTTGCTGAAGGCCTTAGGAATTCCCCTGTTTACAGGTATCAGAATGCCCCCTCTACTCCTCCTGTGATAACTTTCTCCCACTCTCACAATGCTCTATTGTATTCTTTTGCCCCAGGCTGCTTTGTCTTAATTGCCTGCAAGCTGCTCAGCCTGCAGGGCACATAATGGGAGGTTGTGCTAGTTTTTCTTGTTTTTTTTTTTTTTTTTTTTTTAATATACTTAATTTTTTTTTAAAAAGATACTTAGATTATATAAATGTTACATAAAAAATATAGGGGATTCCCATATGCCCCACTCCCTATCCCTCCCACACTTTCCCATATTAACAACATCCTTCATTAGTGTGGTACATTTGTTACAATTGATAAAGATATGGACTGCTTCACGAATTTGCGTGTCATCCTTGCGCTGGGGCCATGCTAATCTCTGTATTGTTCCAATTTTAGTATATTTGCTGTCAAAGGGAGCACTATATAGTCTTTTTTTCCCCCCACATCAATGTTGTAATTTCTTCCATTGCTTGAATCACAATATGTCTACAACGGAATACGAATAAGTCCACTCTAGTTCATAGCTCTCTCCCCAGTCCTGAGGAGTCTGGGATGGTGATGTCCACTCCACCTCCAAGTGAGAGGGGGCTTATATCCCACGGATAAGATGGATGGGATTATCCTGCCTGCAGCTGCAGGCTCTCTCCATTCCCTGGGATGGCCGTTGTCCATCATCATCTCCCTGCCAGGTGTCTTGGGTGAGTCCATTTATATAATGTCTTGATGTAGCTTCTCATCACTCTGCAAACAATAGGCCAAATGAGTAATTTAACTCCACCTTCCCACCACCCAACATACCCAACTGACAATAGTGGAGCAAAAAACAAAACAAAACAAAAAGCAGAATAACCACAATAAAAATTCCCTTTTAGAAAAGGACCATACACGGGAAACCAGGCCAGAGAATTTTGTTTCACAAGGAAAAGAAAACTCTTGGGGTCAGCAAATTTCACCAATAACCATTTGTTGACTCATTTCTCTGGAAAGGGAATCTGGTTTTCCCAGGTTCTGTCTCCTGGGAGAATTTGCTTTGTCTGGTCCTACAGAACCAACTGAGAGAGGAAAGCTGGAGAGAAGTCCCCACTGAGGGATACAATTCTTTAATATACCATTTCATTTGGTGAGAATAAAGGGCCAAGACATACCTTATTAAAAATTATAGGTCCCTGTGCCTTAGACTTTGTATTTTACTGACTGCACAATTGTGGTCTATAGGGTATCTTAATTGTTAAGATTTTTTTTTAATTGAGTGTCCAAACGACCCATACTATGCTTGGTAGTTGTTTTTGTTTTTATTATCTTTATTGAATAAAACATAATATTAAAATGACAATAACTGAAGACAAAAAGCTCACAATTCAGTTACCCAATAATTAAATCAATATTTAATGTTTTCATATTAACTTCTAGTCCTTGTCCATGTACATATTCAATGGTGACATATTTGCAGTACTATTCATACTTTGCTTTTTCACTTATTATATCACTAAACATTTTTAAACAGCTTTATTGAGTTATATACCAAAGAATTCAAGCATACATTGTAAGCATACAGTTAGGTGATTTTTAGTAAATTAAACAGTTGTGCAACTATCACCACAATCCAGTTTTTGAACACTTCAATTACCCCAAAAAGTTCCTTCATGCTTATTTGTTGTCAATTCACACTCCCACCCCCAGCTTCAGGCAGTGACTTTCAGTCTTTATAGTTTTTCCTGTTCTAGAAAGTCCATAAAAATGGAATCATAAAATATGTGACCTTTTGTATCTGGCTTCTTTCACGTAGCATAATGTTTTCAAGGTTTATCCATGCTGTTGCATGTTACCAGTAGTTCATTCCTTTTAATTGCTACATATAAATGTACTACATTTTGCTTATCCATTCACCAGTTGATGGACATTTGATTATTTCAAGTTTTGGGTAGTTATGAATAATGCTGCTCTCAAGTTTCATGTACAAATCTTTGTGTGGACATAGGTTTTCATTTCTCTCGAGTAAATACCTAGGCAAGAAATTGTTGGCTCCAAGGATAAGTTTATGTTCAACTTTTTTTTTAAACAAATCAATTTTTTAAAATAAATCAATTTTATTGATACATATTAATAAAGCATACAATCCATCTAAAATGTACTATCAGTGGTATTTGGTATAACCACACAATTGTGCATTCATCACTTCAATCATTATTTATCATTATTTCAATAATAATAAAAAACAAAAACAGACAAACAAAAATTCATCACCTCTCTATGCTTTCCCTGCTCTGTACATAGCTGCTATTTCTAGCTATTCTTGCTATTGATTTATTTACTTATTTATTTTAAACTAGTTTTATTGAGATATATTCACATAACATACAATCTATCCAAAGTGTATAATCAATGACTTTTAGTATAATCACAATGTTGTGAATTCATTGCCACAAAAAATTCTAGAACAATTTCATTTCTCTAAAAAGAAAAACTCCACACCTCTTAGCAGTCACCTCTCACCTCCCAGCCTTACATAATCACTAATTTCTTTTTTTTTTTAAGATTTATTTTATTTATTTATTTCTCCCCATCCATTCGTTGTTTGCACTTGCTGTGTCTGTTTGTTTTCCTTGTTTACTTAGGAGGAACCTAGAACTGAACCCAGGTCCTCTGATGTGGGAGGGAGGTGCTTGATCACTTGAGCCACCTCTACTCCCTGCTTTGTTGTATCTCTCATTATGTTTTCCTTGTGTCTCTTGTTGCATCATCTTGTTGCATCAGCTTGCCATTCCTGCCCGCTGCGCCAGCTCATTGTCTTCTTTAGGATGCACCAGGAACCAAACCAGGGGCCTCCCATGTTGTAGGTGGGAGCCAAATTGCCTGAGCCACATCTGCTTCACAAATTTCATCTTTATAAATTGATTTATATTTACATTTTACATAAATGGAATCATATAATATGTAGCACTTTGTGTCTGCTTTCTTTCACTTAGCATATTGTGTTTTTGTCTGATATTAACATTAACATGCATGTTTAGTTTCAAAGAAAAACAGTTATATATGCAATATTACCCATATTCATATTTCATAGGAGCTTTTACTATGCTATACAGTCCCATGTTATGTGTTTTAGCTTTCCTTTTAGTAATTTACATGATCTTAGACTTTACCTTTCAACCAGTCATACCCATGTAATAGCACTGCTAGTTACAAACATTATGTTGTGCTTTCACCTTTTCTAATCATTTGCATAGATTAACACACATCCTTTTTATCAATTCTCACAAGAAATATGTTCAAGTTTTTAAGAATCTGCTAAACGGTTTCAAAAATGGCTGCACAGCCCTGCCCCTATCAAGATGGTGGGGTGAGATGTGCCAGGGCTCTCTCCCTGCACAGAAGCTTTGAACAACCAGCAAGAACTGGAAGAAACCTCTTTCTCAAGGCTGCAGAAAACAGTTAAGGATTGCAGTAACGGCAAGTCAATAAAAGGCTATTTTTATAGTGGTAAGATCTTGCGGCACTCTGCCTGTTCCCACCCTCACCCCTCATCCACTCAGCATGGAGCTGGCCCATCCTTCTAGAAGTTCCTGAGGGAGCAGAGTAACCTTTGCATACTGGTAGTATGTATGTGGGGCCCATTTGTCTGGTGGTGGCCTGAGGGATTCACTGTCCCAGAATTTTCACTGTGTGTAGAAGGGGCCTCACCAAGCTTTCCTACAGAAGAAAGCTGTGACACAGCAGTAAAGTCATACTGCCTGGAGCAAGGGATTGCTGGCTGTAGGACATATGGTGCAGTGCCCAGGACCATGAGGAAACTGTTTCCTATGGAAGAGTAGACATTTGGATCCTGGTAAAGGGGTACATACTAGGGCCACCTGCGAATGCCCACAGAAAGACACATGCACAGAAAGGATCAGGGAGGCCCCTACATATTATTATTTAAACTCATTGTATGGGGAAGCGGATGTGGCTCAAGCAATTGAGCTCCCGCCTACCGCATAGGGGGTCCCTGGTTCAGTTACCAGTGCCTCCTAAAGGAGACAGTGAGCTGGTGCAACGGGAAGGCATGGCAAGCTTACCCAACAAGAGACACAAGAAGGAAAACATAATGAAAGACACAACAAAGCAGGGAGCAGAGGTTCCTGGTGCGTCCTAAAGAAGAAGAGCAAGAGAAGAGCTGATGTGACGGGCAGGTGAGGCAAGCTGACACAACAAGCTGACGCAACAAGAGACACAAGAAGAAAAACACAAAAGACAGAACAAAGCAGGGAATGGAGGTGGATCAAGCAATTAGGCGCCTCCCTCCCACATCGGAGTTCCAGGGTTCAGTTCCCGGTGCCCCCTAAAGAAACAAGGATGATGAACAGACACAGCAAGTGCAAACAACAAGGGGAGAAATAAAAAAATAAAATAAATATTAAAATAAACTCATTGTATGGATAAGCCCTGAAGGAGAGCACTTGCACAAGTCAATCTGCAAAAACTGTTTTGTTTTGTTGTTATTTGTTTTTTCCTTCTTTTCTTCTTCTTCCTTTTTATTTTTTTTAAATTAGCTCCTGGCATTCAAGGAAAGCTCTGTCCTAACACCAGCTGGATACAAGTTTAAGGATTAGATACCTAAGAGTCTAAATTCCAGTAATAATACATTAAAATATCAAAGTGCCCCGGTTTCTACAAAAGATTACAAAATATACAAAGCAACCGGAAGCTATGGCCCAGGCAAGGAGAGTATCTAAGCATTAGAAACTATCAATGAAGAGGACCAGGCCTGGGACATACGAGTCAAAGATTTTTAAGAAATGTCCTAAATATGATCGAAGAGGTAAAGGAAAACATGGACAAAGAACTAAAGGAAATCAGGAAAATTATAGATGAACATAAAGAGAATATCAATGGAGATGGAAATTATGAAAAAAAAAACCCATCAGCCACAGTAATAGAAATTAAAAATTACCTAGATGTGGTTAATAGCAGATTGGAGCTAGCAGAAGAAAGAATCAGAGAACTTCAGGATAAGACTATTGAAATCATCCAGTCTGAGGAGACAGAAAGAGGAAAGAATGAACAAAAGTGAACACAGACTGAGGAAACCTTTGGGACACCATCAAGTGTACAAATATATGCTTTGTGGAAGTCCGGGAAGGAGAAGAAAGAGAGAAAGGGGAACAAAGATTATTCAAAGAAATAACTCTAGCTCTGATATGAACATAATGTAAATAACAATTCTCATACCTGCCCAATTCAGGATCCTTTTTTTTTTTTAGGATTTGAAATTCCTTGGTATCCAAAGCTGTCCTAAGAATAAATCTTACCCAGCCCATCTCAGCATAAAAGGAGGCAATTAATAATTAATGAAATTGAGAAATCTGACTACATTGGGTAATCCCTATTTGAGGAATTTGAAATTCTTTGTGGAAAAAAAAAGCGCCTCAGTCCCATTGAAAAGAGCCAGGAAAGGCCCTGGGCCAGAAGTCTGGAGAGACAGGGTTTTAATCCCAGCACTGCGGCTAACCAGCTGGAAGGAGGGTGATCTAATCATATCAGTTCTCTGAGCCTCAGTCCCTCCCTGGGACATTTAGATTTCTGTCACAGTTTTCCCAATACGAATCTCAAGGGCAAGTCCATAAGAATAAAATTCCTTCAGGAACTGCTAGAAGTAAACCCACTGGTCAAGGGTGAATAATTTGCTCTTTCGGTTCAAGCAGTTAGGTGGCCACAGGGCACCAATCCCAGTTAATTTGTTTATGTACTTTGCCGTAGTTAATCAACTATATTTCGAAGGCCCGCACTTTCCCTGCCTCTCACGGAAATGTCGGAAACCCAGGCAACATTCCTACAATTTTTTTCGTTTATTTCATTTTATTTTTTTTGTTTTGTTTTTATCCATCAACAGGTGAATGGACACATTCCTAAAATTTAAAATCCCGTCTCCGGTATGACGTAAGGAAGAGCAGCAGGGACCTACTCGTGCGCATGCGTACTGCGGTCAGCCGGCCGATTTCGTACAGCGAGCCGCTGTGCTGAAGTGAGCCCTTCGCTGGCAAACCACGCGAGAATTTCCTCCCTCGAGGGGCGCGGCGGTGAGTGACGCGCGAGGAGCTGTTGGTCACGGTCGCGGGAGTTAAAGCTGGGGCTTGCAGAATCGGGTCCGGTGGTGGGCGGTGTGAGGGAGCAACCTAGGAACTTGGGGTGACCTCCAGGCTTCTTCCCGAAGCCAACTGAACCTTGCCCTTGTAGCCTAGGACACTGAGATAGAGAATGTTCGAGAAGAAGCAGGTCTTTTATTTTTTGATAGACATTGGGAGTAAGCAACCTTAAATTTGAGCAAATGCGTTTAAGGTGCCTCTGGAACGGATGTTAGTTTACACATATTTATTGAGCTCTGTGTCAGGCACGAGGGGTGGAGATAAATTTTTGAACAAAACAGACTCAAGTGTATTTCTTGGCGTTTACAGTCTGGGAACACTAACTGGAAACTCTGGTCCGTACGGGCAGATTTTTAGTAATTTCCCTATAAGTGTTTGGTTGTGGGAGCCATGGAGGAAGGTGAGGCCACAGAGAAAGAAAAGAGCCAGGTAGAAATCCTCGCATACAAGACTTGGGCAGAGGAAGGAGGAAATCCTGAAGAGTTAGAGGATACAATATATAACAAGGCAGTGGTCAACAGTCATTTGTGGCAGAATAATTAGATAAGATAAAGATAGAAAAGTGTTTTATTAAAAAGTGTTGGGGGTCGGATGTGGCTCAACTGGTTGGGCGTCCGTCTCCCACATGGAGGGACCCGGGTTCGATCCCCGGGACCTCCCGGTAAAAAAATAAATAAATTAAAATAAAATAAAATAAAAAGTGTTAGGCAGATGGTGTTATGGAGGTGATATGTGTTGTTTAAGAGCTTGGGTTCTGGTGGCATTCTGAGTGGTTGTGCGACTTTGGTTAAGTTATTCAGTCTCTCTGGGCCTCCCTTATTTATGAAACGGGGGTGATGACAGTACTAACTTCATAGGGTTGATTGGGGGAGGGGTTAAATGTGATAATGCATATAAAGCAGCTCAGTTCCTGGAGTTTAGGGACATTCAAGAAACAGGCAAAGAGAAGGGACTTAGAGTCTAAGATCTTACCTGCTAAGTTTTAGAATCACTTGTCCTTATTCAATGAACCTACTGTAAAAGGACATCTTTGAAACAATGAAGCAATTTGAATATACATAGGTATTAGATGATTGTTAAGAAAATACCTGTACTAGTAATTCTGTTAGTTGTACCAATGACATAGTGATTATGTTTAAAATAATCAGAGATGCAGAGCTGAAGAATTTTGGGGTGAAATGGGATGATGCCTAGGATTTGCTTTAATGGGAAGCTGGGAAGTTCAGTATCCAGAAAGAGAGAAATGGTTATTGGGGGCAATTAGCCATTTCTGTCACAACCAGTAAGGTTATAAATATATACTTTACCAAAAGTAAAAAATCAAATAGGACTTATTTCCATGTTCTTCATTCTAAGTGAATGTCACTAACATCACACTTTTAGTTCTTAATTAGGAGCAGGGTACCTACAGGAGAGTTGGACATTGCTGTATGCCTCTCTGTGTGTGTGTGTGTGTATGTATTCACAGAGTTTTGGGGTTAATCCCCAAGGTCACCCTCACTTTTTAATTTTTTTAATTTTTTTAAATTTATTTTTTTGTTTTTGTTCTTTCACCCTCACTTTTTTTTTTAAAGATTTTATTTATTTATTCATTTATCCCCCCCCTGCTGCTTGTGCTCGCCGGGTCAGACAACCACGCCGTGCAGGCGGGCCTGCCCTCACCAGGAGGCCCCGGGAACTGAACCCGGGGCCTCCCATATGGGAAACGGGAGCCCCACTGATTGAGCCACAGCCGCTTCCCCTCACCCTCACTTTTTAAAAGTGAGAGGATACAGATTAAAATCATCCAGGGCACAAGATGCATGGGAAGTCCAGGAAAGCTCCATGCACGGAGATTCCGGTTGCTTCCTCCCACTGGAGTTGTGGACAGTACCAACTCCTCGCAGCAACTGTGTGTGACAGTATGCACAGAGCGTTACCAACCAGGGAAGTTCACCTGAACCTTGGTATCCAGCGTTTTACTGGTGCTTCTTCAGGCAGGATAGTTGACCACGCAGATGGCTTTTTAGTTCCCAGTTTCTCTGCAGGTCAGGCTGATAACGTGTAACCGAAAGCCCCCACCATAAATCACATCCTTAGGATAAATTATCTGGCATGGCCCAAGACCCCCAGGTAAACAGAGACACGCTTATCAGGTAAGACATTCCAAGGTTAGAGACTACCTCTCAGGAGCTGTGGCAGTTTGAGATTATGAATCCCCAAAAGAGATGTTTGTAAACTATTCCTCTTGGTGTGATACCCTTTGATTGTATTAAATTCAGAGGTTTTAAGTTTACTTTATAAAGTCAATTTAGGGCTTTTGATTCAACCATCTCAGTAGGGCATGACTCAGGTTGAGTCCCTGCCCCGTTGATGGGCTGATATAAACGGGCATTCACTCAAGACGCAGAAAGAGACAGAACGCTCTGCTATGTTTGATCCTGGGATCCTGGGAAGAGATGAGCCATTTGCTTGAGAGTTTGCAGCTGAAGAGAATAGAGCAGCTGAGCAGGCCCAGAAAGAAATAGCCCTATGCCATAGACTGATAAAGGAAGCCCTGAGAGACCAGGCAGAGATCATCCACCATCTTGCTTCAATACGTGGCAACTGACTTTGGTGAGAAAGCAACCTTGAGTTGTACTCTTTAGGGCCTTGTAACTGTAAACTTCTGTACCAGAAATCTGTTGGCTTTTACTTTTTTATTTTATTTTATTTTATTTTTATTTATTTATTTATTTTTTAAAGATTTTATTTATTTATTCATTTATCCCCTCCTTGCTGCCTGTGCTCGCTGGGTCAGCTAACCACGCCGTGCGGGCGGGCTTGCCTTCACCAGGAGGCCCCGGGAATCGAACCCGGGGCCTCCCATATGGTAAACGGGAGCCCTACTGATTGAGCCACAGCCGCTTCCCTTATTTTATTTTTTGTTGGCTTTTATAAAGGGTATTTATTTGGGGTATAAGCTTACAGTAACAAGGCACTAAAGAGTCCAACTCAAGGTTGCTTTCTCACCAAAGTCAGTTGCCATGTGTTGAAGCCAGATGGTTGCTGATCTCTACAAAGGTTTTGCCTTCTCCTTTCTGGGCTTCCTCTCTCTCAGCTGTAGGCTGGCATAGGGCTTGTCTCTCAGGGTTTCCTCTCTCTCCTGGCATAGGGCTTGTTTCTTTCCGAGACTTCTATAAGTCTCAGGTCTCTTTCCAAGGTCAGCTGTAAGCTACCAGGCAAATGGCCCACTCTCTCCAGGGCTTTACTTGTTTGAGCCTTTTCCTTTCTGTCACATGGCAAGATTAAAATGACAAGGGGGAAGCAGATGTGGCTCAACCAGTTGGGTGCCCATCTACCACATGGGAGGTCCTGGGTTCGGGTCCCAGTGCCTCCTAAAAGAAGATGAGCAGATGCTGCCCCCACTGTAGAGAGCAGATGCCACAAGCCAGCAGACGCCGTAGCCCGTGGGAAGTGGATGTGGCTTAGGCTGTTGGGTACTCCCCTCTCATGTGGGAGGTCCTGGGTTTGGTTCTTGGTGCCTCCTGGAGAAGGCGAGCAAACAATGAGCAGACAGATGAGAGAACCATCTGGGGGAGGGGGGGTGATAAATAAAGAAAAAAATAAAGTAAATAAATAATAAAAAATGAAATAAAAGACCACCAATTGTATATTTTTAAAAAATGACAAGGTTCTCTCCTCTGGTGTCTTCTTGAGTGAGTGTCCATTTGTATCTGCCTACTAAGGGGGCAGGGACTTGACCTGAGTCACGCCTTACTGACATGGTTGAATCAAAGCCCTAATCTTAACAGGTAATTTAATCAAGGGCCCCTCAACTGAATCCAATATTATCAAAGGGTATCATACCCAGAAGAATAGATTAGTTACAAATATAATCTTTCTCTTTTTGGGATTCATAAATAATCTCAAACTGCCACAACTATCTAGCATTTTAATTTTGCACTAGATGAATTGGCTAGCTCTGGAGGAATATATCATGTTTTCTTTTAATCAAGCCATAGTAGGAGGTGTGATTATGATGATATGAAAATGAATGTGCTTGAATGTACCAAAGAACATTTTGTCCCATATAATCTTCAATAAACTTGTTCCTATTAGCCAAGTATTCTAACAAGATCTTAATATATTTGCTTCAGGAGGCAAACTCTGGGACTATATTTTTGGGTCCTAAATGAAGTTTTTCTTCTCCTCATTCTAAAACACAAATGTGCTGTTTATTTTTAAATTATTGAATGTTTCAAAAGCCTCTTGTGATTTAAAAATTTTTTTTCTATTTATAGGAATTATTTTGTACAGAAACCTTGTGAGACCTTTGCTCAGAGTGATGATTGTGCAAAGAGTGGTATTGAATTCCAGACCTGGTATGTATTTGACTATGATGAATGAAGAACTGTGGGTCTTTGATGATTATTAATGCAAATAGAAGAATAAAAAGTAGTATGAAGGAAGCAGATGTGGCTCAAGCGATTGTGCTCCCACCTACCATTTGGAAGGTCTCAGGTTCGTTTCCTAGGGCCTCCTGGTGAAAGCAAGCTGGCCCGCGCAGTGAGCTGGCGCAACAACAAAAAGAGACAAAGAGGAGAGCCAATGAGAGACACAACAAACCAGGGAGCTGAGGCAGCTCAAGCGATTGAGTGCCTCTCTCCACACTGGAGGTCCGAGGATCGGTTTCTGGTGCCTCCTAAAGAGAAGACGAGAAGATAAGCAGACACAGAGGCACACAGCGAATGAACACAGAGAGCAAGGCAGCAAGCGCAAAAACAAGGGGGAGGAGGGAATAAATAAATAAATCTTAAAAAAAAAAAGTAGTATGATAAAAAAGGGTAATATGATGTCAATGTGGTAAATTAAGGTAGAAAGATATTAGCACTAATAAATTAGAAGAATCTCTTTAAACAATGTATTTTCAGCTTTTCAAACTAATAACTTCTCAAGTCCATTTGGTAAGGATTTAGTAGATATTCTAGAATCATTATAACATTGAAAAGGTTATATTACAAATATGTATGGCATTTTCTTTTTCTTTATATTATGTATCATTGGTTTTTTTATTTTTTATTTTTTTATTGGTCTGACTACTAACATCTTGTAGTGTTAACATATATTTAAAAAAAACAACAAAAAAAACCACACACATACATTTGTTCAATTTCAAAGAAAAACTCATATATGCAATTTTACCCATATTCATATTTCACAAGCAGTTTTACTATACTATACAGTTCCATGTTACATTTTTTAATCTTTCTTTTTAGTAATATACATGACCTTAGACTTTCCCTTTAAACCCCTTTCATACTCATTGTATTAGTCAGTCAAAGGGATGCTGATGCAAAATACCAGAAATCTGTTGGCATTTATAAAGGGTATTTATTTGGGGTAGAAGCTTACAGTTTCCAGGCCATAAAGTGTAAGTTACTTCCCACACTAAAGCCTGTTGCCACATGTTGGAGCAAGATTGCTGCTGACGGCTGCAAGGGTCCAGGCTTCCTCTTCCTCTTAAGGTTCTGTGGCCCCAGCTTCTTCCAATCTCAGCTGCAGGCTGGGATAAGTCTTGTCTCTCTCCCGGGGCTCGTTTCTCACTGGACTCGGCTGCTCTGGTCTCTCCACAAGACCAGCTGTAGACTATCAGGCGAATGGTTCATCTCTCTTCCTGGGGCCTCTGCTATGTCTAATGGAGCCTTTCTCCTTCCTCACGCATCTGCTTCTCTGTGTGCTTATTTCCTGGGGCTCCAGCCTTAAAACTCCAACTCTCTCTGACCTGTCATTTTCTCCCTTGGTGGGCAGGGACTCAATGTCCTACTGACATGGCCCAATCAAAGCCCTAATCATAATTTAATCATGCCCAGTGGAGCAGACCAGTTTAGAAACATAATCCAATATCTATTTTTGGAATTTATAAACAATATCAAACTGCTATACTCATTGATTCTTTTTTTTTTTTTTCTTTTTTCTTTTTAGGTTTATTTCATTGATTCTTAAGTTTTGATTTTCTATTTCATGTGAAAGGTACTGATACATCTGTGCTGACATCTAACCTGAATCATAGAAATTTGGGTCTGGAAGTAACTTGAGAGGTTTGAGCCCACTGCTACATTCCAACCTTGGTATTGCTGCTCACCTAGGACATGACCTGGGGAAGACACTTTGGTTTTTGAACCTCAGTTTTAGTAAAGTGAGGAGTTGGATTAAGATCTTTACATTCTATTCCTATCTTAGAAAATTGATAATTTTAGAAATAGGAAGTTTGTTTATGTTAAACATAACTGAAGACAAGTACAGCTTTAGTGATGACATTTTTTTCCATTAAAATTTTTTTCTTGGGAAGCGGCTGTGGCTCAATCAGTAGGGCTCCCGTTTACCATATGGGAGGCCCTGGGTTCGGTTCCCGGGGCCTCCTGGTGAAGGCAAACCCGCCCGCATGGCGTGGTTAGCTGACCCAGCGAGCACAACCAGCAAGGGGGGGATAAATGAATAAATAAATAAAAATCCTTAAAAAAAAAAAAAAAAAAAAAAAATTTTTTTCTTTTCATAACTCATGCTTTTTAATTTCCTATTTTTAAAGACTTTATGGTGTTTTATTTTATTTTGGATTACATTCATTTAGTTTTCTTGAGTTTTTTTTTTTAAACTTTATTTTGTACATTTAATAATTCAATATATAAACAATAATTAAAAATAAAAAAACCCACAGTTGGATAAAAACATACATTTCTCAATTAAATGTACTGGGTACATATACATTTTTTTTTTTTTTAATCATACAATATATTACACAATGTATTTGGTTCATAGTAATGCAATCATACAGTATTTGTCCTTTTGTGTCTGGCTTCCTTCACTCAACATAATGTCCTTTAGGTTCATCTGTGTGTTTGTTAAAATGAGGAAGGAAAGATGATCTGTTTATTTTGGCTGATGTGTTCTGCTACCTTGTAAATTAAAATAGGAAAAAAAGCTGGCTATGATTTTTCACTTCTCTAAATCCTCCTCTAGTTTTAAAACAGATAAAGTAATTTACTTGTAATTTTTTTTTTTTTTAAGGTACTGGGGGCTGGGGATTGAACCCAGGACCTCATATGTGGGAAGCCAGCAGTCAACAACTGAGCTACATTGGCTCCTCTGAGTTTTTTTTTGTTATAGTATTTGTATTTATTTATTTATTTACTTATTTATTTTTATTTATTTATTTTAGTTAGGCCAGTAGTTTATTAAGGAAGGGAGGGAAGAGAAATGGGAGAAAATAACAGACTATGGGTCCCAGGTAGAGAGGAAAGGAAGTGAAGAGATAAAGAGGGCTAACTTAAAGGCTACAGTTCCCTATTACAGGTTACAAAATGCTCAGGTTTACTTATGTGCTGTTCCAGGCAGGGGAAAAGGCAAGAACAGGGTGTATTTATTTATTTATTTATTTATTTATTTATTTATTTTAACGGGAGGTACCAGGGATCGAACCCCGGTCTCTCCATATGGTAGACGGACGCCGAACCTTTTGAGCCACATCCGTTTCCCTGTATTTATTTATTTATTTTTATTTTTATTTTTTTTTAAGATTTTATTTATTTACTTTATCCATTTTAAACACCCCCTTCCCCATTTGCTGTTTTGTGTCCATTTGCTGGGCAATTCTCTGTGTCTGTTTCCTGCCATCTCTTCTCATCCTCCTCCTCCAGTCTTCACCAGGATTCGATCCTGGAGACCTCCGATGTAGGAGAGAGGTATTCTGCTGCCTGTGCCACCTCAGTTCCTGGCTTCTGGAGCTTTCGGAGCATCTCGTCTTGTCTCTCCCCTGTTACGTCATCATCCTGCTGCATGGCTCCCGGGGCCCAACAGCTCAGCAGCACACAGAGCCTGGCAGCCCATGCGCCTTCTATATATATTTTTTATTTTACCAGGAGGTCTCGGGGATCGAACCCAGGTCCCTCCATATGGCAGACGGACGCCCAACCATTTGAGCCACATCCACCCCCTGTATTTATTTTTAATCATGATAAAATACACATATCATATAATTTTAAGTGGACAATTCATTGACATTAAGCACATTGACAATATTGTGTAACTTTTATTACTACCTATTGACAGATTCTCTTTACCCCAAAGCAAAACTCATAAACATTTAGCAACGAATCCCCATTCTTTCATTGACCTGTACCCCAGTAACCACCATTCTGCTTTTTTTAAAACATATTTTTTGTTTTTATTTTTTAAAGATATTTAGATTATATGAATATTACCTAAAAATATAGGGGATTCTGAGTTGGTTTTTTTGTTTGTTTTGCTTGTTTGTTTTTGTTTTTGTTAGGAGGCACTGGGAACCGAATCTGAGACTTCCCATGTGGGAAGCAGGTGCTCAATGGTTTGAGCCACATCTGCTCCCTGTAATTATTTAAAAAAAAGGAATTTTGAAGGTGACAGCAATGTACCAAAGGAACCTCTTGGAGAAAATCAAGAGCTACTGAAACTGTTTGAAGAATTTATGCTGAATCATTTTTATAGCTACAGAAAAATTACAAAACAATATACATTTATTCATGTCTGTATTTATAGGGAGTGCCCTGAATCCTAGAGTGAACTATTAAAGAATAATAAAGAATTTTACAGAAAGTAACCTTTGATTTTATATGTTTCCCTAATGTTTTAGGAAAAAATGGTAATCCAGTGGCAGAAAATTTCTGCATGGAAGAGGTCAATTTACCAGATAATGTCACAGAAGGACAAGTAAAAGCTAGAACTCTTTATCTTTCTGTGGATCCTTACATGGTAAGAATCAGGATTTTGTGACTTGGTGAAAAAGTAATTTTATTTTCATATTTCTCTTGTTGTTGTATCTGAATTTCTGTATTCCTCATGGTTAATATATATTTGAGCAATTAAACCTTGATACCTATGAATTACAGATTATCTTTGTTTTTATTCACTAGGTTTAGTTTCCTAGGCTGCTTAAAGCAAAATACCATGAAATGGGTTGATTTTAAAGAATGGAAATGTATTAGCTTACAGTTTGAGGCCATGAGAATGTCCAAATCAAGGCATCATCAAGGAGATACTTTCTTCCCAAAGACTAGCTGCTGCCTTGCCTTCTCTGCCACATGGCAAAGCATATGGCGGTATCTGCTTGTTTCTCCCTTTTCTTCCCGGTTTCATTGCTTTCAGCATCTTGCTTGCATGGCTTTCTTTCTCTCCCTCTGTATTTATCTATTTATAAAAGACTCCAATAAGAGCATTAAGACCTGTCCTGAATGAGGTGGGCCATACCATTACTGAACTAGCCACATCAGAAGTAATGGGTCCACACCCACAAAAATGGATTAGATTTAAGAACATGCTTTTTTGGGGTACATAGAATTTCAAACCCACCACACTAGTTGTGGCAGTTTAAGATTATTTATGAATCCCAAAAAGAGAGATTATGTTTGTAAACTAATCTATTCCTCTGGGTGTGATACCTTTTGAATGCATTAGATTCAGATTAAATAACCTGTTAAGATTAGGGCTTTGATTTGACTACATCAGAAGGGCATGACTCAGATTGAGTCCTTGCCCTCTTGGTGGGCTGATATAAATGGACACTCACTCAAGAAGACACATGGAAAGAGAGGGAGCTCCATAGATGCCAAAGGAGAGAACTTTGTCATGTGACAGAAAGGAGAAAGCTCAAACAGCTAAAGCCCAGGGAGAGATGAGCCATTCGCTTGATAATTTTGAAGAGAAGAGAGCAGCTGAGCAGCTGAAAAGGCCTGAGAGACTAGACAGAGATCACCTGCCATCTTGCTTCAACATGTGGCAACAATGACTTTGGTGAGAAAGCAACCTAAAATTTGACTCTTTGTGGCCTTGTAATTGTAAGCTTTTACCCCAAATAAATACCCTTTCTAAAAGCCAACAAATTTCTGGTACTTTGCATCAGCACCCCTTTGGCTGACAAATACACTAGTGTTATTAAGGAATGTTGTAAATGGAATGTTTTCATAATAGTATATGTGGTTAGTCAGGTTCTTCCAAATTCCAGGGTGCTTCTCAGTAGTAAGATAGTAGATTAGGGTTGGACGTTCTTTCAGATGTATCCAGATTATAAGGTAGGCTCTGTCTAAGACCTCTATTCTAATTGGACTCTTGTTTGAGAGGAACAGACTTATGCTACTTCTAGATAAAGGAGATTTATTGAAAGGGTATAAATTGCCTAGGACTATAACTGAGAAGCTGTCAGGCACAGGGATTTAGGCTCTATGAGTGGGCTGTTTGCTTTGCTTTTCTCAGGAGTCATGTGGTCTCTTTTCTTTTCCTGCCTCTCCCCTTTTAACTTTATATTACGGCCCTGACAAGTGTGGGTGGCAGATTCTCTATGTATCATTTTATCTCCTATTACTAATACCCTCAATACTTAGACTTAGGAGATTGGGCTGAGTTTATCTTTTTCATCAGACTCATAGATTATTGACCAACTGTGTTAGTTTCCTATTGCTGCTGTAACAAATTACCATAAATTTAGTGACTTAAAACAACACAAATGTATTATTTTACAGTTCTGGAGGTCAAAGATCCAAAATGTATCTCATGGGGATAAAACCAAGGTGTTGTCAGGGCTGCGTTCCTCTTGGAGGCTCTAGGGAAGAATCTGTTTCCTTGCCTTTTCTAGCTTCTAGATGCTGCCTAAATTCCTTGGCTCAGTGCCTCTTCTGCACATCACTCCAATCTCTGCATCCATTGTCTTGTCTCCTTCTGACTCTGACCCTCCTGCCTTCCTCTTAAAAGGAACTTTGCAATTACATTGGGCCCCATAATGCAGAATAATCTCCCCATCTCAACATCATTAACTTAATTACACCTGCAAAGTCCCTTTGGCCATGTAAGGTAATGTCTTAGTTTGCCACAGGCTGCAAATGCAATGTATCAGAAATGGGTTGGCTTTTATAAAGGGGATGTATTTGGAGTAAAGATGGCAATGGCTCTCTTTTTTCTGTCTCTGTGTGTTCTCAGTTTATATAAGACCCAGCAAGAGGGCAGAGATCCAACCTGAATCATGCCTCACTGAAGTAGTCCAGTCGAAGGTGATCTAGTCAAGTGATCTAATCAAGGTCCCTTAACCAAATCTAATGCAATCAAAAGAGCTCACACCCCCAGGAATGGATTAGTTAAAAAACATAATCTTTTTTGGGATTCGCCAAATTCAAACTGTCACAGATAATATATTCACAGGTTCTGGGGATTAGGATGTGGATATCTTCGGGGGACCAATATTTTGCCTGCTACATCAACCTATGGATTGATTGCCCAGGGTCAGGTGCCCCCCTGGAGTCCAGTCAGCTGTAAGTGGGAGAAGGGTTGGGCAAGAGCTTCCCCTTGGAGAAGATTGGCCGATTGTAGGATATAATGTACAACTAAAGAGCCTATCATCAAGCGGGTGACCCAACTGCCCATCTCTGAACAGTAGAAAGGGTCCCATGTTCCACAAAGCTTAGGTCCTTGAGTAGGCATGTGAGGCAAAAACCACAGGTGGCCACATCACTCTTAGAAAATTCTTTTTCAGTCACCAGGATCTGGCCCCTTGGAAGCTGAAAAGCTCAAAATCATCTTTATGGCCATATAATATGATTTTCTAAAGCTCTCTTTCCCTGGGCTTCTTTTGCCTCTCATAAGGGTCTGCTCCTCACCTTTTATTATTGCACTCCCAAATAAGGCAAGAACCACGTGGTAGTTTTTTTTTTAAAGATTTTATTTTTATTTATTTATCTCCCCTCCCCATTGTTTGCGCTTGCTGTCTGCTCTCTGTGTCTGCTCGCCTTCTTTTTAGGAGGCACCAGGAACCGAACCTGGGACCACCCATGTGGGAGGCAGACGCCTAAGCGTTTGCGTACATCTGCTCCCTGTTTGTTGTGTCTGTTGTGTTTTCTCGTGTCTTCTTGTGTCATCTTGTCGTGTCAGCTCGGCGTGCCAGCTCAGCGCATCAGTTCGATGTCTTGCTCGTCTTCTTTAGGAGGCACCGGGAACTGAACCCAGGACCTCCCATGTGGTAAGCAGGAGCCCAACTGCTTGAGCCACATCTGCTTCCCTGTAGTTTTTATTTTTCTCTTACATTTGCTCTTCAGATAATTTAAACCCACATCTTGTATTTTTCTAATAATTGACACAAAAGTGTATAAAATAGGGAGTAGAAAAGTGCCCTTAGAAAGGATAGGGCTTATTGATCTGTCTAGTTAACAGATAACAACTAATATCAAGTTCCTGGTTTTGATATTGTATTGTAGCTATTTAAGATGTCATCACTGACATATTTTTTTAAAAATATTTATATACATATATATGATATATTTAAAAAGCTTAATTGAGATATAATTCACATACTATACAAATCACCATTTAGTAGTTTCTAGTGTATTCACAGAGTTGTGCAACCATTACCACAATCAATTTTAGAACATTTTTGTTACCCCAAAAAGAAAGCCTATCCCCGTAAACAGTCATTCTATATTTCTCCCCAGACCCCACCCCAACCATTGCCCTATACAACCACTAATCTACTTTCTATCTCTATGGATTTACCTGTTGGATATTTCATATAAATGGACTCATACAATATATGGCCTTTTGTGTCTGGCTTTTTTTACTTAGCCATAATATTTTCAAGAGTTATCCATGTTGTAGCATGTATCAGTACTTAATTCCTTTAAATTTATTTTTAATTTTAATTTTTGTTTCTTTAGGAGGTACCAGAGATTGAACCTAGGACCTCATACATGGGAAGCAGGTGCTTAACCACTGAGCTACATCTGTTCCCCAATGAGAATTGGTTTTTTTCATTTGTTTGTTTTCTTTTTAGGAGGTACCAGGGATAAAACCTGGGACCTCATACATGGGAAGCAGGTGCCCAACCACTTGAGGTATATCCATTCCCCTTAAATTTATTTTTAATTTTAAAAATTAAAACATTTAACTTCAAATTTTTAATTCTTTTTAATTTTTAAATTTTTATTGTATAACATATATAATCCAGAATTTCCCCTTTTAACAACTTTCATGTGTATAATTCAGTGATATTAATTGCATTCACAATATTTTGCTAAAATCACCACAATCCATTACCAAAACTTTTCCATAACCACAAACAGAAACTCTGTCTCCATTAAGCAAAAACTCTCCATTCTTTCCCACAACCCCATCTCTTGGTAGCTTATCTACTTTCTGTCTCTATGGATTTGCTTGTTCTAGGTATTTCACATAAGTGAAATCATACAGTATTTGTCCTTTTGAATAACTTTATTTTATTCAACACGGTGGCTTCAAGGTTCATCCATATTGTGGCATGTATCAGCACTTTATTCCTTTCATGGCTGAATAATTTTCCATTGCATGAATATACCACATTTTATTTATTCATTCGTCAGTTGATAGGCATTTGGGTTTCCATATTTTGTCTATTATGAATAATGCTGTGATGAGCTTTTGTGTACAAGTTTTTGCGTGGACATACTTCATTTCTCTTGGTTGTATACCCAAGAGTGGAATTGCTGGGTCATACGATAACTCTATGTTTACCCTTTAGAAGAACTGTCAGACTTTTTTCCAAAGTGGCTGCACATTTTACATTTCCACCAGTGTTTTAGTTTGCCACAGGCTGCAGATGCAGAATACCAGACATGGGTTGGCTTTTATGATGGGAATTTATTAGGGTAAACAGAGTTCCGAGGCTGTGAAAATGTCCAAATCAAGGCATCATCAAGAGATACTGTCTCACCAAGTTACAGTTCTGGCAATCAGGCACATGGAGGTGTCATCTAAAGAGGGTTTCTCTTGGAGTTCAGCTGTGGGTGATCAAGCATATGGCTCATTTCTCCCCTCTCCTGATTGCTTCAGCTTCAACTCCTCCACTGATTCCAGCCTCCTGTCTCTCTCAGCCTCTCTGGGTTTCTCTGTCTTTCTGCACCTGCAGTCTTCTCTCACATGGCAGGGTAAAATGGTAACTGTCTTTCTCAGCGTGTTTCAGCTTTCAGTTCTCTGCTTATATAAGACTTCAGCAAGAGGACTGAGGCCAAACCTGGGTCATGCCTCACTGATGTAGTCCAATCAAAGGCCCTAAAGCAATCTAATCAAAGTGATTTAATCAAAAGGTCCCTTAACTGAATCTAATGCAATCAAAGGGTCCCATGCCCACAGGAATGGATTGATTCCAAGAACATGATCTTTTCTGGGATTCATAAAACTTCAAACTGTCAAAACCAGTGTATGAGAGTTCTAATTTCTCCACATCATCGCCAACACTTGTTATTGTCCATTTTTTAAATTATAGCCATTCTAGTGGATGTGAAATGGTATCTCATTGTGGTTTTGTTTTGCATTTCCCTGATGGCTAATGATATTGAGTATCTTTTCATGTGCTTGTTGACCATTTGTATATCTTCTTTGGAGGAATGTTTATTTAGATCCGTTGGCCCTTCCTTTTTTTATTGGGTATTTGTCTTTTTGTTATTGAGTTGCAAGAGTACTTTATATATTCTAGAAACAAGTCCCTCATCAAATATATGATTTATAAAATATTTTCCCATTTTGGAGGTTTTTTCACCTTCTTGATGGTGTTTTTTGAAGCACAAATTTTTTTAATACTGATGAAGTTCAATTTATCTATTTTTTCTTCTGTTGCTTGTGTTTTTGGTATCATATTTAAGAAGGTTTTGCCTAATCCAAGGATACAAAGATTCCCTCCTATATTCTCTCTAAGAGTGTTATAGTTTTAACTCTTACATTTAGGTCTATAACCCATTTTGAGATCATTTTTCTGTATGGATTGAATAAGAGGTCCAACTTAATTGTTTTGTATGTGACTATACTGATCTAACACAATTAATCCTATGTTCTTTTAATTTTTTATTGTGAAGTAAATATAGAATCACAGGTAGTTGTTATAAAGCTAGTTTTTTCCTCAGTCTTTCAGTAACACCTGTCACACTTGATTATGCTTACAATGGAAAGCAATTTAATGACTTCATTCAAAAGTCATCCCTGCTGTAGCAAGAAATGAAATAGTGGTTGGTCTAAACATTCTAAATAGACACATTTTCAAGTTAAACTGAAGGATAAAGTAGGACTGACAGACCTATTTTATTTTTTATTTTCCTATTTTTTATTTTCCACAGACCTAGAAATACTCCCGCTTTCAAAGGCAGCCAGTACAGTAACATACAAGCTCGAGCAGGCTATGTATGATGACTAGTTTGGATTTATTATGACTGTTATACTTCAATATATAAGAACATGGCTCAGGGAATTTAAGGATTTCAAGTGCCCTAATGAACAAAATATAAAGAATATCATTTAATTCCAGGATAATAAATTCCAAGTAAATTAAGAAGACAAAATATACCAAAATAAAGCAAAGGTTCAAGGTTAAGAAGTGTGTTAAAAAGTCAAACAGAGCAGACACACACACACACATTTTAAAAAAGCAAAAAGGATATACATTCTTCACAGAATCCTTTGAGTTGGAACAAACTTCCTATTTAGCAGAATTCACTCTTAGAATCCTACAAGGAGAGAAACTTGTGACCCAAATGTTAGGGGAAAGAATTAAGGAAATTATTAGGATTATGACATGAATTCATGATCTTCACTTCCAAATACTCCCAACCTCAAAAGAAAAACGAAAATGAAAAAGGGAAGTAAATGTCTCATCCATTTACTCATTTCATGCTTGTTAGAAATCAGTCATCCCTATGAATTTTATCTTTTTTGTTTTTCACTTTCTCTCAGTCACCAGCTCCTATGAATCCTATCTCCTGGGTCCTTCTCAAATCAGTCTTCTCATTAACTCCAAAGACATCTACCTTATCCAAATCTCCATAGTCTCTTTCCTAATGCGGTTCCCTTGCATATCCTGTTTGTCCCTTTAAGTCATTTTCCACACTGTAACCAGAGGGATCTTTTTATAATGGCAACTAATCAAGTCACCTCACTTAAAATCTTTTAATGGCTTCCCATTAGTCTTGGGGTAAAGACCAGCATCCTTGACATGGTCAAAGATGGTGTAGAGTGTGCCTCCTGTTTGTCCAGTCTCACTGTACCCTGCTTTACTTATTATCCTTAAACTTTGGCTTCCCTTGGCCTCTTTCTTTTGTTCTGTGTTATGCTTCTTTTTGCTCAAGCCTTCAAACATGCTGTCCCTCTGTCCTGTTTGAAAGCTTCCTCCTACCCCTTTCCCTTTACCTAGTTAACCTTTGTTATTCTCTAGCTGCATGCATTAAAGGAATTTCCTTTGGGAAATTGCCCTGAACTTCAGACTAGTCCAGACTTCTCAGAATAGTACGTTGACCTTCAGCATTTATCCCAATTGTAATGAATAATTATTTGTGAAGTTATTTTGTGTCTGTCTTCCCTAAAAAAAAGTAAGTTTATGAGTGCAAAGGTCTTATTTATCACTGCATCTCCAGTAACTAGGATGGTACTTATTAACTACTAATAAAAGGAAGGAAGAAATGAGGTAAGTTACTTTGGGTGCTTTCACTAGACATTTTCTGGGTATTGTTCTTAAACAAAAACAAAAAACATGAATGTAAGCAACTTTAAGGAAAAAAGGAATAAAGATTATTAAACCATTCAATTTTTATATCATTCCAAATTCACAACTAATTTTTTAAAAAGATTTATTTTATTTATTCATTCCTTCCCCCCTCATTGCTTGCACTTGCTGCCTGCTCTCTGAATCTGTTCACTGTTTGCTTGTCTTTTCTTTTGGAGGCACCGGGAACTGAACCTGGGAGCTCCATGTGGGAGAGAGGCGCTGAATCACTTGAGCCACCTCAGCTCCCTGCTTTGTTGTGTCTCTCATTGTCTTTCCTCTTTGTGTCTCCTTGTTCATCTTGTTGCATCAGCTCGCTGCGCCTGCCCGTTGCGCCAGCTCACTGTCTTGCTCATCTTCTCCAGGAGGCACCAGGGACTGAACCCAGAACCTCCCATGTGGCAGGTGGGAGCTCAATAGCTTGAGCCCCGTCTGCTTCCCTCACAACTAATTTTAATCATCATGTGGACACAGCATTTTACATGGCTGTTATTTAATTTAAATGTATATATACTATTTTGATTTTACTTTCCTTAAGTGACTTTATTTTTATTTTTTTAAAGATAATTTGTGTCTATTTTTTTTTTAAGATTTTATTTTATCTGTTTATTTCTCCCTACCCTCTTGTTGTTTGAACTTTCTGTGTCTGTTCGTCTTCCTTGTTTCTTTAGGAGGCACTGGGAACTGAACCCGGGACCTTTGATGTGGGAGGGAGGTGCCTAATCACTCAAGCCACCTCCGCTCCCTGCTTTTGTTGTGTATCTCATTATGCTTTTCCTCCCTGTGTCTCTTGTTGTGTCATGTTGTTACGTTTACCTGTTGAGTCAGCTTGCTGTCTTCTTTAGGAGGCACCGGGAACCGCTGCTCCCTGCTTTGTTGTGTCTCTCATTATGTTTCTTCTTCATGTGTCTCTTGTTGTGTCAGCTTGCTGCACCTGCCCATCACACCAGCTCACTGTCTTCTTTAGGAGGCACCAGGATCTGAACCAGCGACCTCCCATGTGGTAGGCGGGAGCCCAGTTGCCTGAGCCACATCTGCTTCCCCCTAAGTGACTTTATATGTACATCTTCATAGGAAAAACTAGTCTGCATAGGGGCTAATTTAACTGCATTAAACTGTTTAATTATAGGGAATTCCTTATTTCCACTTTTTTCGTTTAGAGTCAGACCCTTGGTCTAGCCAGTGTCCTATGGCAGCAGCAACTGCTTTCCAATAAGACATGGGAGGTGGAATAGATTCCCATAGAAGTTTCTGCCTCAATTCCTGGTTTGGACTTTTCCCCTGGTGTGCTGAACTAGACCATGTGGGACCCCTTAACTAAGCAGCGTTCTGTGTTTTCTATCTTTGGGTCCACACTGTAAGCCTCCACATGAGAGAGGGAAGAGTGAGTGACAGAGAATTAGAGAGCCTTGACTACTTCTTAGTCCTAGTCCAGTGGGAGAGTTTGGCTTCCATTATGACACTTTGTCCTTGAGGGGTAAAGAGAGTGTCTACCTGAGGTTAGGGGGCATGATGTAGCAAGAGTGCTTGATCTCAAGTTGTGATGAGCAACTTGTATAAAAATTGTTTACTTTCTTTTTGGCTTATTTTCTTTGGGGAGGTATAATTGCTAAGCCAAAAGAAATGAATAGTTTTATAGTATATATTTTGCTAGCCTTATTTTAAAATAAAAAACAATCAATTTTATAATATTATCAGCAATACATAAGTGTTCCAGATTTGCTACAATCCGCTGAATGTCTTAGTTTGCTAGGCTGCTATGACTAATACCCTACAATGGGTTGGTTTAACAATAAGAATTTATTGACTAATGGTTTCAGAGGCTAGAAATCCAAAATCAAGACATCGGCAAAGCCAAGCTTTCTCTCTCAAGTCTGTAGAGTTCTGGCGCTGGCTGGCTGTAATCCTTGGGGTTTCTTGGCTTTTAATCCTCCTGTCACATGGTGAACTCTTTCTCTCTGTGTCTGCTTTTCTGGATTCTACTGACTACTAGCTTCTGACTCCTCTTTGTGGCTTTCTCTGACTTACTGTGTCTGAATTTTTTCTGCTTATAAAGGACTCCAGTAATTCAAATTAAGACCCACCCTGATTCACTTGGGTTACAACTTAACTAAAAATACCATCTTCAGAAGGTCCTATTTACACATGAATTCACACAAACAGGAATACAGGAATGAAAATTAAGAACATGTATTCTGTTGAACAGAATTAAATTCTTTTTTTTTTTTTTTTTGAGGTACAGGTGTACTGGGGTTGGGGATTGAACCTGGGACCAGCACCTCGTATGTAGGAAGCTGGTGCTCAACCACTGAGCCACACTGGCTTCCCTGAGTTGTTTTTTTCATTTGTTTGCTTGTTTTTCATTCTTTTTTTTTTTTTAGGAGGCACTGGGAACCGAATCCGGGACCTCCCATGTGTGAAGCAGGCACTCAACTGCTTGAGCCACATCCCCTCCCCCTATTTTTTTTTCTTTCAATTTCAAGAAATTTTTAGTGATTTCAAAGAGATAACAAATATTATATGTGCCATATTAAGGTAACAAAAATAATAATTCTGAATAATATATAGATCAAAGCTGAATTTCTGTTTGGAATATTGTAATATTTTAAATAATTTCCTTCTTATTATATCGAAGCCTATTTTAAAGGAATTAAACATATTAAGTAAAAATAAAATGCATTATTTCCTTTTTAATTGCATTTCTTTATTTGTTAGAGAGGAGTGCATTTTTAAATTAAAAAAAAACTCAGAAAAATTAGGATAAATTTTATTTGTTGAACTAACACTACTTAACATTACTTGTATATTTTCTGTTAATCACTGGATAAATTAGTAAATTGGTTCAGTGTTATCAGACTGTATAATCCTAAACAGTGTTTTCTTTTTTTAGCGTTGTAGAATGAATGAAGATACTGGCTCTGATTATTTAACACCTTGGCAGCTGTCTAAAGTGGTTGATGGTGGGGGTATTGGAATTATAGAAGAAAGCAAACACACAAATTTGATGGAAGGCGATCTTGTGACTTCTTTCTATTGGCCCTGGCAAACCAAAGTTATTCTGGATGGAAATATCCTTGAAAAGGTGATGTTTAAAATAAAGTATCTGACTTTCCTCCCCTATTCTCACTTTGTGCATTTGGCATGCAGATCTGTTTATTATCAGGGAAAAAAATAAACGAATGCATTTTCTTTTAGCTAGTCACTGAAATGTGGCAAAGACTTTGCAAGCCTTTTTTTCTTTTCCACTGTTGACTGTAATTGTATATGACAATTCTTAGATTACCAGTGAATGGTATCATTTTCCATATTTAATTTATCTCTCAAATTATATGTGTAACATAAAGCCTGAGCTATTATCATAAAACAAATTTTATGCTAAGAACCAAAAGGCCTCCTCTAATTAATATGCTTTAAAGTTTCCTGATAATAGCTGCCTGTCTTAAACCCATTTGCTTTGTGTTTAAAATTCCATCTTGAGTTGGAAATTCTGAGTTCACATTCAACCATTAGGTTGAACCATGTGAAATTACCAATATTTCACTCTTTTTAATCTATAAGAAATGGCAGCTTCGTGTAATTCAACTTAATAGATATGTCATCAAGGAAGTTACTTTATGTCTCTGAATCTCAGTTTCCTCATATGCAAAATGAAAATAATAACTATCTCAAAAGTGGATGCAGGGAAGCGGCTGTGGCTCAATCAGTAGGGCTCCCGTTTACCATATGGGAGGCCCCGGGTTCGGTTCCCGGGGCCTCCTGGTGAAGGCAAGCCCGCCCGCATGGTGTGGTTAGCTGACCCAGCGAGCACAAGCAGCAAGGGAGGGATAAATGAATAAATAAATAAAATCTTTAAAAAAAAAAAAAAAAAAAGTGGATGTGAAAGGTAATATTAAAAAAAAAGCTGAAAAAAAGTGAGAAAAGAAGATAAAGAAAAAAAACAAACAATAAAGTAGATGTGAAAATTAAATGATATGATAAATATGATAAAGCTTTATAAATTGTTAAAAGATATATGAAATTTTAATATTTTTTACTACCAGTACTTGATATTAGTTAAACGTAGCTGTTAAGATACAAAATGAAATGTGGGAGATGTTATACAACCATTTGTCAACTTAATGGGTCTAGTAAAATTTACTTAACTAGAAATTTCTTAGCAGGAAGTGAAGAAGCAATATTTAACCATTTCTAGTTTTGACTGTCACTGTGCTGTAGTGGGAAATTGATCAGTTGGGGACAGCTTAAAACTGCTTTGGGAACAGGTATTAGAAATGAAGAAAAGGAATTCAGAAGGGCTAGAGGAATGTTTGCTGAATACAAACTTATCTTACCATTGAGTATGATGTTAGTAGTGGGTTTTTCATATATGCACCTCATCATGTTGAAGAAGTTTCCTTCTATTCCTAGTTTTCTGTGTTTTTATCAAGGTGGGCTGCTGGATTTTATCAACTGCCTTTTCTGCGTCATTTGTGATGATTATGTGTTTTTTTTCCTTAGTTCTTTTAAGGTGGTATATTACATTAATAGATTTTCTTATGTTAAACCACCCTTGTATACCAGGGATAAATCCCACTTGATCATGATCTATATTTATTTATTTATTTATTTATTTTTTTTATATACTGGGACCGGGGATTGATCCTGGGACCTCTCATATGGGAAGCTGGCACTCAACCATCGAGCCACATTGGCTCCCTGGTGTTGGTTTTTTCATTTGTTTGCTTGTTGTTTGTTTTTTTGTTTTTAGGATGTCCCAGGAACCTCCTTTGTGGGAAACAGGTGTTCAGTTTCTTAAGCCACATCTGCTCACCTATATTTCCTTTAATGTGCTATTGGATTCAGTTTGCTAACATTTTGTTGAGGATTTTTGTATTTATATTCATATGGGATATTGGTCTGTAATTTTCTTTTCTTGTGGTATGTTTTCTAGCTTTGGTATTAGGGTGATATTGTCCTCATAGAATTAGTTAAGAATTGTTCACTCCTCTGCACTTTTTTGGAAGAGTTTGAGCAGGTTGGTGTTAATTTTTGTTGTAATTTTGGTAAAATTCCCCTATGAAGCCATCTGGTCCTGGGCTTTACTTTGTTAGGAGGTTTTTGATGACTGATTTAATCTCTTTACTTGTTATTGGTCTGTTGGGATTCTGTTTTTTCTTGAGTCAGTGAAGGTTGTGTGTTTCTAGAAATCTGTCCATTTCATGTAGGTTATCTAATTAGTTCGTATACAGTTGTTTATAGCATCTTCTTTTAATCTTTCTTATTTCTGTGGGGTCGGTGGTAATGCCCCTCTTTTGTTCTGATTTTTGTTATTTGTATCCTCTTTTTTTTCTTTGTCAGTCCAGCTAAAGATTTGTCCATTTTGTTGATCTTCTCAAAGAACTAACTTTTGGTTTTACTGATTCTATTGTGTTTTTTTTCCTTAAATGAATTTTATCGATACATGTTAATAAAGCATAAATACATCCAAAGTGTACCATCAATGGTATTCGGTGTAATCGCATATTTGTGCATTCATCACTTCGGTCATTCTTAGAGTACTTTCATTATTCCAATAATAATAATAATAAACAAAAAGACAACCAACAAAAACTCATCACCTCTCAATCTCTCTATGCTTCTGCTGTATATAGCTGCTATTCTTTTTCCTTCTCTCTAGTATATTTCTATTTATATTTTATAAAAACAGTCTTATACATGCAGTATCACTCATATTAATGTTTTACATGAGTTTTTTTTTTATTTTATACAGTCCCATGTTACAGTTTTTAGCTTTTCTTCTAGTAATATACATAACTTAGACTTTCCCTTTCAACCACTGTCATACCCATAAGATAGTACTGCTAGTAACAAACACCATTATATGCTTTACCATTTCTATTCATTTCCAAAGATTTACAAACAACCTTTTTACCAATTCTGCACAGATTAACCCTTAGCTTTCCATTCTCTACCCTCCTTCTATTTTCTGGTGACCTATATTCTAATTATTAACTCCATGAGTTTACACAATATATTTAGTTCGTAATAGTGCAATCATACATTATTTGTCTTTTGTGTCTGGCTTGCCTCACTCAATATAATGTCCCCCAGGTTCATCCATGTTGTCATATGCTTCATGACTTCATTTCTTCTTACAGCTACATAATATTCCATCGTGTGTATACACCACAGTTTGTTTATCCATTCATCAGTTGATGGACACCTTGGTTGTTTACAACTTTTGGCAATCGTGAATAATGCCTCAGTGAACATTGGTGCAATGTCTGTTTGTGTCTCTGCTCTCAGTTTTTCTGGGTATATACCTAGTAATGGTATTGCCGGGTCACATAGCAATTCTATATTCAACTTTCTTAGGAACTGCCAAACAGTTCTCCACAGTGGCTGTACCATTCTGCATTCCCACCAACAGTGAATAAGCATTCCTATCTCTCCACATCCTCTCCAACATTTACAGTTTTCCAACTTCTTAATAGCGGCTAGTCTAATAGGTGTGAAATGATTTCTCATTTTAGTTCTGATTTGCATTTCCTTAATCGCTAGTAATGTTGAACATTTTTTCATGTGTTTCTTTGCCATTTGTATTTCTTCTTTGGACAATTGTCTTTTCAAGTCTTTTGCCCAATTTATAATCAGATAGTTTGTCTTTTTATTGTTGAGTTGTATGATCTCTTTGTAGATCATGGATATTAAACCCTTATCGGATATGTGATGGCCAAATTTTTTCTCTCATTGAGTTGGCTGCCTTTTCACCCTTTTGACAAAGTCCTTTGAGGTGCAAAAGTGTTTAATTTTGAGGAGGTCTCATTTATCTATTTTTTCTTTTGTTGCTCGTGCTTTGGGTGTGAGGTTTAAGAACCTACCACCTACCACAAAATCTTGAAGATGTTTTCCTATATTTTCTTCTAGGAGTTTTATGGTTGTCGCTTTTTTTTTTTTTTTTTAAACAATTTATTGAAGTATATCATTCATACATGAACATATATAAACTATAAGTGTTCAGTAAACATTGTGAACTTACAAAACAAACATGCATAACATCATACAGGGCTCCCACACATAACCCCACCACAAATACTTTGCATTGTTGTGAAACATTTGTTAACCAATTATGAAAGAGCATCGTCAAAAGTATTACTACTAACTATAGTCCATATCTTATTCCCCTATACATTTTTTAAGGATTTGTTTATTTATCTATTTATTTACTTTTATCCATTTTTACCTCCCCACCCCCATTTTTGCTGTTTTTGTGTCCATTCGCTGGGCAATTCTCTGTGTCCATTTCCTGCCCTCTCTTCTCCTCCTCCTCCTCCTGTCTTCACTGGGGTTCGAGCCTCGGAACCTCCGATGTGGGAGAGAGGCATCCTACCGCCTGTGCCACCTTAGTTCCTAGTTTTTCGGCACGTCTCGTCTTGGCTTTCCCTTGTGTCACTATCCTGTTATGTCATCGTCTTGCTGTGTGGTTCACAGGACCTGATGGCGCACCTGCACATGGGGCCTGACATCACACTCGCTTGCGGGGCCTTGGGGCCTCAGCCGTGCACAGGGCCTAGAAGCCCAGTGCCTTCTATGTTTTTCTTTTTTTTTCAATTTTCACCGGGAAGTCCTGGGGATCAAACCCAGGTCCTTCCATATGGGAGATGGACGCCAACCACCCGAGCCACATCCGTCCTCTTGCTATATCTCTTAAGGTTGACCAAAGATATCTAGAGTTATAGTCTTTTCCCATACAGGATGGTCATATAATAAATCAGGCTTAGTTTATCACCAGCATTCTTAAAACCAGACCTAGGGAGAAAAACTAGGTCTGGGGACACATGCTTGGTTTCTGATATAGCGAATGTTTAGCCTACCCTGATTATCACAAAATCAGGACAGCGAGAATATTTGCATTGGTTGTCGCTTTTATATCTAGTTCCATTTTGAGTTAATTTTTGTATAAGGTGTGTGATATAGGTCTTCTTTCCTTTTTTTTTTTTTTTTCCTTTCCTTCTTTTGGATATGGCTATCCAGTTCTCCTAGCACCATTTGTTGAATAGACTGCTCTGGCCCAGCTGGGAGGGCTTGACAGCCTTGTCAAAAATCACTTGACTGTAAACGTGAGGGTCTATTTGAGTTCTCAATTTAGTTCCATTGGTCAGTGTATCTGTCTTTTTGCCAGTACCACACTGTTTTTACCACTGTAGCTAAGTAATATGCTTTAAATTCTGGAAGCGAGAGTCCTCTAACTTTGTTCTTTTTAAAGATCTTTTTGGATATTTGGAGCCCCTTACCCTTCCAAATAAATTTGATAATCGTCTTTTCCACTTCTGCAAAAAAGATTGTTGGGATTTTTATTGGGATTGAGTTGACTCTGTAAATCATTGTGGGTAGAATTGACATCTCAGTGATATTTAGTCTTCCAATCCATGAACACAGAATGTCCTTCCATTTATTTAAGTGTTCTTCGGTTTCTTTTAGTGAAGAAGACTTAAATGAAAGTTTTCTGAATACAGGCCCTTTATTTCCTTGGTTAAGTTTATTCCTAAATATTTGTTTGTTTTAGTTGCTATTATAAATGGAATTTTTTTTCTGATTTCCTCCTCAGATTGCACATCAGTAGTGTATAGAAATGCTATTGATTTTTTGTGTATTAATGTTGTATCCTGCTACTTTGCTGAACTTGTTTATTAGTTCTCGTAGCTTTGTTTTGGATTTTTCAGGAGATTGTAGATATAGGATCATATCATCAGTGCTTAGTGAAAGTTTTACTTCTTCCTTTCCTATGTGGGTGCCTTTTATTTCTTTGTCTAGCCTAATTGCTCTAGATAGAACCTCTAGCACAATACTGAATAACAGTGGTGACAGTGGGCATCCTTGTCTTGTTCCTTATCTTAGTAGGAAAGCTTTCAGTCTTTCACCATTGAATACAATGCTAGCAGTAGGTTTTTCATATATGTATTTTACCATATTGTGAAAGCTTCCTTCTATTCCTATCTTTTGGTGTGTTTTTATTAAGAAAGGGTGCTGTAGTTTGTCAAATGACTTTTCTGCATCAATTGAGGGGATCATGTGATTTTTCTTCTTCAATTTATCAATATGGTTCATTACACTAATTGATTTTCCTGTGTCGAACCACCCTTGCATACCTGGGATAAAACTCACTTGATTGTGGTGTATAATTCTTTTTTTTTTTTTTTTTAAAGATTTTATTTATTTACTCATTTATCCCCCCCCTTGCTGCCTGTGCTCGCCGGGTCAGCCAACCACGCCGTGCGGGCGGGCCTGCCCTCACCAGGAGGCCCCGGAACTGAACCCGGGGCCTCCCATATGGCAAACGGGAGCCCCACTGATTGAGCCACAGCCGCTTCCCTGGTGTATAATTCTTTTAATGTGCTTTTGGATTCTGTTTGCAAGTATTTTGTTGAGGATTTTTGCATCTATATTCATTAGAGATATTGGTGTGTAATTTTCTTTCTTTTTTTTTTTTTTTTTTTTTTTTT
>JAKSZT010053820.1:103221-310890 GCA_026826555.1 Tolypeutes matacus
TTTCTTTTTTTTTTTTTTTTTTTTTTTTTTTAGTATCTTAATCTGGTTTTGATGTTAGGGTGATGTTGGCTTCATAGAATGAGTTTGGTAGCATTCTTTCTAGATCAATTTTTTGGAAGAACTTGAGCAAGATTGGTATTAGCTCATCTTTGAATGATTGGTAGAATTCACCTGTGAAGCCATGGGTCCTGGGCTTTTCATCTTTGGGAAGCTTTTGATAACTGTTTAAATCTCTTCACTAGTGCTTGGTTTGTTGAGGTCTTCTGTTTCTTCTAGGGGTCAGTGTGGGTGATTCATGCGTTTCTAGGAATTTGTCCATCTTGTCTACATTGTCTAGTTTTTTGGCATGTAGTTGCTTATAGAATCCTTTTATGACCTCTCTTATTTCTGCGGGGTCAGTGCTAATGTTCCCCCACTCATTTCTGATTTTATTTATTTGTGTCTTCTTTTTTTTCTTTGTCAGTCTAACCAAGGGTTTATCGATTTTATTGACCTTCTCAAATAACCAAGTTTTGATTTTGTTGATTCTCTCTATTATTTTTTTGTTCTCAATTTTATTTATTTCTGCTCTGATCTTTACTGTTTCTTTCCTTTGGCTTGGTTTGGGATTAATTTGCTGTTCTTTTTTAGTTCTTCCAGGTGTGCAGTTAGATCTTCAATTTTAGCTCTTTCTTCTTTTTTTAATGTAGGTATTGAGGGCTATAAATTTCCTTCTCAGCACTGCCTTTGTGGTGTCCCATGGGTTTTGATATGTTGTGTTCTCATTTTCATTTGTCTCAAGATATTTCCTGAATTCTCTTGCAATTTCTTCTTTGACCCACTGATTATTTAATAGTCTGTTGTTTAATCTCCATATATTTATGAATTTTCCCTTTATCTATCCATTTTTGATTTCCAGCTTCATTCTGTTATGATTAGAGAAGGTGTTTTGTATAATTTCAAACTTTTTAAATTTATTGAGCATTGTCTTGTGATCCAACATGTGGTCTATCGTGGAGAAGGATACATGAGCACTTCAAAAGAAAATATATCCTGCTGTTTTGGAGTGCAGTGCTCTATAGATGTCTGTTAGGTCTAGTTCATTTATATTATTCAACTTCTCTATTTATTTATCCTCTGTCCAGATGTTCTATCCAATACCAAGAGCGAGGTATTGAAGTCTCCTACTATTATTGTAGAGACATCTATTTTTTCCTTCAGTTTTGGCAGTGTGTGCCTCATGTGTCTTGGAGCACTAAGGTTAGGTGAATAAATATTTAGCATAGTTATTTCTTCTTGGTAAATTGCTCCTTTTATTAATATGTAATGACCTTCTTCATCCCTTTTAAAAGTTTTGTATTTGAAATCCATTTTGTCCAATATTAGTATCGCTACTCCAGCTCTTTTTGGTTACTATTTGCATGGAAAACCTTTTTCCAACTTGCACTTTTAACCTGGTTGTGTCCTTATATCTGAGATGGGTCTCTTGTAGACAATATACAGACGGCTCATATTTTTTTATCCGTTCTATCAGTCTATGTCTTTTGTTTGGGGAGTTCAATCCATTAACATTCAATGTTATTACTGTAAAGGCATTACTTCATCCATTTTGTCCTTTGGCTCTCTGTTTTCATATTGTTCTATTATCTTACCCTTTAGTTTATCCTTCCTAATAATCTTCATTTCTAATCTGTTCTCCAAATCTCTTGCCTTTATTTTTTTCCTTTCAGGCTACAGCACTACCTTTAGTATCTCTTGTAATTCTGGTCTTTTGGTAAAATATTCTGTTTTTGTTTGTCTTTGAAGACTTTGAATTCACCCTCATTTTTGAAGGACAGTTTTGCCAGATAAAGAACTCTTGGGAGAGGACAAGCTGAAACAGCCCGGAAAAAGATCTTCTAGGGTTTAGGACAGCAGATGAAGGCTGCATACCACCCAGAGGAGAGAGGGACAGAAGAGGGAAATCACGACAACAGAACCGTGAGTTGCAAGTAGCAGCTTCTGCTGCTGCCGGCATCCTCCCCCACACTCTACAGAATTCTTGGGCCTCTGGGCCTGCGACCACAGACAAAGGGGGCTTCAGGGATCTGCCACTCCCGGAAAGGGGAGAGAGAGGGACACAGCCTTAGACTGACTCAGGTTCTGACCTGAAATTTGGGCTGCAGAGCCCCACGGACCCTTCCACATGGTGGTTTGCCCTGGGAGCCTAGAAAGGACTGGAGAAATCCAACCCTCGCAGCCTCCCTCTCTTCTAGCCTGGACTAATTGTTGAGGATTCCACGGGAGAGGGGAGAGAGAGCCTGGGGCTGATCCTGCTTTGGACTCCCAGGTTTGGTCTGCCCTGTCCTGAGAGCCCTTCCAGGCTGGGTGGGGCTGCGCCATTGTTTGCCTTGGAGCCTGCAAGGGGCTAAAGATATACAAACCTCCCAATCTCCTCCTCTACTAACAGGGACTGATTGTTGAGGATTCAGAAGGGAGTGGAAATATTTCCTAGCTGGGAAAAGGGGGGCGCTACGAGAGAAGTCTGGAGAGAACTTTCTCAGAAAGTTTGAATCACAGGGTTCTTAGCCCCCAGACAGGAAGCTCTATCACATTGATCTGGTCTGTGTCACAACAAATACGCTCTGACCAGGCATTGAATTGAGAGCTGCCAGCAAGCGCCATCTCCTGGCAGACCAAGGAAGTGCACATAAGAAAATTAATGAGAGGCTTTTCCTCTAGGCCTCTATAGCCCTGCCCAAGGCCCTAGGAAACAACTCTACAACCAATCACTGGATCCAGTGCCCAGTTTTGAGCAACCAGCAGAACAATCCTAACAATCAAGGTTGAGCCAAAAATCAAAGAGCTGTGGTAACTCACAGCCTCCTGCCACTAAAACCCTATAAAAGAGAAAGAAATGGAGCATCTAAGTAAAATACAACCTAACCAGATGCCTAAGCACCAGCAAAAAATTACGAGCCATACTAAGAAAATAGAAGACATGACCCGAGAAAAGGAATACAGCAAAGTACCAGAAGACATGCAGAATTTGAGAGAACTAATCAATGAGATGAGCACACATTTCCAAAATCAAATTAATGAGATGAAAGAGAATATAGTTAAAGAGATCAATGACATCAAGAAGTCATTGAGCGAACGCAAAGAAGAATTTTGAAATCCTGAACAGAAAAGTAACGGAGTTCATGGGAATGAAAGACACAATAGGTGAAGTCAAAAATACATTTGAAGCATATAACAGCAGACTCGAAATGATAGAAGAGGGAGGAGGCTGTGGCTCAATCAGTGGGGCTCCTGTTTACCATATGGGAGGCCCCGGGTTCGGTTCCCGGGGCCTCCTGGTGGGGGCAGGCCCACCCGCACGGCGTGGTTGGCTGACCCGGCGAGCGCGGGCAGCAAGGGGGGGATAGATGAATGAATAAATAAAATAAAATTATTAAAAAAAAAAAAAAAAAAAATAGAAATGATAGAAGGAAGAATAAGTGATACTGAAGACAGAGCAGCTAAAATTGAAGAGAGACAAGAACAGAGAGAGAAAAGAATGGAAAAAATTGAGCAGGGGCTCAGAGAGTTGAATGACAACACAAAACACAAGAACATATGTGTCATGGGAGTTCCAGAAGGAGAAGAGAAAGGAAAAGGGGCAGAAAGAGTATTTGAGGAAATAATAGCTGAAAACTTCCCAACTCTCACGAAAGAAATGAACTTACATGTCCAAGAAGCACACCGTACCCCAATAAGAATAAATCCAAATAGACCTACGCCAAGACACATATTATTCAGAATGTCAAATGTAAAAGATGAAGAGAAAATTCTCAGAGCAGCAAGAGAGAAGCAAACGATCACGTACAAAGGACGTCCAGTAAGACAGTGCAGATTTCTCTTCAGAAAACATGGAGGCAAGAAGACAGTGGTATGATACAATTAGGAAACTGAAAGAGAAAAACTGCAAGCCGAGAATTCTTTATCCAGCAAAACTGTCCTTCAAATGTGAAGGTGAATATAAAGTATTCACAAACAAACAGAAACTAAGAGAGTTTGCAAAAAAGAATCCACCTTTGCAGGAAATATTAAAGGAAGCCTTAGAACCTGAAAGAAAAAGACAGGAGAGAGAGGATTGGAGGAGAGTATAGAAGAAAGAAAAGCAGAAAGGATAACCAAAAGAGTAAAAAGAGAGAGACAAAAATAAGATGACATATGAAAACCAAAGAATAAAATGGAGGAAATAAATAGTGCATTTTCAGTAATATCATTGAATGTGAATGGATTAAATTCCCCAATCAAAAGATACAGGCTGACAGAATGGATAAAAAAACATGAGCCATCCATATGCTGCTTACAAGAAACTCACCTCAGACCCAAGGATACAAGCCGGCTGAAAGTAAAAGGTTGGAAAAAGATACTCCACGCGAATAGTAAACAGAGAAGAGCAGGGGTAGCTATACTAATATCAGACAAAACAGACTTCAAATGCAAAAAAGCGATAAGAGATGCGGAAGGCCATTATATATTAATAAAAGGGACGATCCTCCAGGAAGATATAATAGTCATAAATATCTTTGTTAGTCTAGCAAGGGGTTTGTCAATTTTATTGATCTTCTCAAAGAACCAGCTTTTGGTTTTGTTGATTTTCTCTATTGTTTTTCTGTTTTCATTTCCATTTATTTCCGCTCTAATCTTTATATTTCTTTCCTTCTTTTTGCTTTGGGATTGGTTTGCCGTTCTTTTTCTAGTTTCTCAAGTTGTTCAGTTAAATCTTTGAGTTTAACTCTTTCTTGTTTCTTAATATAGGCATTTAGGGCTATAAATTTCCCTCTCAAGACTGCCTTTGCTGTATCCCATAAGTTTTGATATGTTGTGTTCTCATTTTCATTTGTCTCAATATATTTACTGATTTCACTTGCAATTTCTTCTTTGACCCACTGAATAGTTAGGAGTGTGTTGTTCAGTCTCCACACATTTGCAAATTTACTTTTTTCCTGTCTGTTATTGATTTCTAGTTTCATTCCATTATGATCTGAGAAGGTGCTTTGTATAATTTCAATCTTTTTATATTTATTGAGAGCTGTATTGTGACCTAACATGTGGTCTATCCTGGAGAAAGATCCATGGGCACTTGAGAAGAATGTATAACCCGCTGAGTTTGGATGCAGTGTTCTGTATATGTCTGTTAGGTCTAACTTGTTTATCATATTGTTCAAGTTCTCTGTTTCCTTGTTTATCTTCGGTCTAGTTGTTCTATCTAATGATGTAAGAGGGGTGTTGAAGTTTCCGAAGATTATTGTAGAAATGTCTATTTCTCCCTTCAGTTTTGCCAGAGTTTGTCTCATATATTTTCGGGCACCCTGGTTAGGTGTGTAGATATTTATGACTGTTATATCTTCCTGGAATAGACATGTTTTCTGAAGAGAAATCTACACTGTCTTACTGGACGTCCTTTGTACGTGATCGTTTGCTTCTCTCTTGCTGCTCTGAGAATTTTCTCTTCATCTTTTACATTTGACATTCTGAATAATATGTGTCTTGGCGTAGGTCTATTTGGATTTATTCTTATTGGGGTACGGTGTGCTTCTTGGACATGTAAGTTCATTTCTTTCGTGAGAGTTGGGAAGTTTTCAGCTATTATTTCCTCAAATACTCTTTCTGCCCCTTTTCCTTTCTCTTCTCCTTCTGGAACTCCCATGACACATATGTTCTTGCGTTTTGTGTTGTCATTCAACTCTCTGAGCCCCTGCTCAATTTTTTCCATTCTTTTCTCTCTCTGTTCTTGTCTCTCTTCAATTTTAGCTGCTCTGTCTTCAGTATCACTTATTCTTTCTTCTATCATTTCGAGTCTGCTGTTGTATGTTTCAAATGTATTTTTGACTTCACCTATTGTGTCTTTCCTTCCCATGAACTCCCTTACTTTTCTGTTCAGGATTTCAAATTCTTCTTTGCGTTCGCTCGATGACTTCTTGATGTCATTGATCTCTTTAAATATAGTCTCTTTCATCTCATTAATTTGATTTTGGAAATTTGTGCTCATCTCACCGATTAGTTCTCTCAAATTCTGCATGTCTTCTGGGACTTTGCTGTATTCCTTTTCTTGGGCCATGTCTTCTATTTTCTTAGTGTGGCTCGTAATTTTTTGCTGGTGCTTAGGCATCTGGTTAGTTTGTATTTTAGTTAGATGCTCTATCTCTTTCTCTTTTATGGGATTTTAGTGACAGGAGGCTGTGAGTTACCACAGCTCTTTGATTTTTGGCTCAACCTTGATTGTTAGGAGTATTCTGCTAGTTGCTCAAAACTGGGCACTGGACCCAGTAATTGGTTGTAGAGTCGTTTCCTAGGGCCTTGGGCAGGGAGGCTATAGAGGCCAGGAAAAGCTCTCTTACTTTTTAATTTTTTTATGTGCACTTCCTTGGTCTGCCAGTAGATGGCGCTTGTTGGCAGCTCTCAATTCAATTCCTGGTGGGAGCGTATTTGTTGTGACACAGACCAGATTAATGTGATAGAGCTTCCTGTCTGGGGGCTAAGAGTCCCGTGATTCAAACTTTCTGAGACAGCTCTCCAGACTTCTCTCATAGCGCCCCCCTTTTCCCAGCTAGGAAATATTTCCACTCCCTTCTGAATCCTCAACAATCAGTCCCTGTTAGTAGAGGAGGAGATTGGGAGGTTTGTGTATCTTTTAGCCCCTTGCAGGCTCCAAGGCAAACAATGGCGCAGCCCCACCCAGCCTGGAAATGCTCTTGGGTCAGGGCAGACCAAACCTAGGAGTCAAAAGCAGGGTCAGCCCCAGGCTCTCTTCCCTATCCCGCGGAGTTGTCAACAATTAGTCCAGGCTAGAAGAGAGGGAAGTTGCCAGGGTCGGATTTCTCCAGTCCTTCCTAGGCTCCCAGGGCAAACCACCGTGTGGAAGGGTCCGTGGGGCTCTGCAGCCCAAATTTACAGGTCAGAACTTGAGTCAGCCTAAGGCTATGTCCCTCTCTCTCCCCTTTCCGGGAGTGGTAGATCCCTGGAGCCCCCTTTGTATGTGGTCACAGACCCAGAGCCCCGAGAATTCTGAAGAGTGTGGGGGAAGGTGTCGGCAGCAGCAGAAGCTGCTACTTCCAACTCATGTTTCTGTTGTCGCGATTTCCCTCTTCTGTCCCTCTCTCCTCTGGGTGGTGTGCAGCCTTCACCTGCTGTCTTAAGCCCTAGAAGATCTATTTTGGGGTTGTTTCAGCTTGTCCTCTAGCTATTTTTCTGGAGAAGAGATTCCCGTGTCTCACTAGTCCGCCATCTTCCCGGAAGTCAAAATAATTCTTTTTTAAGATTTATTTTATTTACTTTATTTTTCTTTATTTATTCCCCCTTCCCCTAGATGGTTAATGAACCATCTGTCTGTCTGCTCATTGTTTGCTCGCCTTGTTCAGGAGGCACCGGGAACTGAGCCCAGGACTTCTCACATGAGAGGCTAGTGCCTGAGCCATATCTTCTCCCTGCGGGCTGTGGCCCTGCTGGCTTGTGGCCTCTGCTTGTTGCGACAGGGGTGGAGTCTAGCTCACTGTGGCAGGAGGTGGTGTCTTATCTTGTTGGTGGAGTCTGCTCATCTCTTTTAGGAGGCACAGGGACCTGAACCCAAGACCTCCCATGTGGTAGGCTGGTGCCCAGGTGGTTGAGCCATATCTGCTTCCCTCTATTGTTTTTTAATTTACTGTTTCATTTATCTCTGTTCTAATCCTTGCTATTTCCTTCCTTCTGCTGACTTTGGGTGTAGTTTGCTCTTCTTTTTCTAGACCCTTTAGTTGCGAGGTTAGTTGTCTTATTTGAGATCTTCTTTTTAATGTAGGCATTTAGAGCTATAAATTTCCCTCTCAGCACTGCCTTTGCTACATCCCATAAGTTTTGGTATATTGTATTTTTGTTTTCATTTGTTTAACGATATTTCCTAATTTCACTTCTTTGGCCCATTGGTTGTTTAAGAGTATATTGTTTTATTTCCACGTATTTGTGAATTTTCCAATTATATCTCTGTTATTGATTTCTAGCTTCATTCCACTGTGGTCTGAGAAGACACATTGTATGATTTCAGTGTTTTTAAATTTATTGATATTTGTTTTGTGACTTAACATAATGTCTATCCTAGGAAATGATCCATGTGCACTCCAGAAGAATATGTATTCTGCTACTGTTGGGTGAAGTGTCTATATATGTCCGTTAAGTCTAGTTGGTTTATAGTATCACTCAAAGTTTTCTTTCCTTATTGAACTTTTGTCTAGAAGTTCTATTCATTATTGAGAATGGTGTATTGAAGCCTCCTACTATTAATGCTAACTATTTCTCTCTTCAAATATTTCAATATTTACTTCATAATATTTTGGGGCTCTCATTAAGTGCATATATATTTATATTTACAATTGTTATGTCTTCTTGTTGAATTGTCACTTTTGTCAGTATATAGTGACTTCCTTTGTCCCTTGTTGAAGTTTTTACTTAAAATCTATTTTATCTGATATTGATTAGTACAGCTCCTTCAGGTCTCTTTTGCTTACTATTTGCATGGTGCATTTTCCCCATCCTTTTACTTTCATCCTATTTGTATTTTTGAATTTAAGGTGAATCTCTTCTAAGCAGCATATAATTGGGTCTTTTTTAAAAATTTATTTTTTATCCATTCTGACAGTGTCTTCCTTTTGACTAGAGAGTTTAATCCATTTACGTTTAAGTAACTACTGATAATGCAGAACTTTTTTCTGCCAGTACTGGCAGTTATAATTACCTATAGGCTTACCTTTATTGGAAGTCTTTTTTCTCTATGCTGCTTTGATCAACTGTCTAGTGTCCTTTCCTCTCAGTCAGAAGAACTACCTTTAGCATTGCTTAGAGTGCATATCTATTTGTGATGAAACTCCCTCAGCTTTTGTTTTTCTGGGAATATCTTAATTTCTCCCTCATTTTTCAAAGGTAGTTTTGCCAGTATAAAATTTTTGGTTGACAATTGTTTTCTTTCAACACTTTAAATATTTTGTCCCATTGCCTTTTTGTCTTTATGGTTCCTGATGAGAAATCGCTGCTAATATTACTGAGGCTCCCTTGTACATAACATGTTACTTTCCTCTTGAGGCTTTCAGAACTCTTTTCTTGTCCTTGGCATTTGACAGGTTGATTACTCTGTGTCTGGAATGTGGTTCTCTTTGAGTTTACCGTTTGGTATTTGTTTGGCTTCTTGAATGTGTATATTCATATCTTTCATTAAATTTGGGAAGTTTTCTGCCATTATTTCTTTGAGTATTTCTTCAGCTTTCTTTCTTCTCTTTCTCAGACTCTGATAATGCATATATTAGCATGCTTGATGGTATCACACAGGTCTCTTAGGTTCTGTTCAGTTTTTTGTTGTTGTTGTTGATGTTGTTCTTTTTTTCTTTCTGTTCATCAGACTGAAACTGAATCATTTAAATTGTCTTGCCTCGCTGATTCTTTCTTCTGCCAGCTCTTATCTGCTGTTGAAATCCTCTAGATATTTTTTCATTTTTGTTATTGTGGTCTTCAATTCCAGCATTTCTGTTTGAGTCCTTTAAAATTTTCTGTCTTTTAATTGAGATTCTCATATCACAATGTCCAGAGTGGGGTGCTCTTCATTGATAGTTTCTGGATTTTAATGTTGTTCCTTTGGATGGGCCCTCATTTCTTGTTTGTCTTGTAATCTTTAGTTCTACACTGTACATTTTGATATTTTAAAATGTTTGCTCTGGGATTTAATCTCTGAGCTGTCTATTCCTTAAGTTTGTGTCCAGATAATGATATTACAAAAACTTCCTTGATTGCCAGGAGCTAATAAAAGCAAAGAAAACAATGAAAAACATACCTTTCATAGTCTTTGCATATTGGCTCTCTATTGGCTCATGTTCTCCTTCAGAGTTTAGTCCTCCCATCAAGAAGATCAGTCCACAGGAAGTGATTTGGCTTAAGTGATTGGGCTCCCGTATATCATATAGGAGGTCCAGCGTTCGATTCCAGGAGGCTCCTGATGAAGGCAAGCTGGCCCGCGTGGCAAGCTGGCCCGTGGGGTGAGCTGGCCTGCATAGGAGTTGTGGCCTGCACAGAGTGCTGGCCCAAGGAGAGAGCTGGCACAGCAAGATGACGCAACAAAAAGAGACACAGAGGAGAGACAATAAGAGACACAGCAGACCAGGGATCTGAGGTGGTGCAAGAGATTGAGTGCCTCTCTCCCACTCCAGAAGGTGCCAGGATCGGTTCCCAGTGCTGCCTAAAGAGAGGACAAGTAGATACAGAAGAACACACAGTGAATGGACACAGAGAGCAGACAGCAAATGCAAATGGGGGCGGGGGGAAGAGATAAATAAATAAAACAAATCTTAAAAAAAAAAGGGGATTCCCATAGGCCCAACTTCTTACCTCTTCCACACTTTCCCACATTAATAATGTCCTGAATTAGTGTGGTACATTTGTTACAATTGATGAACACATATTGGAGCATTGTCACTAAGTGTGGATTATAGTTTAAATTCTTTCCCTCACGATTTTGTAAGTTAAGACAAGATATATAATTGCCTGTATCTGTCATTGCACCGTCATTCAGGACAATTCCAATGTCCAAAAACTGCCCCATATTACACCTATTTTTCCCTCTTCCTCCCCTTAGAACCTCTGGTGGCCACTGCCTCCACATCAATGATAAAAGTTCTTCCATTGCTAGAATAACAGTAAGTGTATAGTAGAATAACAGTAAGTCTACTCTAGTCCAGTTCTGAGGTTTCTGGGATGGTGATGCCCACTCTGCCTCTAATGGAGAGGGGGCTTAGATCCCATGGGGCAGATGGATGGGACTATCTTCCTTGCAGTTGTAAACTCTCTCTGTTCCTTGGGATGGTTGTTGTCCATCATCATATCCTTGTTAGTTGTCCTGGGTGAGTCCAATAAAGTGTAGAGTAGGTGTTGCAACTCTGTTGATGTTCAGGGCTCAATGGCACATGGAAAGCCCAAAGATTTCAGTCTCTTGGACATAAACCTATCAACTCTAGTACTAACTCTAGGTTCAAATAGAAGGGGCAGAAGAGCCATGTATAGGGAAACCAAAACTGAGTCTAACACTGTTACACTGGGAAGTATAAATTCCAAAGTAGGGCCCATGGGCAGGGCGACAAACTCCTGAGCTGTTAGCCTTGCCTATAGTGTCTGGATATCTCCAGAGCACTTAGGAGCCCTGCTATTTTTAACTCAGGGGTTCTTAACCTTTTTGTTCTACAGACCCCTTTGCCAGTCAGGTGAAAACCATGGACCCCTTCTCAGAATGTAGAGGCAGATAGTTTTATGACACTCCACTAGCATTGGGTCTAACAACTACTGTAATTTTTAAGTATGGATGAGCGTAAGTGATTTTTTGAGTTATGCAACAACAGCAATGTGATATGAAATGAATACTATTGTAATTTATTACATAATTCTTCATAAGTGAAGGAAATACTAGATTGCAGTTAGAGGTCAGAAAAAATAAAGACAGTAAGTGGATTTTTTTTCAATTCAAGCTCATGGACCCCCTGAAATCTTTCCATGGACCCCCAACCATGGACTCCTGGTTAAGAACCCCGGCTTTAACTGTTTTCTGGAGTTCTGAGGAAGATGGTTCCCTCAGTTTTGTCGTGGAACATCACCCTGAAGTATCTTATGCTGCTGTCTTGGTTTACTTCCTACTATTATTTTTAAAAGGTATGCATTTTATTTTAGGTAGACCCAAAACTTGTGAACGGACATCTTTCATACTTTCTTGGAGCTATAGGTATGCCTGGGTTGACTTCCTTGATTGGGATACAGGAAAAAGGTCATCTAACTGTTGGATCCAATCAGACAATGGTTGTCAGCGGAGCTGCTGGTGCTTGTGGATCCTTGGCTGGGCAGGTAAACTTTCTGAGAATTATTGATTTTCTAAAAAAAAAGTAGTCATAATTCAATCTCTAGATACATGTATTTAATTTAAAATATAAAATTGAACAAATGGAATATAGTATGGTTAGTTCATACATTTCTAGTAGAAATGATGTTTAATTATCTACTTAGACTCTCTTAATAACAATATGAAAAATGTAGGTTTTTGGCCCTCATTCTCTTTTAACCAAAAATAGACATGGTAAATACTGGATCCTTGGTTTCATAAATATAAGAAAGAGAACCATAGATTAGCTGTCTAAAATTCCATGAATTAAGAAATATATATATTTTAAAGAAATATCCTCAAATAACAAAGCACTCAGTAGGTTCTAGAAATGAATTAAATATTTTGATAGAATTTTAAAAAGTGCATTATTGAACAAAGAATAGCTTTTGTAGTGTGAAACCACTGAAACAAAACATTTTATCTTAGTTGTGTTTTTAATTTCTTACAGGCCTGAAAAAAAGTGAATTATGGGATAGTGGTGTTTTGGGCCTAAATATTCCTTTTATGAAATCAGGTTACATTGTGAAATTTTAACATTTAAACTTAGTTAAAATTAAGTCTATTATTCAATTAAAAAAAATTTTAAGGCTGACATTGAACCTGCTCTCAATTTTCTTGATTTTATATTACTTTTAACTAAAAGCAGTGTAATCTAACAGAAATTATTATGAACACTCTTGTGTACTTGTAATGTCCTATATCCTTTCCTAGTTTTACATTTAAATGTGACAATATAAAGCTGTTTTATATTCAAAAACTTGCACTCTAGATTGGCCATTTGCTGGGTTGTTCCAGAGTGGTGGGAATTTGTGGAACACAAGAGAAGTGTCTCCTTCTGACTTCCGAACTGGGCTTTGATGCAGCAATTAATTATAAAAAAGGGAATGTGGCAGAACAACTGTGTGAGTTATGCCCAGCTGGAGTGGATGTTTACTTTGACAATGTCGGCGGTAACATCAGTGATGCAGTGATAAGTCAGGTTGTTGATTTGTTTCTGTTATAAATTTTAAGTGTATTTTATTTGTTGTTTTTACCTGATACTGCAAGGTACTTCAGCACTTTTTTACCTGATACTGAAAGAGAAAAAAAAAAAAAACCAACAGAAAATTGCAGTGTTTATTGTGACAAAAACATAATGATCAATAGTTAGGTGATACCAAAGATCTTGCGCTATCTACTTCAATTTGTTTGCAGAGTTGCACTGTGAGCATCAATTTCATTTCTTTGCTAGTACTATTGTCTTATATTTTTCACCTTCAATATATTTTTTTGAAAAATTACAGTTGCATTATTTAAATGGTGAAGTTTTGACCCCTAAGTTGCCATCAACCAACCCACTGCTATGGTCCCAAACTTTGGGTAGGGGATGGATTTTCATAGATTGCAGGTATTTAAGTATTTTTATTGTCAGTGCTATAAAATATAAACATTAACTATTAATACTGTATGGCCCTTTATTGTAAGTATCATTATTTGCCATTAAGTTTAAATTATTTAAATCCAGAGAAATACTCTACTACTACTACTAAAAGTATCAAACAACAATAGTGACAACTAATGTAATTCTTTTGCTGATTACCAAACTCTCATTTACTTCTGTGTTCCTTGGGAGTGGACTTATTTTTTTACTAATTAAAACTCTGAAATATATATAATGGGTAAATCTTCAAATTTAATTGCCACTAAAGGATTAAATACAGTAGTCAAGGAGGCATTCCTTGAGGCAGCCATAAAATTAGTAAACACATGAAACGTATATATTTTAGGGTATAATCTCCAGTTTTCTCTGAACAGATGAATCAGAACAGCCACGTCATCCTGTGTGGTCAAATTTCTCAGTACAACAAGGATGTGCCTTATCCCCCTCCACTGCCCCCTGCTATAGAAACCATCCGGAAAGAAAGAAATATCACAAGGTGTGTTCTCCCTCCTTGCCCGTATTATCGGGTTCAAGGAGGTTTAAAGATCATAAATGTATATAAATGTTTTGTTCTTCATATGTAAGTATTCCTTATTAAGTAAAACTTAACAGTATACTTTTTTTTTTTTTTTTGAGATGCCGGGGATTGAACCTGGACCTCATATGTGGGAAGCTGGCTCTTAACCACTGAGCCACATTGGCTTCCTGGAGTTGGTTTTTTCATTTGTTTTGCTTGTTTTTTTTTTTTTCAGGAGGCACCAGGAACCAAACTCGAGACCTCCTATGTGGGAGGTGGGTGCTCAACTGCTTGAGCCACATCAGTTCTGATATACATTTTAAAATGTTGTTTTATTATATTTATTTCACAGATTTTTTTAAACAATAAGAAAATATTTTGTTGAATTTCCAAGCTGCATAATTAGTCATAATCCATTTTTTTCTTTTCTTTTTTTGTTTTTTAAACAATTTATTGAAGTATCATTCATACATGAACATATATAAACTATAAGTGTTCAGTAAACATCGTGATTCCACATAACAAACATGCATAACATCATACAGGGCTCCCACACATCATCCCCCCACAAACATCCTGCATTGTTGTGAAACATTTGTTAACAAATCATGAAAGAGCATCGTCCAAGTATTACTACTAACTATAGTCGGAATCTTCTCCCCTGTACATTTTTTTAAGGATTTATTTATTTATCCATTTACTTCCATCCACCCTTACATCATAATTCATTTTAAGAGTCAGGAATCTAAAATCTATTTCAGAGTTCCTGAGAAGTTCTAGGTCACCTTTATGAAATATTCAAGTCAACATTACAAACAAGAATAAGATGCAGTTAATTATGTAACAAACAAACAATTAAGTTACTGATGTTGCAATCCATTGAAAGGGAAATCACCTTTTCCTCAAGAAGGAACAAACTGCTTGGCAATCGAAATTGCCCTTCTTGTTTACAGATATTTATATCACTGAAAGATTGTTAGAATTGCCGAGAAATTTCCAAGTACAATGCCCACCTGTGAATAAGTGAGGAAAAAAAATATTATGGAGGTGAGATTGGTGGAGAAAATGTACATTTTAAAGCCACCTCAATATTTAGGTTTCAGTTAACTGGGCACCCTGTTAGATAACTTAAATGTTCTGTTAAAAATTCACCAGTTCTATCCTTCAGAACTCTTTGGGTTACAATGAAAGAAACTCAACCCACATTGGCTAGTGCAAAGGAAATTTATTGGCTCATAGTATATGATTAGTCCAAGAGTAGTACCAGCTTAGGTTTGGCTGGGTCCAGGGTTCGCATATTGGCTTCAGGACTCAGTTTTTCTCCATCTCTGGGCTGTGCTTTCCTCTGGGTTGGCTCTGCTTTTTAGCATGCTCTCTTGTTGTGGCAGTATGAGGATGACTGGTATCTCTAGTTCTACATTTTAGCAGGTTAGCAGTCCAGGCAAAAAGAGAGCAGCTCTTCTTGTGGTTTGATTAAGTCCCAAAGCTTATTGGGTACTTATTGGCCTGGTTTAGGTCATTTGTCAGAAAAGGGTGTTTCCCACAAAGGAATATCAGGATGCTCTTACCACAAGGGATTATAGATGCTGGACAGAGAAAAACAATAGAAGTCCACTACACTTACTCGTGTAGCTATACCTAAAACTACATCTGACCAGATTCAGTCTGATTAAGTCCTAATATTAAAGAACTGGTATCATTGTACTGGAGTGACTTGATTTTGGACTCTTTTACTCCCTTTCTATTTTCTGATCATTATCCTTTTCTTCTCCCACTACAGGGAAAGATTTCTGGTATTAAATTATAAGAATAAATTTGAACCTGGCATTCTACAGCTGAGTCAATGGTTTAAAGAAGGAAAACTGAAGGTAGATCTGCTTCTATTATTTATTGATATAATTCTTCCTGCTACTTGATATCTTTTTATATGGCTTGAATTTATTATAGCTAATATATTGGTTGTTGTTTTTTTTTTTAAGATTTATTTATGTCTCCCCTCTCATTGTTTACACTCACTGTTTGCTCTGTGTTTGTTTGTTGTGTGCTCTCTGTGTCTGCTAGTCTTCTTTTTAGGAGGCACCGGGAACCAAACCCAGGACCTCCCATGTGGGAGGGAGGTGTCCAATCGCTTGAGCCACCTCTGCTCCCTGCTTGTTGTGTCTCCTCATTGTGTCATCTCACCATGCCATCCTGTCACATCAACTCGCTGTCTTGCTTTTTTAGGAGGCACCAGGAACCGAACCCGGAACCTCCTATGTGATAGGCAGGCACCCAACTGCTTGAACCACATCTACTTCCCCATATTAGTTTTATAATAAAAATTCCTATAAAACCAAAGTGTACTGAAAATTATAATATAACTTTGCCTCCTGGGAGAGTTCAACCTCCTGGTTGAGATGTAATATTCTTATTAATCCCTTTATTTAAAATTTTATTGAGCTTGACTTTCCATAGATTATAGTATAAAGTCAATAGTTTTTCCCCCAAATAAAAAAATTTTAATAGATTATTCATTTGACAAATATTAATGGAATGCTACTATGTGTTAGAAGCTGTGCTTTCCCAAATTATATAAGCACCTCCCAGTACCTCTACCTCTCTACCACCATACTTCTTTCCTGCCCTCCATGGACACTCTGATATATCTTTTGGTTATTGGTTGAAGATCGGGAGTTATTAATCTGGGATCCAGACCTTGACGTAGGATATTATTGAAGCTTGCAAACAATTGTATACAAAGTTGTGTATGTTCTTATTTATTTTGTTTTTTTTGGAAAAAAGGGTATATAGCTTGTGATCTACCAACTGAAAAGTAGCCAATACGAAAATAGTGTTTTATTAAAAAAAAAAACAATTCATAGAAAACTTTTCAGTGTTGTCTCCATGAAATAAAGAATATTTTTAAACAGAAAATACTAAACAGTATTGGTGCCTTTTACAAAAATGTAAACTATTAAATAGAAACATTGGGGCCTAGGGAGGTGGATGTGGCTCAATCAATAGGGCTCCCGTTTACCATATGGGAGGCCCTGGGTTCGATTTCTGGGGCCTCCTGGTGAAGGCAAGCCAGCCTGCGCGGGGCGGTGAGCTGACGCAGCAGGACGACCCAACAAAGGGAGATAAGCAGACACAGAAAAATGCACAGCAAATGGACACAGCGAGCACAAGCAGCAAGGGGGGCATAAATAAATAAATAAATAAAATCTTTAAAACAAACAAACAAAAAACCATTGGGGCCTAAAGAAGAATAATAGGGTGGTATATGGGAACCCTGTATTTTATGCATGATTTTTCTATAAACCCACAAATTCTAAAAAAAATAATGAAAAAAAAGAATACTAAATCTAGCTATTTTGATTTACAGATTAAAGAGACTGTGATAAATGGGTTGGAAAACATGGGAGGTAAGATCAGTGTAGTTTTATTTATTATGTACATACATATTCCATTTTTTAATTTTACTGCTCTCACTCTGGTGTTTTGCATTTGCATATCACTTATTTCCGGTCAAACTGTACTACAGGTTTCCTTAAATACGTTAATCAAACTTCATGAATATTTAGTTTAATGGTATTTAAGAGGTATTGTTTTCACGTTTTAAATTGTAAAATAAGTATAGCATTGGATTTATAAACAGCTTATGAAAAAATGAATGCAAGAATTGTGAAAGTCACTTAGCCTGTCGGTAACTTTTTCAGATTGAATGGTTTTGAGACATAAGATTATATTAAGCAAAATTTTAATATTTAGTTTTTTTTGCTAACATACGGACTTCAATTTTCCTTTTCGTTTACGTAAAATGAAAATGATTAAATTAAACTGATTTTTCTTCCTTTTTCAGAAAAAAAAGTATATGGTTAATATATTTGCTAAACAGAAATAAGAATTTCATTCCTTTGTCTGATATAATAGATCTGTATTTTACTTTGTAGTAAAACTTTATGATTAAGTTTCTAATATTTTTGAGTTATTTAAAAATTGTTTTCAGTGATTCTTTGTTCCCATACTTATTTGTCTCTAGTCTTCAGACTCTGTGGACATGAGTACTGATGTAGAAATCAATGAAACACTTCCAGTTTCGGTAAAACCAATTTTTTAAGATGTTAACAGGGTTAGTTTGTGCCATAACTTTGCTATTATTTATTTGTGGTTTCTCTTCTTGACATTTACCTTCTATACTTGATATTAAAATTGTTGAAGAAATCAAATGATTCGTATTTATTTTGTTAGTCTGGCCTCCTGATAAACATGTATGATACTGACACTGATCTTTTCAGATAATTTTTTTTTTTTCCTCTCCAGGTGCATTTCAGTCCATGATGACAGGAGGTAACATCGGAAAGCAGATAGTTTGCATTTCAGAAGAAATCACTTTGTAATCTGTAAGGGTTGTCATCAAGGAAATCACACAGGTTTCTTCCCATTTTGTACAAAGAGTTTCAGGATACATTAAAAAAAAATCGTAGCTTATGGATAGCTTTTTATTTAAATATGATCATAGGTGATAATTTCATAAATGCTTAACAATAATTCTTAGATCTTAAGTATCATATGTACATTCTACTTCCAACATATGATTATTTATAGTAATAGATTGAATTCAAATTTATTTTTCTTTCTTTTTTTGCTAAAACTAATATTGCATATATTTGTATCAGATATTCTGACGCTAGTGGAGATTTGATACAACTGTTAATGGATCATATAAAATAGAACATAATTAATTTTTTAAAAATTTAAAATAAATGCTGAAGATGTACCTTTTTAGTTTAGATCATTTTTTTATATTGCTAATATTAAAATTTAACATTTTTGTGCCAATAAGTTCCAGAATTTATCTGAATAGCTGTAAACTTTCTGGGAAAATCAACCTTCACAGTATTTGGTTTTCAAAATAGATTTGCTAGAAAAGATAATCCTTTGTGAGATTTTTTAATATCTGCCAGCAGCTGAGTCACATAATTTATGGTTTATCCTTTGATTAATAAAGTACATTTGGTCATGGACAGTTTCCCTTAAAATAAAAAAAAGATACACAAAGCCTGTATTGTTTCTGATTATAAAGTAAACTGGAGGGAGGTGGCTGTGGCTCAATCAGTGGGGCTCCCGTTTACCATGTGGGGGGCCCCGGGTTCGGTTCCAGGGGCCTCCTGGTGGGGGCGGGCCCGCCCGCACGGCGTGGTTGGCTGGCCCGGCGAGCACAAGCAGCAAGGGGGGGATAAATGAATAAATAAATAAAATCTTAAAAAACAATAAATAAATAAAGTAAACTGGAGGCAGAGTGGCTGTCCATTGGGGTATTCTGACTGTCCATGTGCCTGGCACAGAGTGAGAGATCAATGTTCCTGAAGAAAAAGAAAAAAAAAGGCATTAATGGAGAAACAGGCCCAGTGCCCTAGTGTAGGAGAGGGGTGAGAGAACTTCTTGGACAAATCTATAAACTTGGAATTCAGAACACTGAACCAATTTTCTGTGAGTGCTCCATATTCAAGTAAATGCTTCTTTGAGGGGTATTTTTATTTCCCCCTTTAATTCGTTCAAACAGATCTGCTTACATGAAACAGATTTGAGCCCTAGCTCTGCCACTTATGAGCTGTATGGTTTTGGGAAAGTGACTTAACTTCTCCAAGCCTGTTTCTTCAGTTCTTAAAAGGGAGTGATCCCTGCCCTCTTTATTTTATAGGAACTTTTATGTGAAACAAATAAGGCAATAGATGTGGAAATGGTTTGCAAACTGGGAAGCACTCTACAAAATACTTCTTGCCTTCCCACCCAGTTTGCTTTGGAACATTATCTCCTACTAAGAATATCTTTGTGTCCCTTTTCTTATTTCCCTCATCACTTTTTTACTCATTCAAACTCTACCATTCTCCAAGACCTGACCTAATTTTTAGAAAAACTTCCCAGTCTGCTACTCTTACAAGCCCTCCTTTCACTGAATTCATGTTTTCACAAATGTTTTAAAAATCTTTATACCCCCTTTGTGACATCTCTTGTTTAGTTCTTCATCCATATTTGCTTTCCTTCTGCAACTGGAATAAAGATCTTTGTAGTTAACACTATCTTTCTCACCTTTGGCTTCTACCTTGGTAAGTTCCTAGGTCATTAAGAGAGATTTAGACAAAATGGGCCAAAGACTTGAATAGACATTTCTCCGAAGAAGAAATACAAATGGCAAAAAAACACATGAAGAAATGCTCAACATCACTCATGATTATGGAAATGCAAATCAAAACTACAATGAGATATCATTTCACACCTATCAGAACGGCCACTATTAAAAAGACAGAGAACTACAAGTGCTGGAGAGGATGTGGAGAGATAGGAACACTTCTTCACTGTTGGTGGGAATGCAGGATGGTACAACAACTATGGAGGACTGTTTGGCAGTTCCTAAAGAAGTTCCATATAGACTTGCCATGTGACCCTGCAATACCACTATTGGGTATATACCCAGAAGAACTGAGAGCAGTGACACGAACAGACATCTGCACACCGATGTTCATAGCCACATTATTCACCATTGCCAAAAGTTGGAAACAACCCAGGTGTCCATCAACAGATGAATGGATAAACAAACTGTGGTCTATTCACACAATGGAATATTATGCAGCTGTAAGAAGAAATGAAGTCATAAAGCATATGGCAACATGGATGAACCTGGAGGACATTATGTTGAGTGAAGCAAGCCAGACACAAAAGGACAAATACTGTATGAATGCGTTACTATGAACCAAATATATTTTGTAATATATTGTTTGATTAAAAAAAAAATTTTATATGTATCCATTACATTTAATTGAGAAATGTATATATTCATCTGTGTTTACTTTTTAGTTTTTAATTGTTTATATTTTCAATTATTAAATGTACAAAATAAAGTAAAAAAAATGTAAAAAAAAAAAGATTTAGACAGCTAAGACAGCTTAGTTAGGACTGAAGAGGCAAATTAATAAATGGTTGTAAACATGAATGTTCAAGACCTACTGATGTACCTCTAGATAAGAGCATTTGTTTTATTAGTTGTGATCACACCTTTAGAACAGTAAAATTGATGTTTTTCTGAGTGTTGTGCCGGTTAATGGTCATGTATTTACCCACTGCAATTTACTTTTGTATGCAACATCTGTAATCGAGTGTATAGATTCAAACTGGACTGGTAATCTCACTCCTGTTGACTCCAGTAGTCTTCTCTGCTTTTTATACTTTTCTTGGACCATTTCATCTCCTGAGAAGGCTTCACCTCTTGTCCAAATCATATGTTGATAACTCCCAAATGTACATCTTTATACTTGAGCTCTGGACCTTTACCTCCAACTAACTATCAAACTCTGCTTATCTAAAGAGGAATTATCTTCCCCTGAAACCTGTTTCTCGTTTGCTTGTTAAATCAATATTATTTGTTTGTAAACATTCATCCCTGACCTATTTATTCGTCTGCCACCAAGGTTTGTCTTTACCTTTGAAAATGGCCTTCTTAAGGGATTCCTTTCATTCCCACTGCCACTATCTTAGTTGAGTCCCTCATCATTTAGCATGCTGCAAGTATCCAAAAATTAGGATTTCAAGATGTCAAACTCACAAAGCTCTAACAGGTGGGTGGCATCCAGCCTGGAACTCAAGTGTTCAAGCCCCCAGTCAAGACACCTGAGAGCTCTTTACATCCTAATAAAGGGAACACGGACTGTAGGGAATCCAAATTTCAATAAAAGCTCTACAATTCATGCCCCGAACCGTATGCATTGCACAACCTGATTCTGCAAGTTCCCTTCTCTAGCGGTAAAGCTTTTAGGTCCTTTTCACTAGGAGCTTTGGTAAATGTTTAGTGTTTTTTTTTTTTCTTTTTTTTTTCTTTTCCTTGTTTGCCTCCGATGTAACTAATACCGATCTCTAAACCTGAAAGGAAAAACTACCCCATACGCTACTGCAGGGAAGCAGTGACGTCACGGCTAGAGCTAACTGGCCCGTTTCTCCTGCTTTGCTGACCAAGGAGTCCCAAAGGCCAACAGAATATGAGTGGGGCGCGGGGCGCCGGGCGCGCGGCTGCCTCAGTTCCGGGGCCGATACGCCGGCAGTCCTGCCGCAACTCGGCGCAAACCGTCTCCGTCCCGGCTGGAGGTGCGCGAGTGGGTGTGTGCGTGGGCGGGGCGGCGGGGCGGAGGCGGCCAAACTTCCTGTCCCGCGCTTCAGCTGCTTCCGGCAGAAGCCGGAAGGCGCTGTGTGTGGACGCAGTGTGGGACTTATCGTCCGACGGTCGGCTGCGGTGGACTGGAAGGTGAGCTCCGGGGTGGACCTGGCTACATCTGCTCGGCCAAATGATCCCCGAGACAGAGGGAGTCAGTTCTGGCTCCTGAGGAGCTCGGGCCGAGTTCGCCCCAGACGGGACAGGGAAACCGCCCCCTTTGGGCACCTCTATCGGATCAGGCGGGCTCCAGAGCGGCCGGTCTTTGAAAACCCACGGCTTCGGCTCTTCCGCTTTAGAGGTTTGAGGAGCGATGTTTCAGCTCCTTTGCCTAGTTGTGGGGATGGGGTCATGGAAATAAGACCGTCCTGCGAAAGCCGGGGTCAGAGAGATCCTGGGGCGGGGCCTTCCGGACTGCACCCGCAGCGCGGGCCTGCCGGCGGACCTTGGGGCCTTGCCCTAGGGTCGTTGTTATGGGGGCGGGAAGGGATGCCAAGGGGATCCTTCCTGAAGACTTCGGTCCAGGGCTTGCCCTTTCCTTTTACACATCCACTTACTTTCTGGATCTTGAAGAGGGAAGGCTACTGATTCGGAGGTTCTGAACCACCCAATTCTCTTTTCGCCTTGTCAGTTGAGGCGCGGGGTGTGTGATTCGTGAGTTAATAGCCTGTATTCGTTTTGCCGGTTGAGATAAGAGAAGGCAGTTAGTTTCGTAAAGTCTATTCCATTTACTCTTGAGGCTCTGAATGCAGTTAGGCACCATTTGGAAGTTAAATATTATTGAGACTTAAAGAATTTGTACTTACTCCTCACTTTAGCACAAGGGTCAATGCAGCATATTTGCAAAAATAATAAACATTTTTTCGAAATTAAGTAAAGGCATTTTGTTGTTAGGGAGTGAGAAAGTCAGCTTTGTGTTATCTTAGTATGTGATAAAGACAGACTCGAAATCTTAGGTTCTAGTGTAAGTTTTGCATCAATTGACATTTGGCAAGTTACTTAATCTCTAGCTTTCGCTTTTTTCCCCCCTCTGTTAGAAGTGGTTTACCTATTCCTTCAACAGAAATTCCTGATTGCTTATTTTATGCAAAGCACTGTGCTAGGTAATGGGAGAAAGATGAATACGTTCAATAGATGAATCACTAGCCAGTGAGAAGAACATTCACTTAGGCAAGTAACACCTAAGGCAGGATGAAACAGTTGTGAGAGGTTAAGGGTTTATTGTGAGAACACCAAGAGAAGAATGATTTATTTTGAGTGGAGGGAGATCAGAGAGTCCTTATGTAGGAGGTGGCATTTAGGTTGGATTTTAAAGGCTGGAAAGGATTTCACAAGATCAGAACCAGGCTGGGGGTGTTTGTTACTGGTGGAAGAACTATCCAGAACAAGCACCTTGATCACTGAGACAGCTGGGTAGGCTCATTCATTAGTCCAGTATGAACTGGTGGGTTCATTGGGAAATATAGTGAAAGTTGGAACTGGAATGATATTTGAGGACTTACTATAGAGTATTTAGAATGACATGGTTAGGGATTTGACTATTCTGAGGCACTGAACTGAGGCCTTTGAGTAGGGAGGTTGATATAAGCATATCTGGGTTTTAGATACCTGGAGTGACTGGATTGATTGGAAAGGGAAAATTTAAAGACAAGGTGACCAGTTAGAAGCCTGTTTTAATAGTGTAGTTGAAAGCTAATGAGAGCAGAACAGGTGTAGCTCAGTGGTTGAGCACCTGCTTTGCATATATGAGGTCCTGGGTTCAATCTCTGGTACCTCCTTATTAAAAAAATAAAAGATGAGAGATCAAAACAGGGCATTATGGTATGAATAAATTTGGGGAAGTCAGTATCACTAGGATTATTTAAATATGGAGGATGAGAGAGATGTTTAAAACCTGTAATTTGCAGCTGAGTGGGAAGATGATTGGGCAATAATTGAAATGGATAATACAGGAAAAGAAACAGGTTTGATGGAGGAGATGATAATTGGGAATTTGGACATTATTAGTTTGTGATGCTGATTGATATCCATGTGGAGATCCCCAGCAAGCTTGGAGTACTTAAGAGAGGACAGGAGTAAGGTAAAAATTTGGGAAGCATTTCCAGAGTCATTCATTCATTACACAAATATTTATAGAGTGCCTGCAAGGTACTTAAAGAGAAGCTTGTATGGATGTCCTTTAAACTCGTAATGAAGACAGCCTTAGAGTTTCACAGTACCAGAAATGACTCTTAGAGACCTAAATTTCTTATGAATTACAGATATTGCTTTTTCCAGCTACTGTGCTAGGTCCTGGGATGTAATGGTGAACAAGATAGACTGATTCCTACCCTTGTTTGTGGAGTTTACAATTCAGAGGCTAGCCAGACAAAAAGTAAGTACTAAATGAAAATAGTATAATTAGAAGACAACCAGCAAGATGGTGGCAGAATAAGGAGCTCCTAGAGTCAGCTTGTGCTACAGGGCAGTTAGTAATCACCCAGAGCTATGTAAAGCACCTGTTTGGGGGCTCCAGGAGACCAGAAGAACTTCCTGCAACATCCTTGAAAGAATGGAAGGAGGAGACTGCCTATCTGCAGAGAAGATTCATAAGTAGAGAACTCCACACTACGGAGGCCGGTGCCCATCCTCCACTGGTGGCACAGGCCGCCTCGGGAGCTATTCTGTGGCTGGACTTGGAAGCTCCACTTCCCAAAAACGGGGGAAGAAGAGACAGTTGGGTACCAGCTTCAGCTACTGATTAGTAAATTTGCAGGCTAAAGTATAATACTAAGAACAGCTCAAGTTTGAACCTGTCCAAGTCAAAGACAGGCTGTTAGCCTCCATTTTAACTCTGTCCCTGGCTCGAGGGGAAGCAGGGCAGGCTGAAAATCACACTGCTAATAAGGATGGGCTTCTTTCCGTCCAGATCATATTGCAGCTCTAGCCTAAGCCCCAGGCCCACCTATGGCAGGGAGGAAGCTGGGGGGACCTGTGCCAGCCTCTCCGGGAAAATACAGGCCACGCCATGGCGCAAGCTGCCTCAGGAGCTATTTTGTGGCTAGAGTTGGAAACTCCATCTCCCAGAAACGGGAGGAAGAGACGGTTGGCCACCGATTTCAGCTACTGATTAGTAAATTTGGCAGACTAAAGTATAACCCTAATAACAGCTAAAGTTTGAACCTGTCCCAAGTCAGAAAGAGGCCGGTAGCCACCCCCAGCATGAGGGGAAGCCGGGCTGACCCAAAATCACAGTGACGGTAGAGACTGGTTTCTTTCACCCAGATTGGCCTGCAGCCCTAGCCTAGGCTTCAGCGCCCCCTCTAGCAGGGAGGAAGCTGGCGGGCCCTGCACCAGCCTCTCCAGGTAAACTACAGGATTAGTTGGCACAGACTGAATAGTCGGAAGTCTACCAGGGAACTGTGGTAATTTTGGACATGCACGGCATAGATTGCTGCTCACATGTGCAGCTCCGTCCCTGCCCCAGGCAGGGGAGAAAGGAGTGTGAAGCTTCATCAGTCTCTCTGGGCAACTGCAGTCTAGGCCAGCACGTCTTGGATTATTACACACAGCTGTGGTTCTGTCCTGACCCTTGGCAAAGGAGAAAGTTGGGAGAAGCTTCATGGGTCCCTGGGGCAATGAGGGCAGCTTGAACCTCCATAGCTTACAGCACCAACTACATCCTTGGCTCCTACTACACCAACAGCAAGGGAGAAAGGGTAAGGAATCCCTAAACTAAAGAGAGAAACTGCACTTGGCAGATGCCAAGATACCAACAAAAAATTACAATCCACACCAAGAAACGAAGATATGGCCCAATTAAAGGAACAAGATAAGCCTCCACGTGACATAATGGAGTTGAGACAACTAATAGATGTATAAACAAATCTCCTTAATGAATTCAATGAGATGGCTAAAGAGATTAAGGATATTAAGAAGACATTGGATGAGCACAAGGAAGAATTTGAAAGCATACATAGAAAAACAGCTCTTATGGGAATGAAAGGCACAATAAATGAAATAAAAAATACACTGAGGGGGCGGATGTGGCTCAAATGGTTGGGCATCCATCTGCCATATGGAGGGCCCTGGGTTCGATCCCTGGGACCTCCCGGTAAAATTAAAAATATATATAGAAAGCGCATGGGCTGCCAGGCTCTGTGTGCCGGTGAGCCGCCAGGCCCCGGGAGCCATGCAGTGGGATGATGACGTAACAGGAGAGAGATGCAGGGGAGAGACGACGAGATGCTCTGAAAGCTCCGAAAACCAGGAACCAAGGTGGCGCAGGTGGCAGAACACCTCACTTGTACATCGGAGGTCTCCAGGATCGAATCCTGTTGAAGACTGGAGGAGGAGGATGAGAAGAGATGGCAGGAAGCAGACACAGAGAATTGCCCAGCGAATGGACACAAAACAGCAAATGGGGAAGGGTGGATTTAAAATGGATAAAGTAAATAAATAAACTTAAAAAAAAAAATTACACTGAAATCATATAGTAGCAGATTTGAGGAGGCAGAAGAAAGGATTGGTGAGCTTGAAGAAATGGCCTCTGAAAGCGAACAAACAAAAGAGCAGACGAAGAAAAGAATGGAAAAAAATTGAACAGGGTCTCAGAGAACTAAACTACAGCAAGGGACGTGCAAACATATGTGTCATGGGTGTCCCAGAAGAAGAGAAGAGAAAAGGGACAGAAGGAATATTTGAAAAAATAATGGTAGAATATTTCCCAACCCTATTGAAGGGCATAGATATCCATGTCCAAGGAGCACAATGTACTCCCACCTGAATAAATCCAAATAGACCAACTCAGAGACACATGCTAATCAGAATGTCAAGTGCCAAAGACAGAGGATTCTGAGAGCAGCCAGAGAAAAGCAATGTATGGCATATAAGGGATACCCAATAAGATTAAGTGCTGATTTCTCGTCAGAAACCATGGAGGTAAGAAGAAAGTGGTATGATATATTTAAGATACTGCAAGAGAAAAACTTCCAGCCAAGAATCTTATATCTGGCAAGATTGCCTTTAAAAAATGAGGGCGAGTTTTATAAGAGTTTGTAACCAAGAAACTGGCTTTGCAGGAAATACTAAAGGGTGTGCTACAGTCTGAAATGAAAAGACAGGAGAGAGAGGCCTGGAAGAGTGTCTAGAAATGAAGATTATATCAATAAAAGTAACTGAAAGTGTTAAAAGAGTGGTGAAAGTAAAATATGACAGATAAAACCCAAATATTGGTGAGCTTGAAGAAATGGCCTCTGAAAGCGAACAAACAAAAGAGCAGACGAAGAAAAGAATGGAAAAAAATTGAACAGGGTCTCAGAGAACTAAACTACAGCAAGGGACGTTAAAACTAAACTTAACGATATAAAGCACCTGTATTCAGAAAATTACGACTCATTGTTAAATAAAGACTTAAATAATTGGAAGAACATTCCATGCTCACAGATTGGAGACTAAATATCATTGTCAGTTCTACTCATATTGATATATAGATTCAATGCAATCCTGATAAAAATTCCACCAGCATTTTTTGAAAAAATGAAACCCAGCTGGGGCAGAACCATCCATTCAACAAATGGTGCTGAGAGAACTAGCTCTCCATAGCGAAAAGAAAGAAGGAGGACCCTTGTCTCACACTTTATTAAAAAATTAACTCAAAATAGATCAAAAACCTAAATATAAAAAGCAAGAACCATAAAGCTTCTAGAAGAAAATGTAGGAAAAGATCTTCAAGACCTGGTGTTGAAAAAAAAAAAAAAAAAAAAAAAAGGCCCGGTGTTAGGTAGTGGATTCTTAAAGGAGATAAGAGGAGGACTGAGATGGACTATTGATGTTTAATATATGTAGAAGTTTTAATTAGCTTTACTGTAAAAGTGTGGAAATGTACAGGGTTGATGGTAACACATTTATCGTGAGTAACAGCTGGTTTATAAATGGGAATGTGGCTGAAAATGGTAGTCTAGGGATGTAAATACTAATTGACAGAAAGAAAGAGAATAATCTAGGGACTGAATAGCACAGTAAACCCAGAGGTGGAGAATTGTGGGTGATGGTACAGATGCAAGAGTGTCCTTTGTGAGCTAGAGCAGATGCACATCACTATTGCAGGGTGGTGGGAATGTGGAGAAGCATGGGAAAAATACAACTGGAGTGATCTATTGTGATGGTTAGGCTAATGTGTCAACTCGGCTAGGTAATTGTGTCCAGGTGTTTGGTCCAGTAAGCACTGGACTAATTATAATACAAGAGCATTTATGGACTTCCATCACCAGTGAGTTTACTGCGTCCATGGGTGATTACATCTGCATCAATCAGGGAGATTGCATCAGCAATGGATGATGCTTTTATCCAATCAGTTGAATGCCTTAAAAGGGGAAGTGATTTCAACATTCAGAGAGAATTTCCCAGCTCGTCTTTGGACAGCCAACTTCTCCCAGAAGCTCATCAAGGACCTTTCATTTGACTTTCATCCAAGCCCCTAGTTCGCAGCTTGCCTGCGGAACCTGGACTTGTGCATCCCTACGGTTGCATGAGAGACTCTTATAAAATCTCATATTATTGACATATCTCCTGTTGATTCTGTTTCCCGAGAGAACTGTGACTAGTACACCTATGGACTGTTATTAACAGTAATGATGTAATATTCATGCGCTATGCCAAAGATGTACCTTGTTGATGATGGGGGAGTATGGGAAAAGTGTGCCAAATGTACGCTGTGGACCTGGTAATAATCTGAGGATATTATCTCATAATCTGTAACAAATGTTCACCACGGTGCGGGGTGTTGATAGAGGGGTGGTGTTTGGAATTCTGCACATGTGCATGATTGTTTTGTAAGTTTACAACTTCCGTCATAAAAATATGTTTAAAAAATAATAATAGGGTGGGTTGGGGGGAAAATACACCAAATGTAAGGGAAGGAGTATAGTTAGTAAGATTTTGATAATATTCTTTCATAATTTGTAACGAATGTCTCACAATGCAAGGTGTTGGTGGTGGGTTGATGTATGGGACCCCTGTATGATGTTATGCATGTTGCCTTTGTAAGTTCACATCTTTTACTATAGATTTATTGTTTATGATCATGTAAAAATGATATAAAAATAGTAATAGGGTAGGTTGGGGGAAGAATATTTTGATTAGTAGTAGTATTTTGAGGATTTTAATCATTAAAAATGTTTCACAACAGTGCAAGGTACTAATGGTAGGGTGAAGTATGAGAGTCCTGTATGAGTTTATGTATGTATGTTTTGTAAGTTCACAACTATTGCTATACACTTATTGTTTATGTGTGTTTATGTATGAGTGATAAACTTCAATAAATTTACAAAAAGCAAAAAAAAAAAAAAACCCAACAATATAATTAGAATTGAGATAAGTGCTATAAAGGAGAGAGCAGAGATAGAAAACAAAGGTTGGGGATATGGGGGGGGGGGTTCTTCTTTGGATAAGGTAATCAGGGAAACCTTTCTGAATAAATTGATAGTTAAATAGTCCTGAAGAATGAAAAAGAGCTAGCCAATAGAAGAGAGGTGAAAGTATTCATAGACAGGGGAAATGGCATGTGCAAATTCCTAACATAGGAAAAAGCTTGGTGTGTTCAAGGAACTAAGGGAATGTTTTTTGGCTGAAGCTTGGTGAGCAAATAAGGGAGAGTGGCTCCAAAATGTGGTTGGAGAGGCAGGAAAGGTTCACATAGGTTCTTATAGTCCAGGATAAGTATTTTGGATTTTGTCTAGGTGTATTGGGAGGCCACTGAAGGGTTTCAAGCAGGGGAGTGTCATAATAGGATTCACATTTTAAGATTATGGCATTTACTGCTGTGAAGAGAATGGGAATGGAAGGAGCCAAGAGTAGAAACGGGGAGACCAGTTACGAGGCAGTAACAGTATTCTAAGACAAGAGCTGATGGTGGCCTGGATTAGGATGGTGGCAGAGGAGATAGAAGTGGGTGGATTTGTGATCTCTTTTGGAGCAGGAATTAATAGGATTGCACATGGGTTGGATTTTGGAGGTGAAGGAAAGAAAGTAATAAAAACTGGCTCCTAAATGGGGTAATGGCAGTTCTGTCTTGAGTGGAAGGTTTTGGTGAGAGGGCCTGCTGGTAGAGGCTGGTAGGAAACAGGTTTGGGAGAGAATTCATTTTGGACATGTTAGATTTGGAAATCAAGTTAAAATGTTTGGTAGAGAAGTCATGTAGGCAGTTAGATACACATCCAGCTCAGAGGAGAGATCTGGGTTGCAGATAAAAATTTTGGAGGTTACATCATTTAAAGCCATTCTATTAGATGAATGAATACACGCTAGGAGGAGAGTGTAGTAAAAGAGAGGAGGGCTTGGTATATATAGGTCTGAGGAATATTAATAGAGGCTGAGCAGAGTAAGAAGAGTTATCAGAGGAGACTGGAGAAGTAGCCTGTGAGGTAGGAGTAAAACAAAGAATATGTATCTTGGAAGCAAAGAGGAGGGTAAAGTGTTTGAGGAAATAGACATTGCTTTTTAAAACATTAATATATATATTAAATTTTAGTGTGGTAAAATATATATAACTTAAAATTGGTCATTTTTAATAATTTTTAAGTGTATAATTCATTGCATTAATTACATTCACAATGTTGTGCAACTATCACCACTATTTCCAAAACGTTTTGTCGAGGCAGTGCCTTTGAGAGGTAATGCCAGTTAGGGCTCTTTGATTGCATAACTAATTTACCTCAGAAGAGGAATTTATAACAAGGATGGGGGTAACTCACAGCATTCTGGAAATGCCAAAGGACTCGACTTTATAAAGGACTGGAACCAGAGCAGCCCCATGGGGACGCTGCTAACTGCATCACTGGAATGATTGAGATGCACAGTTTTTAGCCCTTAGTTACTTCTTTTAGGATTCAGGTTCTGAGGGAAAGTGTCTGATTGGTTCAGTAAGGGTCAAGTACCAGTTAGCCAGAGGAGGAAAGAGGGCACATTAATCTACAGTCCCACCACGAATAATATATCCAATAGGGGAGGGATAGATCTTCAAACAAAATGTGGGTCCTGTTACCCAAGCAGAGGGAATGAATGTGGGATAAGAAAATATAATCATTGTCCATTGCAAAAGTGAAGTAAGATAAGGAGAGCAAAGTGTCCATTGGACTTGGCAACATAATCATTGGTGACCTTGACTACAGAGGTTTTGATGAAGTGATAGGGGTTTGAAAAGTGATCGGAGATGAGAAAGACGAGTTTGGTAAGTTTGGCTCTGAAACGTTACAGAGAAATGGGGAGGTGACTGGATCAAAAATCAGGGTTCTGAATGGAAGGCCCAAATGAATCTGAGGGTTTCTAAGATTCATTCTAGCTCCATAATTCTGTATTCAAAATTTCTTTCAGCAGTACCCATAACCACTTTATTAGAATTTAATTAACTCATGCTAGATAAAGTGAAAAAGTTGCATTGTTTTTTTCTCTTACTAGCTCTACTATTTTATACCAAAATTTAAACTCCTTTTTATAACTTTCATTTTTGGTCTGTGTAATTCATTATCAGAACTTTTGCTTAGTTTTTTTTTTTTTTTTTTTTTAAGGTACTGTATCCAGATATTGAACCCAGGACTTAGTATGTGGGAAGCTGGCTCCCCTGAGTTGGTTTTTTCATTTGTTTGCTTGTTGTTGTTGTTGTTTTTCGGAGGCACTGGAACCGCATCCGGGACCTCCCATGTGGGAAGCAGGCACTCAACTGCTTGAGCCACATCCATTCCCCTTAGTTTTTTTTTTTTGTTTGTTTTTTTTAATGGATGAACAAAGTTTTATTACGTGCTGGCCCAGAGGAGAGTCAAGTCTCCAAAAAATCTGAGCCCCGTTTTCCGATTTTCATAAGTTTATATAGGAACACTAAGCGGGCAAATTTCTATGCAAGTGGGCAGGCAGGGTTACAAAAGCAGAGGAGCTAGGTTAGCTTATCTTCCTAAAAGCAGAAGGCCATTAGGGAGGAAAAGAGTCATTATCTGTTTAGAGTTGTAAATTTCAATTCAATCCCCTTAGTTTTTAATGTTACTAACTAGTTTGGTTCTGTACCTAGGTCAGTCAAAAGTAGCTCTTAGTGGGAGGGAGCTGAGAAGCATATTGGCCCATGGCCAGAGAGACCAGTCCTATTGGTAGAAATCATATGCTTTATTTTAACCTTCATTGATGGTGACCAGTTGGGGGGAATTGCTTCTCAATTTCTTCTCTTTTTTTTCTCCACTGCCCCTCCCACCCCATCTCTTTCCAAAAAGCAATCAAGGTTAAGGCATTTTCTGCTTCTCTCAAATAAGAGCAGTACTTTTGTTCTGGGAAACATCTAGGTTGGAATCACTTTACATTTTACAGGCTGACACAATGAGGCTCTGTTTCTTTTATGAGGCAGAATAGTAACATCTCTTGTTATCTTTCCCTTGGGATATTCTTCCTTCTGCATGACAGTCAGGACTGAGGCAAGAAACCTGTACCAGCTCACTTTTCCTGTTGCTTGCTTAGTTTACTTTGGGTTAGTTTTTCTCTCAGTTTCACCTTGTAGCCTGTGTTGGTGTAGGCCGTCTTTATCTAGAGAAATGGTGTTGCCACTTACTCCTGTCTAGTGTGTGAGAGTTCTTCGTGGGATTTGGGACCAAAGACTGTTTAATTATAAGAATTACTTGGCCTTTCTTTGCTGTTCATTGTCTAGGGTGTAATATTTCCCTCTACAAACCTCACAGGAAGGTCATTAGTGATGATTGCCTATTTAGTTTAATGTATATTTATAGCAGGTTTATATCTATGGCCTTACTTTTTATGGTCGAGTCTGTAAGTGCTACTTTAATGGGATTTTTCAGTTTTGTGGGACATAACCCATTTAGTAGGTTGTGAGATTAGTTTAGTGGGTCTTACATTAAATTTAAAAAAAAAAATTATTTTGAAATACTTTCAAATTTACAGGGAAGTTGCAAAAATAATACAAACCCCTGGGAACAGATATGGCTCAAGCAGTTGAGCACCCACCTCCCACATGAGAGGTCCTGGGTTCGGTTCCTGGTCCCTACTGAAAAAACAAAAACAAACAACAAGCAAAACAAATGATAAAACCAACTTAGTGAAGCCCATGTGGCTCAGTGATTGAGTGCTGGCTTCCCACATACAAGGTCCTGGGTTCAATCCCTGGCCCCTGGTAGTCAAAAAAAAAAAAAACAAGAAAAATCCACATCCCATAGAGAGAATGCCAACCTACCCCTAGCCCTCCAGATATCCATTTCCCTAATTTAGCATTTTGCCATATTTGCTCTATCATTCTATCTATCCATCCATCCTTCTGTCTCTTTATCAATCCATTTCCTGAATACTTGAGTGTAGGTTGTATACATTGCACTCCTTGAAGACTTAATACTTATGTACATTTCCTAAGAACAAGGATATTCACTTATGCAAACACCTAAAGTGCAGTTAACAAGTTCAAGAAACTTTGGTGTAAAGCTTATAGTCTATATTCCATTTTTACATATGTCCCAACAATGTCCCTTTGAACTTTTTCTCCTTTTCTCCTCCCTTACTGGATCCTATCTAGTCTCATGTATTGCATTTATTGTAGTTGTCTCTGTAGTTGCTCTTTTTTTTTCCTATATTAGAGAAATTGTGGGTTTACTGAACAATCATAAAATACTTTTTTTTTAAAAACATTATGGGACATATATACAATATAAATGTTACCATCCCAACCCCTCCCAAGCATACTGTTCAGTGGGATTAATCACATTCTCAGTATTGCAGTACTCTCACCACCTTTTATTACTAAAACTTTCCCATCTTCCCAGACACCTTACATCTATTATGACTGACATAATTTTGGACAAACCAAAAATACAATAGTACTGGAATTTATATTTACCCTAGTTGTTTTCCTCATTGGAAATCTCTATATTGTCGTGTAGCTTTGTTCTATTATCTGTTGTCCTTTCCTTTCAACCTACAGAACTCTCTTTAGCATTTATTGTAGGGCCAGTTTAGTGGTGAAGAACTCCCTCAACTTTTATCTTGGAATATCTTAATCTTTCCCTTATTTTTATTTTAAATATATCCTCACACTGCCTTCTTGCCTTCATGGTTTCCAGTGAGAAGTTGGCCCTTAATCTTTTTGAGACTTCTTTGTATGTGACACATTGCTTCTCTCTTGGAACTTTCAGAATTCTCTCTTTATTTCTATTTGGCATTTGACAATTTGTTTGTTGAGCATCTTGGATGTATATATTCATGTCTTTCATTAAATTTGGGATATTTTCAGCTATTATTTCTTTGAATATTCTCTCTGCCCCTTTCTCTCTCTTTTCCTTTCAGGACTCCCACGATGTGTATATTGGTATGCTTGATGGTGTCCTATAGGTTCCTCAGGCTCTGTGTATTTTTCTTCATTCTTCTTTTTCTTTCCTCAGACTGGTTGATTTCAATTGTCTCAACTTCACGTTCTCTGATTCTTCCTTCTGCCAGCTCGAATCTGCTGTTGAATCCCTCTAGGGAATTTTAATTTCTGTTACTGTGATCTTAAGCTCTGTTTGGTTCCTTTTCATAATTTATGTCTCTCTATTATTCCCTTTGTGTTTATCTGTCATTTTCCTGACTTCCGTTAGTTCCTTGTCCATGTTTTCTGTTATCTCTTGGAGCACATTTAGGACCTCCCATGTGGGAGAGAGGCACTCAGTCTTTTGAGCCACCTCAGCTCCCTGGTTTGTTGTCTCTCTCATTGTCTTTCCTCTGTGTGTCTCCTTGTTGCATCATCTTGTTGCATCAGCTCATCATGTCAGCTTGCTTGTCTTCTCTAGGAAGCACCGGGAACTGGACCTGCAACCTCCTGTGTGGTAGGCAGGAGCTCAATCGCTTGAGCCACATCCACTTCCCCTACTGCTTTTTTTTTTTTTTTTTAAGATTTATTTTTTTAATTTATCCCCCTCTTGCTGTTTGTGCTTGTTATGTCCATTTTGGTGTGCGTTTTTCTGTGTCTGCTTGTCTCCCTTTGTTGCGTCATCTTGCTGCGCCAGCTCACACATCGCGTGGGCTGTCAGCTTGCTGCACTGGCCAGCTCGCCTTCACCAGGAGGCCCCGGGAATTGAACCTGGGGCCTCGCATATAGTAAACAGGAGCCCAACCACTTGAGCCACATCCACTTCCCTCCCCTACTGCTTTTAAGTAGCCTTTTTCTTGATTCTGTGCACACCCTGTTACTGTAGTCCTTTAACTGTTTTCTGGAATTTGAAAAAGATGTTTCTGCCAGTTCTTGCTGGTGGTTCAAAGCTTCTGTGGGGGTGTGGACCACAAAACGTCTCTCTGCCACCTTGATCGAGCCAGGTCTCTGTCATTTAAAAAAATAAAAGGAAAAATTGGAGTTCATGAAATTAGTAAAGGTTAATATTGATTCTATGAAAATATGTTTTCATTTATTCATATGTGTGCCTGAGTGTGTTTGTGTTTGTGTGTTCATTCTCTAGGTTATGAAGTAAAACGTTTTTTTGTTTTTTTGTTTTTTTACTGTGGATCTCAGCAGTCAAAAATTTTGAAAATCATGCTTCTTTAGGCAACTTGAACTTGGTAATAAAAGACAGAGTTCTTACATCACATTAAGCATTTGCCATATTTACTTATTCTTAAGCATATATACAGAACTTTGTTTCTGAAGAATTTCAGTTATTTCTATTGACTAACATATAAACTAGGGTACATCCATTTTGTTTCTGTATTCCAGATGAGTTTCCTAGGATGAAGAAGATGGGTAACTTGACCTTGTTTCAACCAACAAGTCAGAGGCAGATTTCAGTTTTAGAGAGTTTGGATTTTTTTTTTTTCCCCTTATAGATTTCAGCCTCTTTATTTGTTCAGCTACTTAGTGTTAAAGCATAATATGCAGGATGTTGTTGAGTGTACTATAGAAAAATAATGCAGCTTATCAAATTTCAGTTCATAGGATTTGTTTTCTTTGGGTGAAAACAGAGGAGAGTTGTTTTCAGGGTGGTCATGATCATAAGAGATCACAGTTGTCCTAAATATGTTTTGCTGTCTTATGAGAATAGTCCTGTCATTACTTATTCCCAGAGCTCTTAAGGGCTTTTTGTGTTTTTTGCTTTGGTTCACTGCAAGGGTTTCAGTTAAGTGCATTTTTTTTTACTTCTAGACTAATTATTGGGACAATATATTCAATAAATGCAGTGGCAAGGTCAGTAGATTTTAAAAATATATATATATTATATGATAGACCAAGATTTTCTTTAACCTAAATAATATTCTTTGTTCCCCATTTCCCTTTGTTTTCCATGAAAATAGTAAAATTTAGGATGTCAGGATTATTCTGAACAATATTACTTAGACCAGTCTCTCTCTTTCTGTGATCAGTTTGTTTTCTTGTGAACTCCTTATCCAGAGCAAGATTCCTTATTTATAATTGTGGAAAATATGATTTTCTCATAGTAGGATGTCATTATCTCTTAGATTGTTTATGGAGCTAAGATAGCAGTTTTTCTATTTAAAAGGAAATAAGGTTATACATTTTTGCCTGACTACCAGTTAAAGATACAAAATAAAAATGAACAAATATTATTGTCCACTCTAAAGAATTTTGGATGCTGTAGGCCACTACTCTGTATTGCATCTCTGATCTCTTAATAAGATAAAGAAACCCTAGGAAGAAATTTCCTCTGAAACCCGTAATTATCTTGAAAAATATCTTCCTTTTGATTGAGAGCAGTCTCTCTCACTTCAGTGTCATGTAAATTGCTTTTATTATTATTATTATTATTTTTTAAGATTTATTTTATTTATTTATCCCCCACACACACACACACACACATTGTTTTGCACTCGCTGTCTGCTCTCTGTGTGTTCTTCTGTGTCTGCTTTTAGGCAGCACCAGGAACTAATCCTGGGACCTTCTGGAGTGGGAGAGAGGCACTCAGTCTCTTTTGCCACCTCAGCTTCCTGGTCTGCTGAGTCTCTCATTGTCTCTCCTCTGTCTCTCCTTGTTGCGTCATCTTGCCGCGCCAGCTCTCCACACGGGCCAGCACTCTGTGTGGGCCAGCTCTCCACTCAGGCCAGCTTGCCTTTCACCAGGAGGCCCTGGGACTCGAACCCTGGACCTCCCTATGGTATATAGGAGCCCAATTGCTTGAGCCAAATCCGCTTCCCTAAATTGCTTTTAAAGGGGAAAAAACTGCATCAGACCCTCCATAATGACAAATTATTTTTATTATAATTACTGGACATATTTTCAAATATAAAGCTTAGGTTGCAGCTCACCCTGTAGTACACCAGCGGTTAATGCCTCGGACCATGTACTTTGCTCATTTTCTTGTTTCTTAATAAACTCTTTACTCCCCCTGGGGGGGGCCCCGCCCCCAAATGCTTAGGTATTCCTTAATCCCTCCTTATGCTTAGCCCCTATAGCTCTTAACTATAAAATCAAAACAGGTTTACAAATAATTCAATAATAGCGATGGGTATGTGCTAGACCAAGATTGTTTTCTTTAAGCGTCTAATATCCTTCGTTGCCCATAGGCACCCATGTACATAGTAAAATTTACGTTATTAGGATTGTCAGTTGTTGTCATGGATTTATATCTTAGGAATAAGGGTACAGATGTAAACAAAACCATAAAAGAAGAAAATTCAGTTAACATTCATATCATGTAATAGAGTTGTTTTGCTGAAGCAAAGTAGTTAATGTTGAGCTTAATAGTGGAAAAATATAGCCTTGCGTTCAGTAATGTATTTCATGTGTTTTTCTATATTTTAGTTTTAGTAATATTAATGCAGAAGTTATTATATAGGATAGTATTTATAATAAGGCATTGTTTAGCAGTTTAGGATAATATGATCTCATATTTAATCAAGACTAATAATGAGAAATCCTTGATTGCCAATTTTTAAATTTATTTTTTATTGTGTGGTGTGTGTATATATAGATATAAAACATAAAATTTGTCATTTTAACCATTTAAAAAAATACAGTTCATTAGCATTAATTACCTTTACAGTGTTGTGCTACCATCACCACCATTCATTACCAAAACTTTTTTTTGGTCACCCAAAACATACCCATTAAGCAATAGGTTCCCTGTCCCACTTCCCCCAGCCCTTAGTAACTTCTAATCTTTCTGTCGCTATGAATTTGCTAATTCTAGCTATTTCATATAAGTGGAATCATACATGTGTCCTCTTGTGTCTGGCTTATTTCACTTAGCCTAGTGTTTTCAAAGTTTATCCATGTTGTAGCATGTATCACGACTTCATTCCTTTTTATGGTTGAATGAATGCCAATTTGAGTGAGATATTGTTTGATATCTTTGTAAAGTTGCTTTATTCATATGAAGATAAGATGTGCATTGCAAGTGAAAAGACAACCTACAGAACAGGAGAAAATTTCAACAAATAGTATGTCTAATAAGGGATTTATATATAGAACATATAAAGAACTCTTATAATTAGTTAAAAAGCCAATAATTCAGTTAAAAAAATGGACAAAGGATTTGAATAGACATAAATATATATATATATATATATATATATATATATATATATATATATACACACACACACAGATGGCCAGTAAGCACATGAAAAGATGATCAATGTCATTAGCCATCAGGGAAATGCAAATCAAAACCACAATGAGACACCACATCATACCCACTAGAATGACTATATAAAAAAGATGGACATGGGAAGCGGCTGTGGCTCAATCAGTAGGGCTCCCGTTTACCACATGGGAGGCCCCGGGTTCGGTTCCCGGGGCCTCCTGGTGAAGGCAAGCCCGCCCACACGGCGTGGTTAGCTGACCCAGCGAGCACAAGCAGCAAGGGGGGGATAAATGAATAAATAAATAAAATCTTTAAAAAAAAAAAAAAAAAAAAGAGATGGACAATAACAAGAGTTGGCGAGGGTATAGAGAAGTTGGAACTCTCATACACTGGTAGAAATGTAAAGTGGTACAACCACTTTGAAAAATAATCTGACAGTCCCTCAAAAGATCAGACATAGACTTATATGATCCCTCAATTCTCCTTTTAGGTATATACCCAAGAGAAATGAAAACATATGTCCATGTCCACACAAAAACTTGTACATGAATATTCATAGCAGCTTTATTTATAATAGCCAAAACATGGAAACAACCCAAACGGCTGTCATCTGATGAATGGATAATGAAATGTGGCATATGCAATGGAATATTATTCAGCCATAAAAGGGAATGAAGTTCTGATACATGCTATGGCATGGATTACCTTGAAAACATTATGCTATGTAAAAGAAGCCAGACACAAAAGGCCATGTATTTTAAGAGTCCATTTATATGAAGTGTCCAGAATAGGCAAATCCATAGAGACGGAGAGTAGACTGGTGATCACTTAGCATTGGGGGTTTTGGAGGGAAATGGGGAGTGAAACCTAATGGGTATAGTATTTCTTTTTGAGGTGATTACTTTGTTCTAAAACTGATTGTGGTGGTGATTGCAGGAGTTTGCGAATATACTAAAAACCACTGAACTGTACTTTTTAAATGGGTGAATTATATGGTATATGAATTATATCCCAATGAAGCTTTTATTCAAAAAAAGTTTGCTTTGCTGAGTTTTTGAAATCTATTAAATGGGTAAATGAAATTGGGAATAGGAAAAAATTTAATTTCATATTTGCCAGTAAACTTCCAGCTAATGTACATAGCAAGTTGTTGTGTTAAATCTTAGATCCCCACAAACCTCACAAGGTTTTTGTGTGTTCAGCCTGCCTATTCTACTGTATCCTATATTCTCTAGTTTGTTCATACAGTATACATAGAAACCACAAGCTTGGACACTGAAATCATATGGCAATACTCGTTATAGTATGGATACCCAGTTCCAGAAAATACTTATGTTAATTTTTAAAGGTTGTCATTGAAATGAAAACAATGAAGTAAAAAGGTTTTCATAGATAACCATGAAAACAGTGATCTAGAAGTGGCTCTTAAATCACAGAGAGGTGGTAGCTCTCTTCTTTTGTATTGAGTATTACAGCTTTGCAAAGAGGTCTAAAATCTAGTATATCTGTTTTGTCCCTTGCTCACTGCACATATTCACATATTTTATTTTTCCCATGTTTCATTAGCTAAGGATAACAAAAATTTATCCCTGGAGTCAACACCATTAGTTTCCAGGAAGCCTAACAAATATAAACGACAGTAATGGTTGTCTAGTTTCTTGGAGATTTTACAATCCTGAAATCTCAAAGTTGGAGGAACCTTAAGGGTGACTGAAACAAATATTTGGTAATTTTTTGGCTTGTCAGATGTGCTGGAATTGGGGAAAGGGGTTTCCTAAGCCTTGGAGATTCAAAACCAAACTTAGATGTAATTATTATTCAAGCTAACTAGAAATCAGACCTACTTTGTGGGTGGAACGGCTCAGAAGTCACAGCAAGTAGTTTTGTTTTATTCATGGCTCATGAGTCAGGAATCAGAAAAGTTACCAGAGTCAACCCAGGGTTGTAGCTAGGGTTGGGAGAAAGGACTATATTGTGAAGATGAATCTTATTTATCATATTAAAAGAAAAAAAATTGAAGAGTAAGAGCAACACAGTACCAAAAAAGTATACAAATAAGTATACAGCTTGATAAATAATCCTAAGGTGAATATAGCTTTGTAACCACTGTCCAGGTTCAGAAATAGGTGTATCTTACTTTACCTTTTTCCTCATATGGAAATAAATTTGGGGACCATTTATTGGTGCTAGTAGATATAACTTTGGATCTGCAGTTTGGAGACTAGTTGGGAGCCCTGGCTTTGCAGCTTAACGACTTGGGCAAGTTATATACTGACCCTCAGTTCCTTCCTCTGTGAAAAGAGGAATAGGCCACACAGAGCTTTTGTAGTTCTTTTTGAATAAGAAAAATGCATGAAAGAGGAAAATTTGGGGTTTATGGTTATTTAAAGTAAAAGAGCACTTTCATACACATCTTGTAAATTTTTATTTCTTTATGATAAAAAATGAGAATTTCAGGCAGCTAACAGTGGGAGAAGAGAAATCAACAAGATGGTAAACATTTATTAGGGTATTTCTAAATCCCCTTTATATGGAATAAGTCTGTTTTATTCTAACTTTGCACTCTACCTGGGCATTAATTAAAAACTTCTATCCCGAGTCCATTTTATCTTTTATATAATAGTGCTCCAAACTTTAGCAACAGCTGTACAAAATAAAGTAAGACACTCAGGTGCCAAAGTCCTGAGAAAACTATAAGAAAGTAAGAATTTAAATTTTGGTAGGAAAATAGCTACATATCAGGGTCCTGAGAGTACTTCAGTGGGGAGCACTGTTCAAAAATTTTTATTGTGAAAACAATATTACCAGCTTTTAGAAAATTTGGGAAAGAGAAAAGAAAATAAGTCACCCCAGAATATTGCCCAGTATAACTATTATCATTGTGTGAATTTTCTTTTTAATTTTTCCTATGCATGTCTTAACTGGTTTTAATAATAGCAGGTATACAATTTGTATTTTACTTTTATAATTTAACATGTCGTAAGTGTTTTTCTTTGTTTTTGCATTGTAGCCATAATTATATTTTTAAGTTACAGTTCCATAATTTCAATATACCATTCCCTAATTGTAGATATTTATGTGTTTATATATTGCTTCTAGTTGTTTAACAGATGATAAGATGAACATCTTTGGGTTTTTTCTGTACTTAAGACCTTTTCTTAAAATAAATTTTAAAAGTAGAAATTCTGCATCAAAATATAACATCTTAATGAATTTTGATACTTATTGGACTTGTTCTATTTTATTTATTTTAACGTGTTTTATTTTAAAACAAATGTTTTGGGCTGAGTTCTTAATTTGCTTGCTTGTTTTGATTTTTGGATATATAAAAAGTACCTTTGCTTATTTAGCTACATTTTCTACTGCTCTTAATTCATTCTCTGTTTCTCTCTCTATATATTTTTTCCTCCCTCTTTTAGGCTAAATTAATTGTCCACCCAGCACAGTGTCTTAAAGGAAGAGCATAGCATTTCCTAGAGAAATATGAGCATAGCAGGAACGTGTCATTGACTCTAAATTACATTTGAACCTGTCCCCTGAACAGTTACAGAATTTGGAAACTGAATCAATGTTATCAGATGAGTTAGAATCCAAACCAGAGGTGAGCCTTGTCAGCTTATTTCCTTTTCTTTTGGTTGGCTGTCTCCCATAGTTTATCCTTATTTTAAGAGTCAGCAAACTTTTTCTGTAATGGGCCATAGAGAAAATATTTTAGGCTTTGCAAGTCATACAGTCTTTGTGGCAACTACTCAACTCAGCCCTTGTAGTGTGAAAGTAGCCATAGTCACTGTGTAAACAAATGATCGTGGCTGCATTCCAATAAAAAACTTTATTTACAAAAGAGATGTTGGGCTGGATTTGGCCCACAGGCTGTAATTTGCCAGCTCCTACTTAGTTTATTATTTTTCCATTACTAAGTACTTTTTCAAAGATTCAAAAATTCCATTTTTATTTTTTATTAGTTATTTAAGTAAATTGTAAAATCATTATCTAGGTAATTATAATGACAAAATTTTATTTAATATAATGATATATATGTATGTGTGTCTATGTATATAAATATTTACTACCACAAACTATTCTTTTTAAAATTCTGTGTAGATCTGACTGTATTTCCTTTCTAAATGTGATTGGGGGATCGTTGGAGAAAAGTATAAACATTTTTCTAGTGAAAAAGTCATTGAGTTTGGAATCAGATTACTTAAGTTTGAAGACTAATACTGTTGCTAACCAATCATGTGACTTTAGACAAATCACTTAATGTCTTCAGCCTGATTCCTTATCTGTAAAATACATGTTCTGTCCTGCTGGGTTACTGGGAGGGTTAAATGAGCCAGTTCAGAGAAAAGTGCTTTATAAAATGTAATCAAACAGTTGAAATTTTAAAAATAACTACCATTTTAAAATGTAATTATTATCTTTTCTCTGTATGATGGTAGGTGACAGGTCAATTTAATTATATAATTCAGCCTTTCTCTACAACAGAGGACTTGTTAAAATAACTTTAACTATTATGTTGTAGTTAATTTAGTTTTTATATGACTATGGCTGAGGCTAGTGAACAATCAAGACTTTTAGTATATCATCACCTTTTGGAAAATTCAGAGGTTAAGATCCTTCCCAACAACCTGTACTTCTCGGTGTTATCTTTTTTTCCTTCCAGCTCCTGGTACAGTTTATTCAGAATACATCCATCCCACTGGGACAGGGGCTCGTGGAATCAGAAGCTAAAGATATTACTTGCTTATCCCTCCTTCCAGTGACTGAGGCCTCAGAATGCAGCCGGCTAATGTTACCAGGTAAAACTTAAGATCACCAGAGAATAAGGAATCCTAAGAGTTTAGCCTATTCTATGGTACTGGCGGGGTGACTGGTAGAAATTATAAACATTAGGAGTCATGGAGAAAAAGCAACCATGGGAGTCATAAGTGCATGGGTAGTGTTGAATAGTTTAAGCCATAAGAATGGATATGGTCACCCATAGAGTGTGAGGGTGGAACTCCCTACTTAAGGTTCAAGGTGAGGCAGAAGAGCCTGTAAAGGAAGGAAAACGGAAAACTAGGGTAGTAGGAGAAATATCAGCACAGAGTGGAGGCATGGAACCCAAGGAAATAGTTAACATGTTAAATACTCCTTAGAGACCCAGTGAGATAGGATCAAAAAGACCATTGTTGACAATGATAGGAGCTGTTTTATGGGGTGAAGAGGGTAGTAAGGCAGGCTGCAGTAGAATGATGTTCAATGCAAGGCAAATATGGTTGAGGAAGTAACTATACTTTCTAAAGGTTCTCCTGTATGCGAAGGAAAAAAAGGACATAAGCTAGAGGAAAGATTTTTTTTAGAAGAGATTTGAGGGTTATTTTATGCCAAGAGGAAAGAGCCAGTTGGAGTAGCTACAAGACAGAAAGAGATTGTGGATGATTAGTGAGGAGGTTCTCAGAGAGGTAGGAGGAAATAAAATGCTGAGCACAGGTAGAGATTAGCTTTACATGGGAAAAGGGAGATCTTCACTATTAGAGTCACCATTTATGAGAAACCACCACTCAAGCTTTTGTGGGAAGTTGTAAAGGCAATACATATAATCTTCACCCTTCAGGGCCTTAATAATTAATGGAGAATTTTTCCTGTTTCTTAAAAGACTTCTTGTGAAGGAACTATAAATCTTTAATTAACATTCTAATGAGCCATTCATCAGAAATTGTTTATTTTTAGCTTAAACTCCTGGTAATAATTCTGGCCTTAGTGAAAACAGAATAGTTTTTTTGTTGTTGTTGTTGTTTTTAAATAGTGGTGGGGTTAGTTTAGTCCGCTGAGACCTATCATACCTTAAGTATTAGCAAGGAGAACATTTTTTTGGATACTATAAATTCTTTATTTTCTTACACTTGTTTTAAAATTTGGAATATTTATGTTAAATCAGAGGAGGGTCGATGTTAACCTGTTTGTTACAACTTATTTGTTACAAAGCCTTCTGGTTATCCTCAAGTGGTGTCATTTTTTTTTTTTTTTTTGAAGTGACTTTAAAACCTTTTTTAGTTCTTAAAGATTCAAGAATGATGGAAATATTCAACCAGTCCCTGTTAGAAAGGTTTCCCTATCTAGCTTCTAGTTCTTACATCTTTCATCTCTCAACTGTGATTTTTCTATTGTTATGTTAGAAGTCATATTTTCCAAATCTCTGTGAATTTTCAATGTGTGCAAACTTTCAGGTGCTAGTAAATTTTGATCTTCATTAAGCTTTGAAATGTCAGTGATGTTCCTAGGCTTCCTCTTTCATTCCTATAATCTTATCCATTATCTCCTCAGCCATAGGAAAAAATATTACCTGCCTTTTGTAAAGATGAATGAAACCCCTGAAAAATTGGATGCTTCAGTGCTGTAGTGCAGTTTCTCATTATATTGCAATTAAAACCTTTGAGAATTCATCCTCTCTCTTAGAACAAGGTTCTTGAAAGCAAGTCTTCTGGATTATTTCTCTCCATAGACCCTAGACCCCAGAACTATAATGAAACATATTGATGATTCTCTAATATTTCAGTGTTTTCCCAGGCTGTCATATATAACTGTCACATACATCTTGTAAAAATTAAGGGATAGAATTAAAAAAAGAAAATGAAAAAAAAAATTAAGGAAAGGGATCTTTCCAATGGAAAATAATTTAAAAATTAAATTCTGTTCTTGAGTATCGTTACATAGATCGACATTTTTTCAAGGAATGAGCGCTGATTTATGGCCTCAAAATAGAGTTCTAAAATATCCAAATGTGGATTGGTTGGTTTTTAATTACTGCCAAGTGTCAGAGGAGTCTATTTCTCACATTTTGGCTGACTCCCTTTAGAACTTAAAGCCATCTCCCTGTTCTTCTCTGAGGCAATTTTTGTGTTTGTATACTAAGGAATGCTATAAGGGTGCTATGTATCAAAAGTGGTGAGCTTGGAGATAGATGCTACCTAAAGCTGTGGTATTTTCCCTTTACTAGATGATACTGCAAATCATACTAACTCCTCCAAGGAGGTCTCTTCCTCGGCTGTGTTGAGAAGCCTTCAGGTGAATGTGGGCCCAGACGGAGAGGAGACGAGGGCTCAGACTGTGCAGAAATCCCCAGAGTTTTTGTCAACTCCAGAGTCGCCTAGCTTGTTGCAAGATCTACAGCCAAGTGATAGCACTTCTTTTATTCTTCTTAACCTAACAAGAGCAGGTAATCTTTATCCTTTCCTGAATTCTGCTCATGCTTAAGAAAAGTGAGGGAGGGGGACTGGCACCCTTAGCTTTATATTATTTATTATTTTGGACAATTATTATAGTCTGGTGACCAGTTGAATGTGTGGAGGGAGAGGGAGGGCTCTAGGATGACTCAAAAATTTCATGTTTGGGAAATTAGGTCAATGGTGGTGCCATTCACTGAGATAGTAATAAGCACAGGAGGAGCAGGACTTGGGGGGAGGATGATTAGTTGCATTTTGTGCCTGTTGATATTGTTATTTCTGAGGATTTCTGAGGGACTCCTTTAGAAAGTTAGAAACAGGGATCCAGAGTTCTTAAGAGAGATCTGATTTGAATGACTAGCTTTGGTGCTATCAGCCTTCAGGAAGAGTATGAAACGGCTGGATTCTTTCACTCAGGAGGAGTCTGGAGCATAAATCAAGGCAAGGCTGGGAATCTGAGAAAAAAAAAAAACATTTAAGAGGGAACCAGAAGAATGGGAAAAAGCAGCTGGAGAGGGAGGAAGAGAACTGGGAAAGAATGGTGTGAGGAAAGCCAAGGGAAGAAAAGGTTTTAAGGAAGAAAAGATACAAGTTATGCAGGATGGCTAGTGAGACAGGGCCTAGGAAGTGTTTGTCTGGTGACCTTAGCAAGAGCAATTGTTATTCGGGTAGTGGAGGTAGAGGCCAGGGTTAAAGAAATGGGGAGTGGATGGGAGGTCAGAAATTGGATACACAAGTTAGGAAGTACATTTGTTCAAGACTTGACTTTGAAAGGAATAGGTAAGAAGGTGATAGCTAGAGAAATGCTGGGGTTTTCTTTTTTTCTTTTCTTTTAAATAAGGATGGAAGAGATAGATGAGAAGGCTGGCCCATAGTAAGGAACAGGTTGCTGATGGGAGAGAGGGATTAACTAAAGAATACAGGAGGGAATAGCTAAAGGATGGAGTGGGGATATGAGGTAAAGACCAGCCTGTAGGCTGGGCCTGGAAGGATGATGGGCTAATCATCTATGAGAACAGAAGCTTGAAGTGAGGTGAAGCTATGGAATACCTGATTTAGGACATGGAGAATTTCTAACCAGGGCACATAAAAAATGGCTTGATGGCTAACTTTCATATATCTTCGTTTCTTCCAGGGCTGGGCTCTTCATCTGAGCACTTAGTATTTGTACAGGATGAGGCAGAGGATTCGGGGAATGATTTTCTCTCCAGTGAGAGCACAGACAGTAGCATTCCATGGTTTCTTCGTGTTCAGGAGTTGGCCCATGACAGTTTGATTGCTGCTACTCGTGCACAACTGGCAAAGAGTGCAAAAACCAGCAGTAGCGGTGAGAGTCCTATTGCATTTTTCTGTGTTCTGTGCCAAGATTTTTGGTAATGTATATAAACCATGCTATTTTCTTGGTTAGAGGAGAGACTTAGGAGTATGTATTGTTTTTTAAATCTTCTTTTTCTATAAAAATAAGTTGGCCACGCCTGTTTTGTGTGCAGAATCATCTAAACTAGCATTATCAATTCTCAAACTTAAATAATGTAGAGTCCCTTTTATATTAAAAAAAAAAAAACAAAAACCTTACAGATCCCTGGTGTTAAGTTGTTTTTATTGTAGTGTTACTTAAATATGTAAAAAAATAGAATTATGTATAGATTTCTTATACTTAGAACTCTTAATCCATTATCAAATCAAAATGGTTTTATTAAATAGAAATAAAACTATAAAACCAATGAACAGAAAATTAATGTGGCAGATGATTTTTTTTTTTTTTAAACTAAATTGCTACTCATAGCAATTTTCAGTTCAGCATGCCTATACTGCTTACTATGTGCCACTTTTTTCTATTCCATTAATTCTCACAGTATGGTTCGTGGCTTGTCAGTATCAATGGGAACTTATTAGCAATGCAGATTTCTCAGATCTCACCCTCAGATGTACTGAATCAGAAATTCTGGAAGTGGAGCCTAGCAATCTCTCTTTTAGTAAGCCCCCCTCCCCTGGTGGTTCTGATGCATGCTAAAGCTTGAGAACCACTTCTCTATTCAAATCACTCCTTAAACCACTGCAAAATCAAACATTAACCTAACCCTGTATCGAGAACTCCAACGCTTTGATTTTATTCATTGTCAAAATAATTAGTTCTGTTTGTGAGAACCTTAGTGCTGCTTAGAATGGCTCATTTTATCATTTAGATTCTTCCTGAGATGCTTTTGCTAATCTCTGGAGCCTGGAACCTTTAATCCAGGGGTTCTTAACCTTTTGTGTTCCACGGACCTTTTTGCCGATCAAGTGAAAATCACGGAACCCTTACTAAGTCCACACTATACTGTGTATTATTCAGTAAATATATCACACCCACACGAACATGTCCCCACAAGAATGATGTTTTTTGAAATTTCAGTTCAAGCTCATGGATCCCTTGTTAATAACCCCTGCTATTTACTCTTTGCATCTCCAAGTTGAATTGAGAAAGTAGTGCCGTGTTTGCCAATGAGAAGAGGTGTAGGAAGGGAGCTTGGTTGAGATTCAGAATCTGAGAGCCTGCGATCCAGACCTGGCCCTATCATTTACTAATTCCCTGCCTTAGGCAATTTAACCTCCAGTAGCTGTTTTCTCAGTTGAAAATTTAGAGATCATAGAGATTCTTCCAGTTGAGAATATTAGAGGTCAGTTAACTTTCCTGATTGGGCTGTTTCGGAGATTAAGGAAGATTCTATCTGGGAAATGCTTTATAATCAGTAAAGCATTGTGGGAATGTTTTTATTACTCTCAAAGTATGTTATCTTACTACCTAACAACTCTTTTGTATACCTGAATATAAAGTGAGCTCAAATATAAGGCAGTCTTCCATTTTCCCAGTGAGATGATTCCCTAAAAGCCTTTATTTTCTAACTTCTTAGATATGTAAACATTTAGACATATAGATAAAATTAAATATTGTAGGTCGTTATTTGAAGTTTTTATTATTTTGCTTACACATAAACATTTTAAGTCATATTATATGAAATATATTTATATATATTTTTTTTCCCACTAATGGGAAGTGAAATGATTTTATACCACACTTTCCATGCTTTTTTTTTCTTTCATTTTTTTTATTAGAGTAGTTGTAGGTTTACAGAAAATTCATGCATTTCCATGTATTTTGACATAAATATCTTTGTCATTACTGAAGCCACTTTGAGTTCTTTAGCACAGTTTTTCAGAGCACATCATCTTCACTTCCATCTAAGTTGCTTGAAGTACAGAAATATTTGTATTTGTGTGTATTACTGTATATTAGGGGGTTGGCAAAGGTCCATGGACCATTTCCTCACACAGTCATACCTGTTAGTTACAAATTGTCTGTGGCTACTACGATGGCAGAGTGGAGTGGTTGCAACAGAGACCATAAGGCTCTTAAAGTTGAAAATATTTGGCCCTTCACAGAAAGTTTGCGCCCTTACAGGAAATTTTATCCTAAGGGCAGAGTACCTAATTGCCTAACTGTAGGCTCTTTAAAGTATTTACAATGTTATCCAATATTTGCAATTATGAGGGATCAAATTTATCCCTCTCTCTCTCTCTCTCTCTTTTCAATCAGTTTTATCAGGTAAGCTCTAAATATCTAATACTACCTAATATCTAATAAGCTAATGCCTGTCATTGAAGCCATTTAAGCTAATGTCTTCCCCAAACACTGTTTTGTTTTCAAAAACAAAGTGGGAGGTGGAGATCATGGGAATCCCTGTAATTTTTGTGTAACATTTATGTAATCTAAGCATCTTTTAAAATATATATGGAAAAAAAAATTTAAGCAAATGCACATATATGCATATATATCTATATATCATTTTACAAATTGAAAAAAAAACCCAAAGTAATTAAGGAAGCACTCCTTTGAGTGATTTTATAAGGACTCAAACACAAGGCAACTCATTCTTTGCTGAAGGATATTTTTCAAGGGAAAAATCTGTTTTATGTTTGATCATATATGGTAAACTTAAGTGTTAACAAGGAGAAATTCCAGTGGTTTTTTAGTCTTTATTCATTTTCCATGTTTTTTGATTATATCACTGTTTTCATTGTATCTACAAAATTTTGAATACACAAAGCCTCAACTGTCACCCATGTAAATCTCTGGATTAGCATGGGGTTTCTATTGAGCTTTCATTAGAAATTAATTAGCTGGAGTTTTGGGATTGGTGGGAAATTTCCTTTATGTACTTTTGTGCTGTTTAAATATTACCCTTGTTCAGGTGTTGCTTTTTCATTTTAACAAATAAAAGCTTACATGGGACAGTATATAAAAAGAAGAAATAAAAAAAGAAAAAATTAATATTAACCAGCAGAAGGCATCCTAGGTTCTACTCTGACCTCGGAGCAATTAGCTTGATGACTTAGCATTTGGTAAAGTGCAGCAAGGAAAATGTAGGGCTGGCGGGGAAAGGAATAATAGATGAGAGAAAACTGACTTTGGTCATCTGTGAAGTTCCCAGAATGTGATAGCTACAACATATATATACTACTCTTGACTTTTGGAAGGGAAATTTGGAAATATAAATCTAATTTCTAAGTTACGTAGAGTGGAAATAGTAACTCCTTATGTTTATAGCAGAGCTAAGTGGCTGTGAATGTTTTTCTCTATTGATGTTCAACCATTCTTGAAGAAAATCAAAGAAAAGGAGTACCACTTACTAATCTGGAATTTATATAAATTTTTAATTGAATGATGTCATTTAAATCCAAAAGAGGCACTATGTGCTCCTCCCCTCTTTTCATTCTATTGAACAAAATATAAGTGGACTCATACAATATTTGCCCTTTTGTGTCTGGTTTATTTTACTCACCATAATGTCTTCAAGGTTCATCTATGTTGTAGCTTGTATCAGAACTTCAGTTGTTTTTGTGGCTGAATAATATTCCATTATATGAATATACCTACCACATTTTATTTATCCATCTTGATGGACTCTTAGGTTGCTTCCACCTTTTAGCTATTGTGAATAACTTCTTTTTAAAATGTGGTTAGAAATTTTTAAAAAGTCAGCCAAGTCTTTGTGTTCTTAAATGTTTTATAACTAAAGAGGGGTGGTACAGGAAATCAGGTGATTCTTATCCTCTAGAATGATAGGAAGAAGTTAAATTGACTTCAGAAGATGAAAATTCAAGAATGGCTGTCTGCTAAAGAAACCTACTGCTTGTAAGCCCACCACTAAGCAAGAAAGGCCACTCACTCAGGTTTTTTATTATCTGAAGCAATGCAAATATATGTTTAATTCTGCTTTTTGATATTTCTGATATAAAGCCAAATTGGCATTTGTCAGAGAAGCCTAGTCTTGTGAAACAAAGCATGATGGCTTTTAATAGTTCTCTATAGTAAGGGTATGAGCACTCTCATTTCTCTTGTTAAATGGATACAAAGAGAGCTAGGGAAGATGAAGTTAGATTTTTGATTAGTGATCAGTTGGAATAAACTACAGGAGCTTTATTGGCTGAACCAGAGCATCTGAGTAAGGTCCTTCCCTAGTTTACAAATATGTGACTCTGTTACAGGGGAAAATGTTCACCTTGGTTCTGTTGATGGGCAACCCAAAGACTCTGGGCCCCTTCCTCAAGTAGAGAAGAAACTCAAGTGTACAGTTGAAGGCTGTGACCGGACATTTGTGTGGCCAGCTCACTTGAAGTACCACCTCAAAACGCATCGGTGAGCAAATCTAAGATCCATACATGGAGCTCAAGAACTTTGATGCTTTCTGAGGAACCTGTTCCCTGAATTGACAAATTAAAAGACAGCAAAGGCTCTAGCTTATTTCTGGTTAAGATGTCTTGTTCTTTAATGGAAGGATTTGCATTGTCTCATTTACCTCATTCTTGACAAATATTTAATAGGATATTTGGCATCTAAATGTCTTAGAACAAGAGTTCTCAAATCTCATTATAAAGCATAGTCTCTTGGAGAACTTAATAAAAATGATACATAAGCCTGGGTCCCATCTTAAACCTGTGAAATCAGTATTTCAAGTGGTGGAGCCTGATTATCTATGTTTGTTTTTTTGTTTTTTGTTTTTTTTTTTACCGGGAGGTCCCGGGTATTGAACCGGGTCCCTCCATATGGGAGATGGATGCCCAACCATTTGAGCCACATCCGTCCCCCTGATTATCTATGTTTTTAACAAACTCTTCAGGTGCCTCTGATATATCCAGGTTTGGAATATAATGTCTGCCTTGAGAATGAATAGGAGCTTTGACTTGTCCTCTCTAAACAATGAGTATTTTCAGGTATTGTTGCTTATGTGATTATTTTTGCAGAAATGACCGCTCCTTCATCTGCCCTGCAGAAGGTTGTGGGAAAAGCTTCTATGTGCTACAGAGGCTGAAGGTGCACATGAGGACCCATAATGGGGAGAAGCCCTTTATGTGCCCCGAGTCTAGTTGTGGTAAGCAGTTCACTACAGCTGGGAACCTGAAGAACCACCTGCGTATCCACACAGGTGTGTACAACCCCAACATTCCTGCTGAGAATCTACTGCTTGGCTAAGTGCATCCTTAGAAAAGGCTCTGGGGTGGGGATGGAAGTGAAGGTCTGGGGTTTGTTAGAACACTGAAGATGATGGTATTTCTTTTTTCCAAAAGCCTCATGGCACTTTTGATTCTCATTCAGTAATATTTATTGAGCTTTTTGCCGGTTGGCAAGGAATAGGCAGTGTTAATTCCTGCCTCTAAGAGCCTGAAGTATAGTAAGGGTTATAAGACCTCAGAGAATAGTGATATTGTGATATGGACAAAAAACTGATTTTCAAATATTTCTGAACATTATTCAGGTGTAATTTGAGGCAGTAACATTTATTGAGTCACACAAACTATACAGAGCCTGTTCTGGACACTAAATAGAGTAGGATAAAGTGGGAGATATAATGTAATGCAGGCAGAAATCCTGGCCTGCCATCTACGCCTATTATAACACAAGTGGTCAAGCCCAAAACACTGACTTGATATTCCAGAGAAAGCATACAGGAGCCCAGCAACGGTCATGCCTTTATCACTTACTCATACACAGAACCTAGTGGCGGCAGGCTGGGGGCACTCTGCCCTTATTACTTACAGAACCCAGTGGCAGCTGGCCGAGGGGTGCTCTGCCTACTACTCCACACCCTACTCCGCACGACTTAACATGGTCAGCCTTTATGAGGTTACAAACAGTGGGACACAAGGGTTACTAGTTAACAATTACCAGACCCCCTAATTATTATCGCAGGTGTTCCTTCGATGCTTTTATACAAACCCCCTGTTTATGAGGGTCAGGTGGCTGGCCAGACAACCATCCTCCTTTCAGGGCCTCGGGTTCACGGAAAGGGCATTCCGCCTTCACCCACCCTATATATAATCCCTGACTTTGAGGAGTTTTCTTTCTTGTTAGAGTCTCACAACATGGAAAACAGAAAGGGAAGTGACTTATTTGGGGTCAAACAGCATGTTAATAACAAAGGAGGAAAATATAGGTTTCCTGACTCTTAGTTTTAAGAGTCTAAGGATGACCTTCAATGGCTTAATCAGGATCTGTAACTATTCTTTTCCACTTTCTTGCCGCTTTGTCTCTTCTCTGTTCATTCTTGCATTGACAGCAGGTATATTAAGGCCATTTAAAAAGTGAAGCCCAAAACAAGACAAAAAACCAAGACAAAAAAAAAAAAAACTAAACAGAAAAAAATAAAGTGAAGCCCAGCCTATAGCCACAATGTTCCAGGCACATCCCTTTGATTCTTTCTAGTTTGGTAGAAGTCCCCCAAACCACTGGATATATTTTAGGGCTGAATACTTGTTCTCAGCTTTTTCTTGAGAATTAATGATTCTTATTTCAAGAAAACAATGTGAATAAAGGAGCAAGAAAACCATCTAGCAGAATAGATAAGGAAAGAAGTAAGAGTTCAGTACTATGACTTACTGTTAAATTCAGTAACCAAAAATGCTTGTGCTGCTCATCAGCTTTATGGCATTTGATAACACTGACCATCTTAAAATGCTTTCTTTTACCTCAAGGTATGATCTGATTTTCTCCTTTTTTGCTCTCCTTTCTAATTCTTACCAGCTTTCTCGTCTGTTAGTCTCTTAATTGTTCACCAATTTCAGAATTTCAGCTTCCTCCCATTTCACTCAGTGTGCTCACAACAATCTCAGGCCTCAATTTTATCATTTTAGTCTGTGCTAGGCATTAACCATATATACATTATCTCATTTAAATTTCAAAGCAACTTTATATATTTATTGATGAAGAAACAGAAGATTAGAGAGGTAAAGTAACTTACCCAACATCACACAGCTGGGAAATGGCAGAGCTTGGATTAGAATTCTAGTCTGACTCTTAAACTCTTCCAAGGATTTTATTTTCAAATATAGACAACTCAGTTTATCTCAGATGTCAAAATTGACCTAAAATCTATTAGTTAGCAATGATAATAATTACAGCTGCCGGTTTTGAGAGCTTATTATGTATCAGGCACTATGCTGAATAATTTGCCTTATCTCATTTAATCCTCAAAATAATCATTTGAGATTGGTATTATCCCTATTTATAGGTGAAAAATTGATTCTCAGCAAGGTTAAATAATTTGCTCTTACTGGTAAGTGTTTGTGTCAGGATTTAAATTCAGGCCTGACTCCAAGGCCCATGCTCTTAGCCTTTATTCTGCATTGCCAGGGGGGAAGCGGCTGTGGCTCAATCAGTAGGGCTCCCGTTTACCATATGGGAGGCCCCGGGTTCGGTTCCCAGGGCCTCTTGGTGAAGGGGAGCCCGCCCGCACAGCGTGGTTAGCTGACCCAGCGAGCACGAGCAGCAAGGGTGGGATAAATGAATAAATAAATAAAATCTATTCTGCATTGCCTTATTTTTTTTTTATTTTTATTTTTTGAGAGCAAAGTTTTTTATTTCTTGCATTTTAAATATTCTTCGATGACATCCTTGGCCTGAGATTCTTTGCCGTAGTCCTTAAAAACCACACAACTGCAACTGACCACTTCATGGGGTTTCCCTTCTCTGTCGATTTTACAGAGGCCTGCCCATTCGCCTTGTTTCATATTGTCGTCAACCTTAATTAGGTTGATTTGGTGCTCAGCACAAAGGGCCTCCACCAGCTTGACATACATGGGTTCATCACAGTTGGGTGAAAGCACACAAAGATGGGCTTGGCGCTTGTCTAAGGCTTTGGCAAGATCGTGGATGCTACAAGCTAGGCCATTGTGGATAAGGGTGGTTTTTAGCACCTCTTGTAATGCAGTATTTTTTTTTTTTTTTTTTTAAAGATTTTGTTTTTATTTATTCATTTATCCCCCCCTTTTCTGCTTGTGCTCGCTGGGTCAGCTAACCACGCCGTGCGGGCGGGCTTGCCTTCACCAGGAGGCCCCGGGAACCGAACCCGGGGCCTCCCATATGGTAAACGGGAGCCCTACTGATTGAGCCACAGCCGCTTCCCTGTAATGCAGTATTAACATCCATTACACCTCCAGCAACAATGCCTTCCTCAGCCATGACGGTGGGTTACAGGTGGAGCCGAATCGGCGGCAGGGAAGTAGCTTCATTGCCTCTTTATTTATTTATTTATTTATTTATTTATTTATTTATTTATTTATTTATTTATTTATTCATTCATTCATTCATTCATCCCCCCCTTGCTGCCCTTGCTCGCCGGGTCAGCCAACCACGCCGCGCGGGCGGGCCCGCCCCCAACAGGAGGCCCCGGGAACCGAACCCGGGGCCCCCCACATGGTAAACGGGAGCCCCACTGATTGAGCCACAGCCGCTTCCCCTGCATTGCCTCTTGAACCTCTTCCTTCTCTTGTGTCCCTTACTCAGTAAAATCACGATCTCTCAGCTTCCAGATAGGGAGATGATGTTGCCTAGGCCAGCTTGATGCAGAGATTTGTGCCATTAGACTCTGATGTGAAGTCTTTTTCTAAATTGTTTTTTTTCTGAGGTATTTAGTCCATCTTGTTAAATATTTGACTTTATTTATTAATAAGTAGGATTTTCTGTTTTCCTAAAATCTATTCTATCCTGTGTGTTAGCGTATTGTTTTTTCATTCAGCAACTTTTTGAGCACCTAGCATTCTGGGGTGTATGAGTATACAAATGTACTTTGTTTGTGACTCCCACTGGGGAGTCACAAACATAGAACTGTGGTAGTCTGAAAGAGCAGTAAAATCTAGAGTAGGGCTACTTAGTATGTGGTCCATGTATTGTGCTGGTCTGAAAACTTCATTATAGGTTTGCAGTGAGATAAGGAACTTGCATGAGAATGTAAATCATCACTATTTCCTTCATCAAGTCTTTTTTAAATTATTTTTTCAAGCCTCATGAAAATGCAGAAAGTCTTACTATGAAAAAAATGTCAGCTGAGCTAAGTAATGTACTTAGGAACATAGTAGCTGATTTACATTTTGGTACAAGTTCCTAATTTCATTGTGATCTGATGATGATTTGTGAATCAGCCCTTAGAGTACCACTGAACTAAATAAAGTACCATCATGAAGTCTGAATAAGATGTAGTTCCCCTAGACTGAATGATTAGTCTCTTGATTAATATTCTATTCTATTATTTTTATTCCCATGGAAATGTGAGTTTTCTTAGAAAAACACTGTGCTACATATCATGAAATGTAACCACTTAGAAACTGAGTAATGCCTTGCCACTAACTCTTAGCCTCTCTGGTAATTAAACCTTTCTGATTGATGTACTTGTTTTAGAGTTGCCAGTGCTGCCATTTTTTCAAGCAGAGATTGGTATTATCATCTCCATTTTACAAATGAAAAACTGATTTTCAGAGAGTGACAAAGTTATTCTTTCAAACCTTAATTTGCATAGTAAATTTTTAGTAACACTTTTGAAGTCAACTTTAACTCATTTCTGCAGTTATTTTCTAGTTTTTTTTTTTTTTTTTTTTTAAGATTTATTTATTTGTTTATTTTTTTATCCATTTTTAACCCCCCCCTCCAATTCTGCTGTTTTTGTGTCCATTTGCTGGGCAATTCTCTGTGTCCATTTCCTGCCCTCTCTTCTCATCCTTCTCCTGTCTTCACCGGAATTTGATCCTGGGAACCTCCAATGTGGGAGAGAGGTGTTCTGCCACCTGTGCCTTGTTCCTGGTTTTTTGGTGCATCTCGTCTTGGCTCTCACTTGTGTCACTCTCCTGTTACATCATCATCTTGCTGCGTGCGGCCCACCCACGCACAGGGCCTGACAGCACACCCGTGTGTGGGGCCTGGGGCTGGGGCCTGGCGGCATGCCTGCACACCATCTATATATTTTTTTATTTTATTGGGAGGTCCCGGGGATTGAACCCAAGTCCCTCCATATGGGAGACAGACACCCAACCATTTGAGCCACATCCGCCCGCCTAGTGTTTTTAACTGACAATATCTCAGAGATCTCCTAGCTCCCTCCTTCAAGGCCCAGCTCCTTGTTGTTACCATGCTAGCCTCACCTCCCATTTCCTGAACTTGGCTTGGGCATTCTCAGCTCAAGACTCTGCTCACACTGATTTTTGTGCTTAAAATTTCCTTGTCCCTAGCTTATATCCTCATCATCTTTTAACACTAGTTCAAATTAAGCTTCTTTCAAAAAATTACAATTAGAATTCTTTTCCTTTCTTAATACTTAAGACACTTTGTAGAGGATCTGATATTAAGGTTATTTATGAATACATTTGTTTCTCACACTAGACTGTGACCCTTGGAGGATAGAGACTACATTTTTTGTTTTTCACTTTTTTTTATTTTATTTTTTAAAGATTTTTATTTATTTATTCATTTATCCCCTCCTTGCTGCCCGTGCTCGCTGGGTCAGCCAACCACGCCGCGCAGGCGGGCCCGCCCCCACCAGGAGGCCCCGGGAACCGAACCCGGGGCCCCCCATACGGCAAACGGGAGCCCCACTGACCGAGCCACAGCCGCTTCCCGCACTTTTTATTTTGTAATAATTATAGACTCATGGGAAGTTCCAAAATAGTACAAGAGAGGCCTGTGTATCCTTTACGCAGTTTACCCCAAAAGCGTCATCTTGCATGACCATTATACAATATTAAAACCAGAAAATTAATATTACTGTCAGCTAGTCTACGGACCTTATTCAGTTTCCACCATGCAGCTTTGATTTTTTTTAAATTATTTAATACTCATAATATAAAAATCATTTTAAGTTAACACTTTGACATTAAGTACATTGACTGTACTGTATAACTTTCAACATTACCTATTTCCAGTCTATTTTCACCATTCCAAACCAAAACTCACTCTCATTTAGCAGTAGCTCCCCATTCCCTCTTACTCTGACCCCTGGTAGCCACTATTCTGCTTTCTGTCTCTATGTATTTGTTAATTCTAAGTATTTCATGTAAGATAAGTCATAGAATATTTGTCCTTTTAAGTCTGGCTTATTTCACTCAACATGATGTCTTCAAGGTTCATCCATGTTGTACAACATACCAGCACTTCATTTATTTTTATAGTTGAATAGTATTCCAAAATATACCACATTTTGTTTCTCCATTCATCTGTTGATAGATACTTGGGTTGCTTACCCTTTCGGCTATTGTGAATAATGCCGTGAATATCTTCTTTGGAGAAATGACTCTTTAAATCCTTGACCCATTTTTAAATTGGGTTGACTTTTTTATTGTTGAGTTGTAGGAGTTCTTTATATATTCTGTATATTAAACTCTTATAAAATATTTGATTTTCAGATATTTTTCTCCCATTCTGTAGGTTGTCTTTTCACTGTCTCAATAATGTCCTTTGATGTACAAACATTTTAAATTTTGATGAAGTCTATTTTATCTGTTTTTATTTTGTCCTTTATGCTTTTGATGTAAAATTTAAAAATCCTTTGCCTACTACCAGGGTCCTGAAGATATTTCCTTATGGATGGGGCATGGTAGCCACTATACAGAGGGTGAAATTCATCATATTTACCACAGTTTACCAGCCTCTTCCTCAAGCTCTTCCCTGGATTTTGCAGTATTCCACTAGACTCCAGAATTTCGAAATAGTTGACTCAGACAGTTCCTGCCAGTTCAATAGTTGTTTTGGTGGAGGACTGATTCCTGGAGCTTCCTACTCCACCATGTTCCTTCATCTTTGATTTTTAAAATAACAAAAGTAATATATACTTATTGTATTAAATGAAAAAATAGATGAAAATAAATCACCCATAATATCACCACTTGGATATAGCCACTTTTAGCATATCATAAAGTGGCTAAAAATCTTTTTTTGTTTACTGTGTAACATGGGATTCACTAATACCTATTTTGTAACCTTTAAAAATATGTACTTTTATGTGGATCTAGAAACTGAATCTCAAAAAGAATTGATGTAAAACTTCTTACAGCATATACACTGTTAATCTTGTTATTCTCAGAGGGAAAGGGATTACTGAAGAAAGTAGGTGGGTCAGCCCTTGACCCAGGAGGGAGAGGAAAGTATGAAGCTCAGAGACATCTGCTCTAAGGCAAAGGGTAGGGCTTTCTGATGGGCTGTATACTAAGAGATCATTGAGAATTGGCACTTGCTAAGGCAGCCCAATTGAAATTATATAGCATGAATTCAAGTAGAGTAAGTCACTGGATACAGTCGAAAGTTGATGGGTAAAGAAAGTACCATATTCAGCAGAAGACTGAGTCTTTTTGTTCTTATTTCCTGTCTCTAGGAGAGAAGCCTTTCCTTTGTGAAGCTCAAGGATGTGGCCGTTCCTTTGCTGAGTATTCTAGTCTGCGAAAACATCTGGTGGTTCACTCAGGTACTAGAATTAGGTACCCTTTGTAGATTGCAGGAAAGGTGGAGAGCCAAAAGGTTGTTGTTGGTGGCGGGGTTAATAAGGAAATCTTAAAAGAAATAAAATTACACCATAAAGAAATAAATAAAGCTTCCTCCTCATCATGACAGAATCAGAAACCAAGGGGCCTTGATAGGTACAAACAAAGGGTCTTATAATCAAGGGGAAAAAATCTAATTGTTTTTATTTTCATTTGTGCCATTGAACTACTTTCTCATCCAGACCTCTTTCTGAGAAGATAGGAAATTTGCTTGGCATTGGGCTGGGTGCTTTTTAAATGACATCAGATATGGATCCTGTTCTATAGGAATTAATATTTCCATTCCTCTAGGGAGGATTTCAAATCAGAAGAAAGGTTTGATGTCAGTGATGGCAGCACCAATAAAACTAGTCCCTTCTGATAATGAGCTTATATCAGTCACCATTTTCCATTTAGGCAGAAAACTGCCTTTGGCAGCTATAACCACAAACCTTATTGTTCCCTGTAGTGTTAGAAGAGAAGAGTGAGATTTGGTGACCCATTTTCTGTTTTGGGAGCCTTAAAATTAATTCCCTATAATTCTATTAATTTGCTCATTTTATGCAAATGACCTGGTCTTCCCTGCTAAAGATGACTTTCAGAGTATCTGAACATATTCTACTGTAGCCAGACCTTGTAAGTGCAATAGAATAAGCTGAAATGATACCGTTCTCCTTTCTCATCCCCATCTCCAAACAGAAGTCAGGAATAGCTCAGGGAGAATCTGTATCTTGTTAGAGGGAATGTTTATCATGGGACACGGTAAGTTACATTGAAAGGAATGCTGGAAAGTTAAAGAAAGGCCTAAATGGGAAGTTTTGTGTTATATTTATGTTACCACAATTAATTTTTTTTTAAAGATTGGGGAAGAAAAGGCCTGGAATGCCAGGATGGAGAGTTTGTAGAGCTTACAGAAGGTGCAATCCGATGAGAAAGCCTCTTAATACAGATTAATCTGGCAGTGATGCATAAACTGAGTTGAAGCAGAGAGGAAGATGATGACTGCTTTAGTCTGATTAGGCTCCAGGGTGATAGCAGCAAGCATGAAAAGAAGCTTCATTGGAAGAATCTATTTGATTTGACAACTGATTGGATGTAAAGTGATGAGTAAGTAGAGTCAGCAGGTGAAGACTTTTGGTTCAAGAAGTGTGGTAGTGAAGATTAGGAAAATAGTTGTTGGCCTTCTCAGTTGTCAGCTTGGCTCATTCCAGGAGAGATTAGCAAAGTGTTGGAAGAGATGATGAGTGTTAATGAGAGCCTGTAGAGTAACCTAGAAGCTTCTCGAGAGAAAATTCTTGACATGGTAGATTTTCAGAATTTGTTGATTGACTGAATGAACCAATTAGAAGGAATAGAAGGATTGGAAGCAGTGGTTTGTGAGGACCCACCTGAGAGTACATAGTATAACTTTTTGGTAGACTTATTCAATTTCATGATTTCCCTCCAGTATTGCTCAACAATCTAAAAACTGGTTGGAGAAAATGGGCAGAGAAGGTAACTCAGAGCTGAAACTTAACAAGGAGTTCCAGAATGGAATCAGGTAATTGTTGAAACAGCTGGCCATGGGGAGTAAAAGGAAGCTAGAACAGGGGCAGTGGAGAGAAGAGACTGTGAGTTATTTACCATGAGAAAAGCAGTGTATATAGTGGGCCTGAGGGAGTTGGAGAGGTGTAATCAGAGACCTGAGTTTCAAAGTTGAGATCCTAGGGGAATGAAGCAGTTTTTTTATGTGATGATAAGCTCTATGCAGAGGTGGTAAAACTGGTAGCCTGTGGGCTAGATGTGGATTTCAGATGTGTTTAACTTGCCTGTATAGTGTTGTTTTATTTTACTATGTAAAATTTCAAACATATACAAAGACATTTTCTTACATAACAAATGCTGTTATCATATCTGTCAAAATAAGCGATAATTCCTTGGTTTCATCTCATATCCAGTCCAAGTTCAGTTTTTTCCAGTTGTTTCAAAATGTCTTTAAAGTTGGTTTGTTTAAATCAGCATTCAACAAGGTCTAATATTGTGCTTGGTTAACAAGTCTTCTTTAATCTAGATCTGTCTTACACTCACTTTTTTTTTCATGCCATCGACTTGTTGCAGAGCAGTCAGTTGGGTCATATGAAGGGTCCCATATTCTGGATATGTTGGCTTGTTTCCTTTTATGTACTTTCACTTGATTCCCTGTATTTCCTATAAATGGAAATAACCTCTAAAGACTTGCTTTAATTCAAGTTCAAAGTTTTTGGCAAGGATACATCATAAGTGGTTCTGTGTGCTTTATTTTGTGTATCACATCAGGAGGCACACAGTGCTTGGTTTTCAAAATTGGTCTTGGGTTTGTGGGGGTGACAGCTTGATCCCTCCTCCTTAAAGTTTTCTTTTTTTTTTTTTTTTTTTTTTAAAGATTTTATTTATTTATTCATCTATCCCCCCCCTGCTGCCTGTGCTCGCCGGGTCAGCCAACCCGGGGCCTCCCACATGGCAAACGGGAGCCCCACTGATTGAGCCACAGCCGCTTCCCTTCCTTAAAGTTTTCTATCATTCTTTTACCTTGTTTCATCTCTGGATGATGCTTGAGACAGTTATTTCATTAGGGATTATAAAATGATGTTTTTTCTAATCCTATCATTCCTTCCACATTAGAGGGAATTCTTCTGTACAGTGGGAATCTTCTCTATCAACTAGAGTTATTTAATAATTTGCACAGGAAAGGCAGGATAATTGTGTAATTCTTTTCTTTTAATTGCAAATTTTCAGAATAAGGAGTTGGTACCCTTTTGTTTCCATATAATTTTAGGATCACCTTGTCAATTTTCTGCCAAGAAAACTTCATAGAGATTACACTGATTGAATCTGTAGGAGAAATTGCCACTGTAACAATATTGAGTGTTCCAGTCTGTGAACATGGAATGTCTCTCCATTTATTTAGATCTTTAATTTCTTCTCTTAGCAAGGTTTTGTAGTTTCCAAATTGAAAGCCTTTTACTTCTTTTAAGAAGTTCATTGCGTTTCTATAATGCTTTTTTTTAAATTACCCCCCGCCCCCAGATGGCACCCTCATCTGTTTGCTTGTTGTTTTTGCTCTTTGTCGTCTTGTTTTTTGCTCGCTGTCTGCTGGTTTTTTCTTTAGGAGCCATCAGAAACTGAACCCAGGGCCTCTCATGTCGCAGGCGGGTGCTCAACTGCTTAAGCCACATCCGCTTCTCCAAAGTATTTTATTTTTGATGCTATTGTGAATGGAATTGCTGTCTTAATCTCATTTTTGTATTGTTTGTTGTTGGTATATGAAAAATGCAATTGAATTTTTTATTTTTAAAATTTTATTTTATTTTTTTATTTAAGTATATCACTCATTCATAAACAATAAGTGTATAGTAAAAGTTGTGAACTGGGAGCTGAGGTGGCTCAAGCAATTGAGCGCCTCTCTCCCACATGGGAGGTCCCAGGTTTGGTTCCTGGTGCCTTCTAAAGAGAAGATGAAGGGCACAGAGAGCAGACAGAGTGCAAAACAACGAGGCGGGGGGGAGTGTAAACAAATAAAATAAATCTTAAAAAAAAAAAAAAAAAGCTGTCAACTTACAAAACAAACATGCATAACATACAGGGCTCTCATACCTCACTCCACCACCCATACCTTGCATTGTTGTGAAACATTTTTAAACAAATGATGAAAGAGCATCCTCAAAATAATACTACTAACCAAATTATCTTACATTTGGTTTGTTTTTCCCCAAATCCACCCCATTATTATTATTATTATTATTATTATTATTATTATTATTATTATTATTATATACCATTCATACATAACCACCATACATAAACACTAAGGGTATAGTAAAAGTTGTGAACTTGCAAAACAAACATGCATAGCATCATGCAGGGTCCCATACATCAACCTACCACCAACACCTTGCATTGTTGTTTGACATTTGTTACAGATTATGAAAGAATATAGTCAAAATATTCCTAATTATAGTCCATATCTTACATTTGGTGTATTTTTTCCAATCTACCCTATTTTTTAAAAATATATTTTTATTTTAGAAGTTGTGAACTTACAAAACAGTCATGCACATGTGTAGAATTCCCTTACAAGACACCTTCATCAACATATTATCACACCATGGTGGGACATTTGTTGCAGAATATGAGATAATAGCATCAGACAGTTACCACCAATTTACCACCAACCATGGTCCATAGTGTACATTTGACACACTTTTTCCATACTCCCCCAATATCAACATGGTACACCTTTGGCATAAATGCACGAATATTACAGTATTGCTGTTAACCACAGTCCATAGGTCACTCTAGTTGTATTTTTCCCATGCTTCTTCACATTCCCACCACCCTGCAGTAGTGATGTACATCTGCTGTAGCTGACAGAAAGACACTCTTGCATCTGTTCTATCAACCACAATTCTCACCCATCTCTGGGTTCACTGTGTTATTTAGTCCCTAGATTATTTTCTAGCTTTCTTTAAATTGACATTTACATCCCTAGGCTACCCTTTCCAGCCACATTCCCATTTGTAAACTAGCTGTACTCACTACAGTGTGTTACCATCAACTCTATACATTCCCACACTTTTACATTAAAGTTAATTAAAACTTCTACCTACATTAAGCATCAGTAGTCCTTCTCAGCTCTCCACTTATCTCCTTTAAGAATCCACCACCTACCACCAGGTCTTGAAAATGTTTTCCTACATTTTCTTCTAAAAGCTTTATGGTTCTTGCTTTTATATTTAGGTCTTTGATCCATTTTGAGTTAATTTTTGTATAAGGTATGGGATAGGGGTCCTCTTGCTTTCTTTTGACTATGGACATCCAGTTCTCCCAGCAACATTTGTTGAATGGACTGTTTTGCCTGAGCTAGGTGGGTTTGACAGGCTTGTCAAAAATCACTTGATCATAGATGTGAGCGTCTGTTTCTGAACCATCAGTTAGGTTCCATTGGTCTGTGTGTCTACCTTTATTCCAGTACCATGCTGTTTTTACCACTGTAGGTAGGTAAAAAAATCACTGTCTGATTTTTTTTTTAAGTTTCAGGCAGGAGTTTATTAGGTCACCAGCATGGCAGGGGTCTGAAGAGAGACTTCAGCCCCTGGATAATATGATTTAAAGTCTGGAAGTGAGAGTCCTCCAACTTCACTTTTCCTTTTTAAGATGTTTCTGGCTATTCAGGACCCCTTACTCTTCCAAATAAATTTGCTAATTGTGTTTGTTTAAAAAATGCTGGTGGAATTTTTATTGGGATTACATTGAATCTGTATATCAATTTGAGTAGAATTGACATCTTTTTGTTTTTTTTTAATAAACTTTTTTTTTTTTTTTTAGATTTATTTTCTATCTTTACCCACCCCCTTTGTTTGTTCTCTGTGTCTGTTGTTTGTGCTCTCTTGGTGTCTACTTGTCGTCTTTTTAGGAGGCACTGGGAACCGAACCTCGGGCCTCCCATGTGGGAGGGAGGTGCCCAATCACTTGAGCCACCTCTGCTCCCTGCTTGTTGTGTCTCTCATTGTGTTTCCTCTTGCGTCATCTCCTTGATGACACATCTTGTTGTGTCAGCTCGCCGTGCCAGCCTGTCACGTCGTCAGTTTGCTGTCTTGCTCGTTTTCTTTAGGAAGCACCAGGAACCGAACCTGGGACCTCCCATGTGGTAGGCAGGTGCCTAACTGCTTGAGGCACATCCACTTCCCTAGAATTGACATCTTAATGATTTTTAGTCTTCCAATCCATGAGCATGGAATGTTCTTCCAATTATTTAGGTCTTTTTAAATTTCTTTTAATAATGCATTGTAGTTTTCTGAATACAAGTGCTTTACATCCTTGGTTAAGTTTATTCCTAAATATATGATTCTTTTGGTTGCTATTGTAAATGCAATTTTTTTTCCTGACTTCCTCCTCAGATTATGCATTACTAGTGTCTTTTAAAAGTCTGTTTTATCTGATATAAGTATAGCTACTCTGGCTTTTTTTGTTGGTTACCGCATGCATGGAATGTCTTTTTCCAGCCTTTCACTTTTTTTTTTTTTTTTTTTTTTTTTTACCGGGAGGTCCCGGGGATCGAACCCGGGTCCCTCCATATGGGAGACGGATGCCCAACCAGTTGAGCCACATCCGACCCCCGAGCCTTTCACTTTTAATCTTTTGATATCCTTGGGTCTAAGGTGAGTCTCTAGCAGACAGCATATAGATGGCTCATATTTTCTTATCCATTCTTCCAGTCTGTGTCTTTTGATTGGGGAGTTTAATTCATTAACATTCAATGTTATTACTGTAAAGGCAATTCTTATTTCACCCATTTTGAACTTTGGGTTTTATCTGTCATATTTTATTTTCACCACACTTTTGGAACTTTTAGTTACTTTTACTGATATAACTTCATTTCTAGACTCTCTTCCAAGCCTCTTTCTCCTGTCTTTTCAGACTGTAGCACACCCTTTAGTATTTCCTGCAAGGCTGGTCTCTTTGTTATAAACTCTCTCAGTTTCTGTTTATCTGTGAATATTTTAAATATGCCCTCATTTTTGAAAGACAGTCTTGCCAGATATAAGATTCTTGGCTGGAAGTTTTTCTCTTGCAGTATCTTAAATATATCATACCACTGCCTTCTTGCCTCCACGGTTTCTGGTGAGAAATCAGCACTTAATCTTATTGGGTATCCCTTATATATTATACGTTGCTTTTCTCTTGCTGCTCTCAGAATTCTTCTTTGTCTTTGGTATTTGACATTCTGATTTTTATGTGTCTCAGAGTTGGTCTATTTGGATTTATTCGGATGGGAGTATATTGTGCTTCTTGAACATAGATATCTATGTCCTTCAGTAGGATTGGGAAATTATTTCTTCAAATATTCCTTCTGCCCCTTTTCTCTTCTCCTTCTAGGACGCCCATGACAGATGTTTGCACATCTCTTGCTGTCCTTTAGTTCTCTGAGACCTTGTTCAGTTTTTTCCATTGTTTTCTTCATCTGTTCTTCTGTATGTTTGCTTTCAAAGGCCATGTCTTCAAGCTCACCAGTCCTTTTTTCTGCCTCCTCAAATCTGCTGTTATATGACTCCAGTGTATTTTTAATTTCATTTATTGTGCCTTTTATTCCTGTAAGATCTGCTATTTTTCTGTGTATGCTTTCAAATTCTTTGTGCTCATCCATTGTCTTCTTAATATCTTTACTCTCTTTAGCCATTTCATTGACTTTATTAAGGAGATTTGTTTGAACATCTATGATTAGTTGTCTCAAACTCCTTTATGTCATTTGGAGGCTTATCTAAGTTCCTTTAACTGGCCCATATCTTCCTGTTTCTTGGTATGGATTGTAGTTTTTTGTTGGTGTCTTGGCATCTGGCTTACTAGATGTTTTTATTCTGGCTGCAGTTTCTCTCTTTAGTTTAGGGCTTTCTTGCCCTTTCTCCCTTGCTGGTTGTGTAGTAGGAACCAAGGATATAGTTGGTACTGTAAGCTGTGGAGATTCAAGCTGCCTGCATTGCCCCAGGGGCTGATGAAGCTTCTCCCACCTTCCTCTTCTGCCAGGGACAGGGACAGAGCTGCAGCCATGTGTAATCAAGTCCTGCAGGCCAAGACTATCTGTAGTTGCTCAGACAGACTGATATAGCTTCACACCCCTTCCTCCCCTGCCTGAGATGAGGATGGAGCTGCAGGTAGGAACAGCAGTCTATGCCGTGCAGGTCCAAAATGACCGCAGTTGCCCAGGTATACTTCCTACTATTCAGTCTGTGCCGGCGGAATGTACCTGCAATTACCCGGAGAGGCTGGTACAAGTCCTACCAACTTCCTGCCAGAGGTGGGGCTGAAGGCTAGGGCTGCAGTCTGATCTGAGTAGAAAAAAGCTGGCCCCTGTGGTCACTGTGATTTTCAATTAGCCCTGCTTCCCCTTATCCCGGGGGCAGAGTCAAAATGGTGGCTGCTGGCCTCTTTCTGACTTGGACAGGTTCAAATTTTAGCTGTTCCCAGGGTTATATTTTAACTAGCTGAATTCACTAATCAGTAGCCGAAGTTGGTGGCCAATCATCTATTCTTTCCCTGTTTTTGGGAAATGGAGCTTCCAACTCCAGCCACAGAGACAGCTTGTGCCACCAACGTAGTGTGAGCACCAGCTTCCGTGGCGTGGCCTGTAGTTTCCCAGAGAGGCTAGCACAGGTCCCCCCAGCTTCCTCCCTGCTGGAGCTTATGCTAGAGTTGCAATCCCATCTGAGTGGAAAGAAGCTGGTCCCTATCAGCACTGTGATTTTCAGTCAGCTACACGTCCCCTCATGCTGGGGACAGAGTTAAAATGGCAGCTACCAGCCTCTTTCTGACTTGGACAGGTTCAAACTTGAGCTGTTCTTAGGATTATGCTTTATCCAGCCGAATTTACTAATCATTAGCTGAAGGTGGTGCCCACCTGTCTCTTCCTCCCCAGTTTTTGAGAAATTGAGCTTCCAATTCCAGCCATGGAATAGCTCCTGAGGTGGCTTGCGCCAGCCAGTGGAGTATGTGCCCTGGCCTCCACCGAATCTTCTCTGCAGATGCGCAGTCTCCTCCTGTCATTCTTTCAGGGATGTTTCAGGATGCTCTTCTGTTCTCCTGGAGCCCCCAAACAGGTGCTTTAGATAACTCTGGGTGATTACTAATTGCCCTGTAGCACAAGCTGACTTTTGGAGCTCCTTACTCGCTGCCAACTTGCTGGTTGACTGCAGTTGAATTTTGTGTATTGATCTTTAACCTTGGTACATTCATGACTTTTAGTTGCTTTTTAATAGGTTCTTTAGGTTTTTCTATATACAAGATCATGTTCTCTGTGAAAAAAGACAATTTTACTTCTGACTTTCGAATCTATATACCTTTTTCTTTTTTCTTTTGCTGTATTGTCCTGGCTAGAATGCCAGTGTTGAAGTGATGAAAGCAGATATCCTTGTCTTTTTCTTAGGGGCAAAACATTCAGTCTTTCACTAATGGTAGCTTATAGCTTTTTCATAGATGCTGTTTATCAGGTTGAGGTACTTTCTTCTTTTCCTAGTTTGTGAGTTTTTTTACCATGTATGTGTATTAGATTTTATCAGATATTTTTCCTGTGTCAGTTGAGGTTATCATGTTGATTTTGTTCTTCATTCTTTTAATAGGGTGTATTACATTTATTATCAGATTTGGAACCAATCTTATATTTCTGGGATTAATCCCAGGTTTGCTCATAGTTTTAAGGACTTTTGCATTTATGTTCCTGAGGGATTTTGCTCTATATTATGCTTTTCTTGTAATGTTTGTCTGGCTTTAGTGTCAAGGTGATAGTAGGCTCAAAAATGAGTTAGGAAGTATTCCCCTTCCTTCTGTTTTCTGGAAAAAGTTGTGTAAGATTGGTATTATTTCCTCTTTAAATATTTAATAACTTTAATGAAGCCATTTGAGCCTAGGATTCTCTTTGTAGGAAGATTTTAAATTACTAGTTCTGTTTCTTTAGTTGCTATAGATCTATTTGCATTTTCTTTTTCTTTTTATTTAGTTTTGGTAATTCTTATCTTTCTAGGACTTTGTCTATTTCATCCAAGTAATCTTTTATTGGCATAAAATTGTTCATATTTTCTTAAAATCATCTTAATTTCCATTAGGACTATAGTAGTATCACCGTTTTCATTCCTGATTTTGGTATTTTGTATCTCTTCTCTTTTTTTCTTGTTCATTCTAACTAAAAGTTTACCAGGTTTTCTTTTTTCTTAAAAGAATCAACCTGTGGTTTAATTGATTTGATTCATTGTTTTCATTTCTCATTTCATCAATTTTTGTTCTGATCTTTATTATTTCCCTCTTTCTCCTTGCTTAAATTTGCTCCTTTTTCTGGTTTCTTAAAGTGGAAGCTTAGAAAGCTTTTTACATGAGCCATTAGTCTTTGATAGCATCTTTGCTTAATGACACATAAGGATATCCCAGGATCATTTTATATATTCCCTGCTCCATATTTGGAATCAGCCATTCCTCCAAGGAGCTCTGGTTTCTTTTAGTGGATACCACAGCATATATGTATGCTCATTGTTGCTAGGTTGTTATTGCTTCTGGCCCTTTTTGGTGAAATACGGCTAGAGAAAGTTGTTGGGTTTTTTTTGTTTGTTTTTTGTTTTTCATTTTCCACAGATATCAGGCTTGGTTTTATTGTGCGGTTTACTTTTTCCTCATAGCCATAGGCTGTGGTGACACTACACATGGTCACAGGACAAGGCACTGGGCAGGAGCTAAAGAAAGTATTTTTTGAAAAGAAAAAAATCGGTTCATGCTGATATTTCCAATTTAAATTAGATATTTTTCAGTTGTTTTCTGCTTTATATCTTTTTCTCTTACACTTAAAATCTTGGTTCCTAACATTAATATAATTACTTAATATTGCTTCAAAATAATATTACTAATATTATTATTATTACTCTTTTGCTCACTGTCTGCTCGTTGTCTTGTCTTCTATAGGAAGCACCTGGAACTGAACCAGTTCAGAATCTCCCATGTGGGAGGCTGGTACTCAACTGCTTGAGCCACATTCGCTCCCCCCAAATACTAATATTATTTACTAATAGTCTGCAGAATTAAGTTTGACTGTTTTTACCTGTATTTGTTCTTAGGTTATCTCTATTAAGGACATATAGTCAAAATATTATGTTTAAATATGCTTTAAATAATTGTGATTTTTGTATGTTACTAACCTGATACATAGGTTCATTTTTTTCAGTTTTTTTTTTCTTCAAATATTAAGAGGTTTTTTAAAAAAAAAAATTATTATTTTTAATACATAAAGTCAGAGCTAGGTATAGTCAGAGAAATCTTGCTTCTATTTGTTTCTTTACCCTTTTCCCTCCCCTTCCCATTTTACCCTTTTCCCTCCCCTTCCCATGTAGGTAACTGGTTTTTATTCCTTTTAAATTTATTTTCCATTGTTTCTTTTTTGCAAATATAAACAAATCCAGAACTTTTAAAATATATTTTTTATTGAAGTATATCATTCATACATGAATATACATAAACAGTAAGCATATAGTAAAGGTTGTGAACTTACAAAATAAACATGCATAACATGATACGGGGGTCCCATACATCACCCCTCCAACACCTTGCATTATTGTGATATATTTGTTACAAACTATGCAAGAGCATCATCAAAATATTACTACTAACTATAGTCCATATCTTATATTTGGTGTATTTTTCCCCCAAACCACCCAATTTTTTAAAATATATTTTTATTCCAGAGCTTGTGAACTTACAAAACAGTCATGCACATGTGTAGAATTCCCATATAATACCCCTTCACCAACACACCACACTGTAGTGGAATATTTGTTACAGAATGTGAGGTAATACCATCAGTTACCACCAACCATGATCCATAACGTGCATTTGGCACATTTTTTTCCGTACCTTCCCCCGCCTTACCAGCACAGTACATCTTTGGCATTGATGGAAGAACATTATAGTATTGCTTTTAGCCACAGTCGTAGGTCACACCAATTATATTTTTCTCATGCTTATCCACATTCCTACCACTTTGCAATAGTGATGTACATCCGCTGTAGCTCATACAAAGACACTCTTGCATTTGTACCAAAATCCAGATTATTTTTTGTTTCCCTCCTTTTCTCTTTTTCCCTATACATTTTTTTGAGATATAATTCACATGCCATAAAATACATCCCTTAAAAAAAGTATGCAATTCTGTGGTTTGTAGTATATTCACAGAGCTGTGCAACTATTACCATTATCTAATTCCAGAACATTTTCATTGCCCTAAAAAGAAACTCCATACCCATTAGCAGTCACTCTCTATTCATCCCTCTCCCCAGCCCCTGGCAACCACTGATCTACTTTCTGTCACTATGGATTTGCCTTTTCTGAACACTTATGAAAGGGATCACACAATATATGGCCTTTTGTGATTGCTTCTTTCATTTATCACGTTTTTCAAGGTTTATCCACATTATAGCTGTATCAATACTTCATTTCTTTTTATGGCTGAATAATCACTCCATATGTGAATATATCTCAATAAAACTACTTAAATAATTGTGCAAGGAAAACAACTCCACTTTATGTATATACCAATTTGTTTATCTGTTCATCAATTGATGAATATTTGGGTTGTGTCCACTTTTTCACTGTTAGGAGCAATGCTATTATGAACATTCGTGTACAAGTTTTTGTGTGGATGTTTTCATTTCTCTTGGGTATATACTGAGGAGTAGAATTGCTGTGTCATCTGGTAACTGTGGTTAACTTTTTGAGGAACTGCCAAATGGTTTTCCAAAGGAGATGCACCATTTTCCATCCCCACCAGCAATGTATGAGGGTTCCAATTTCTCCACTTCCTCACCAACACTTGTTATTACTTGTCTTTTTATTATGGCCATTCTAGTGGGTGTGACTTCCTTTCTTTCTCACGTAAAAGTAGCATATATTTCTATACTTTTTTTTTAAACCTAACAGTTTATCTTGGGATCACTCCATATCAACATATAGAAAATTTTCTCATTCTTCTTTACAGCTGTATGGTATTCCATTATGTTTATATATATCTATTTATTTTGAGGTACTGGGGCTGGGGATTGAACCCAGGACCTCGTATGCAGGAAACTGGTGTTCAACCACTGAGCCACATCAGCTTCCCTGAATTGATTTTTTCGTCTGTTTGCTTGTTGTTTATTTATTTTTTTTATTTTTTTGGAGGCACCGGGGACAGAATCTGGGCCCTCCCATGTGGGAAGCAGGCACTCAACTACTTGAGCCATATCCGCTCCCTGCATTATGTTTATTTTTCCTAATTTTATTCAGTCAGTCTTATGTGATGAATATTTGGGTTGTTTTTGGTCTTTATCCATTTTAAATAGTACTTCAGTGAATGATCTTATACATAGATTATTTCACATTTTGCCACTGTAACTTTAGGGCAGAGTCCTAGAAGTAGAATTCCTAAATCAAAGAAAAAAATGTGTTCAATTTTTCTAAATATTGCCAGGTTCCCTGACACAGAGGTTGTGGTATTTTGCATTCCATTCAGCAATGAAGATTGCTGTACAGTGTTTCAATTGTGACTTGGTTCCAAACTTTTACAAATCAGATTTTACTTAAAACTCCTCATTGCTAGTTTCTCTTTGAAAAAAGTATCAGAAGATTTGGCATTGCTAGGCCTAAATTCACACATGATAACCATTGGCTAGAACTGAATAAAGCTACCCCTTTCTAGGGAAGGTACTCTCTAGGTTACCACAGCCCCCACTTGGCCATTTCACTTACTTAAGCTACTTTCCAGGCCCCTGTAGACATGCATTTCGACCTCTGCTCTAAGTGTGGTTGTCTGGATAGGTGGAATGGAGATTGAAAGTTTTGAGCTTGAGGATATAGGGAATACTTAAGATCATTATGTTAGAAAAACCACCAGTATGGATGTTGAAGACACTAAGAATGGTGGTAGGAAATAGGATAAGGGGATATTATGAACCCAGGGTTGGAATACATGAGGTAGGTACTTGTCCTAGAAGTGTATGGAAGATATATCTGGAAATGGAAGTAAATTAATACTCTGTGTGGCTGGCATGATCCTATCCAAAAAGGTTGTTTGTGAAGGCAACACTGTAATGGGTCTGGAAAGGACTGGAGGCAGAGAGCAAAGAGTATGTTAAACCCCTCTTGGGAATACTCTTCATGCCTTCCTCCATGTTCTGAAGATTGAGAGACCAGCAGGGAAAGTGGGGAATGGGAGAAGGAGCACCCTCTTTTTTTTTTTTTTTAAGATTTTATTTATTTATTCATTTATCCCCCCCTTGCTGCTTGTGCTCGCTGGGTCAGCTAACCACGCCGTGCGGGCAGGCCTGCCCTCACCAGGAGGCCCCGGGAACCGAACCCGGGGCCTCCCATATGGTAAACGGGAGCCCCACCGATTGAGCCACAGCCGCTTCCCGAGGAGCACCCTCTTATGTTTAGTTTAACACTCTCTGGGCTTCTCCATCTAGGTCTTGAGTATATTTTCTTGCTATCAGAAATGTGCCTTGTCTTTTTGGCTCCCCTGTCTTAACCTAGTCCCTGTTTCAGGAGAGAAGCCTCATCAGTGCCAGGTCTGTGGGAAGACCTTCTCTCAGAGTGGGAGCAGGAATGTGCACATGAGAAAGCATCACTTGCAGTTGGGAGCAGCTGGGAGTCAAGAGCAGGAGCAAACTGGTGAGAAAAGCAGGCACAGTGGAGGGCTATGTCTTCTAGGTTCAAATAAACCAAATAACTGGCCTGTGTGGTTATTTAGAAATTTTCTGATTTTGTTTAGGACAGAGAGACCTGGCCTCATAAAGTGGTTCTCCAAACAGTAGAATTACCTTCAAGCTTTTAAACATAACTATTCCTGCTGCTCATTCCCCCTTTCCCCAAACAAAACAAAACAAAAACTGATAAGTGAAATTATTTGGAAGTAAAATCTCAGAATCTGTAGTTTTAAAAGTCCCCTCTAATGAGTAATTTGGTGGTAATTGAGTGCTAATCTATTAATCAATATTTGAGTATCACTGTGAATAAAGATTTCTGTATAATAAGGATTTAAGCATTTTTACTTCTCAATCATGATTTTCCCTAACTTAAATTTGATAGCTTTTTAATTATTTTTCCTTTTGCATGTCCTTAATGGATTAATTCATTCCAAATACTCCTTTCTGAGGATCTACCCATCCTATTTCATATGATAATTCTTCAAGTGCTGATCACAGGCAAAGATATTTATCCCAAAGGCTCAATTCTTCCCCTGTAGATTCATTCTTGTTTCCCAAAAGTAAGTAAAATGGGAAGTGTCATCCAAGATAGAGGTTGACCTCTAGTTCTTTAGCAGACCAGCTTCCTTGTGAAGGAAACTGAGCACCAGCACAGCCTTGAAAGAGGTTGATGCTGTATGTCTCTCACATCCTATTGTCTTTGCAGCTGAGCCACTAATGGGCAGTAGTTTGCTTGAAGAGGCTTCAGTACCCAATAAAAACGTGGTGTCTATGAATTCCCAGCCCAGCCTTGGTAGAGAATCCTTGAATCTACCAAATACCAATTCTATCCTGGGAGTTGATGATGGTAAGACTTTTAACTCTCCTTTATTTGGGAATAATGGGCTGCAACTAGGATCAAAGAGTGAGGTTGTTTCCAAAATGATAGATTTAATTAATTTCATTTCTTGTGAGTAGCTGTGGTATAATTGAGTGACATTTGTGTTCTTTATGTCTGAAATCTTTTTTTTTTTTTAATTGTCATTGAAATGATGTAACAAAAGAAAAAACATTTTTAAAAGATAATTATCCATAATTCTAGCATCCTAGACCGATTATTTTTATCCTTCCTATTGCAGTTATGGAAGAACTTAACATTTAAACAGAACATAAACCACATTTTACTCAGGAGCTATAAAGCAATTTCTTAAAACCTTTAAAAGCCATATCTTCTGGAGAAAAAAAAGACCTCTCTAGGAAACAGTTGTTCCTCACTGGTATAGAAATTACACCCAAGTTACATAGGCCAGGCCTTGTTTTCTGAAAAACTTAACAGGTGAAGTCAGGATGTATTTATTCAAGGCCTACTGTGTGCCTGGCACCATGGAAAAGACAAAAGTAGAAGACAGGGACTTTAAAATCTGGTAGAGAAAAAACTTACATATGGGAAATAACATTGAGTAAACTGTATATAAGCAAACGTTAAATTATATGATATGGTTTGGAAGATCAGTATGAACAAGAAAAGCCCTAGAAGAAACTTTGAATTTCTTCAGATGATGTGTTACATCTGTATACTGTTTACAGTAGATTTTCTTGGTGATCCTACTAATGAACATGTAAGTGAGAACTTATGTTTTAGTTACCCATATCCTATCCAGTCAGTTTTAGGTATAAGTTTGTATAACTTCTCCATGGAGCCTACAATGCCCAGAGTATGTGACCACAATGAGCCTCCTCTCTTTCATGAATGATTACTACTGGATAACTGAAGCATGAGCCATGGAAATTGCCTGGAGCTTGTTTACCAGACCTGAAGAAGAAAGTCTCAAGGGAGGAAGGGTCACTGAATAGGAAATTTGGAGCCAGATTTAACTTAACTTCTTGATTTGCTTATATTGCACTATTTGTATCATTGGAGAATGTTTTAAGGGTTGGCTCTGGTTCCCTTATCTGCTGCCTGAGCAGCTTTTGCCCTGTTTCAAATACAGTTTAATCCAGGTATCAGTGCTAAAGCCATGTTACTCTAAGATGGTATGTAAAAAATTGGTCAATTCTATCAAGATTTCTTGTGTTTCTACCTCCCTTTCCCCTGCGCCGCTTTCATAATACTCTCCACTTCACCAATAATGATTATCAGACAAGAATTCATTTGGAAGAAATACAGGAATGTGGAATTCAGTTTTTCAGAGAGTAATTTTTAGAGTTCTTAATGAGAGGTTTGATGAAGCAGGTAAATATATCTATGGATTCATTTTTCAATGAAACATTGTTTGTTGTTTCACAGAGGTGCTTGCTGAAGGATCCCCTCGTCCCCTGTCTTCAGTGCCTGATGTGACACATCACTTGGTGACCATGCAGTCAGCGAGGCAGTCATATGAGGTTTCTGTCTTAACTGCAGTAAATCCACAGGAGGTAAAACTGTCTCTTGCTCTTACTTAGTTCCTGTGGAGTTGAATGTGGAAAGTGGTTGGGAATCTACTTTAGAGGATCTGAAAAGAAAAAAAAATTCTCCCAATTTCCATTTCCTGGAAACTTTGGTTAGAATATCTCACTTTAAGCTAAGCCTGAGTCCAGCTTTGAAAGGAGACTAAGCATTAGGGGTCTCCTAAATTAGGAGATTTGGTCAGTCACAGCCGGGATTTTCAGCTTTAAAAATCCTTTGTACATATTCTTTAATGAATGATATCTACTCCCAGTGTTGTCTGCCTCACTATGAGATGAAGATACTGCTTTTATTTTATAAAGAAAGTAATGTTTAGGGACAAAGTAGTTCCTGAGCAAAAAAAGTAGTGACAAGATCATTCAAAATGATCATTGTTCATCCTGGCAGGGTCATACAGTCTGGGGGATAGTAGGCTGAACTAACTGGGCATATAATAATGTATTCACTTACTTGTTGAGTGAGTGATTATCATCTAAAACAGACTCCAAGCATACACAACTCTGTGGTCTTGGCTCTGACCCAGAAAACAATAAAAACCAATCAGTTTCTAGAATCTGGATGACTTCATCACAAGTTCATTTCATATGCACAAGATTTTGCTAAAACCTATGAACCCAGGTCCCTTCAGCATTACAGTATATTTCAAAGTCCTCTCCCATCTTTGTCTCCTTTTCCTTTCATTATGAACTTTATATCACAGTAAGCTGTTACAGCATTCAAATAACTCTGCATTCTATAAGTGAATATTTTCAATCTGTAATATTCCTGGGGTTATCCAGGACTACAGGGACATGCATGTTAATACTTCTGCCAGGACCTTTCCCTGTATTTAGCACTGTGACTCATTGTCTAAACCTTGCTTATATATATATATATATAGAAAATTTTGCTATTGGTATCATTCTTTCCTAGGTCACCTTCTCATGGTTACAGTTTTGGAACTAATATCTACGTCTCACCTATGGAGGCTTCCTCTTTCTCCTCTGTTTTTACCCTCTTCATTTATCTGTTTTTAATTTTTTATTATGGGAGGTTTCAGAGAGTATAGTGAGAGAGAAGATAGTGTAATGAACCTCATGTACCTTTCACTCAACTTCAACAATTAACTTTCTACTGTTATTTTTTTTCTTCCTTCTGGATTTTTTTTTGTTGTTGTTGTTGTTTGTGCTGGAGTATTTTAAAGTAAATCTCAGATGTCATTTTATTTGCAAATATTTCAGTATATATCTCTAACAGAGAAGGGTGTTTTTTTTTCCCATAACGATATCTTTACTACATTCAACAAAATTAACAAATTTTTTTTTTTAATCTTTGAAAATTTCTTTTAATGGCTGGTTTGCTTGAATGAAGATTCAAACAAGGCTCATTCATTGCATTTGGTTAATATTTCTCTTAAGTCTCTCTCTTTTTGGGGTGGGGGATGGGGTTTGAGGTACCGAGGCCCAGGATTGAACCCGGGACCTTGTATGTGGGAAGCCGGCGCTCAACCACTGAGCCACATCAGCCTTTCTGAGTTGGTTTTTTCGTTTGTTTTGCTTGTCTTTTTTTTTTGTTTTTTGTTTTTAGAGGCACCGGGAACTGAACCCGGAACCTTGAAGCAGGTGCTCAACTGCTTGAGCCACATTCGCTCCCCAAGTCTCTCTCAATCCCCCCACCCCCTTTTTTCACAATGGCTACGTATTTAAGGAATTGGGTTATTTGTCCTACAGAATTTCCCACATTCTAGTTTAATTGATTTGACTCCTTTTTTGTTTAATATATTTCTCCATCCACCAGATTTCCTAAAAACTGATATTTATATTTAGAGGTTTGATTAGATTCATACCTTGTTTTGTTTTTTTGTTAGTTTTTTTCTTGGCAAGAATGCTCATAGGTGGTGGTGTTGCTTCCAGTCATATACCATCAGCAGGCATATGATATTTGGGTTGTTCCCCTCTTATTGGTCTTAGTATTGATCAACGTTATTTAAAAGTTTTAGCAGCCATTACTGATCTTGGACTAGATCTTTTTTTTTTTTTTTTTTTTTCATTAGGGCTTTCAAAATTGTGATAATCCTTATTCTCTAATTCCCTCTACTTTCATTAACTGTCATTCTTCTATAAAAGAAACACTTGAGGAAAAGCATCTCCTTCTCTTTTAACCTAGCACAAATTATTATCCTGACAAACCAATCCACACCACTCAACCTTTTCTTTTTTATATTTGAAACTTTGGAGTTTTCTTTCCTACACTGCTAAATACCTTTTTTACTGAAGCACTCCAGATTACCCCCAGATAAATGCCAGATACATTAAAACAATAATTCATTTAACAGGTATTTATTACGTTTCTACTATGTGTGAGCCACTGTGCTGGGTGCTTGTTTTACAGTAGTAAGCAAAATACACTCTCTGCCTCAAAGAGTTTACAGTCAGGGTTAGGATACCTGCCTTTTATAACTCCTTTACTATGCTAATGGTGCCCCTGGTGTTGTGCTCTGTAGAGAGGTAAGAGTGGTAGGATCAGTAAACTAAGGTGGAATAGTGCCAGTCTTGAGGGAGGCCAGGGAATATGTGTTAGATTTAAGTTGAGACCTGAGTAGCAATCACTTTGATTGAGAAGAGAGATTGGCAGAGAATAGGCAGAAAGAACAGCAATATATACAAACACAGATTGTGAGAGAGAGCAAGGTACATCTATAGAACCACGAATAGGTTGATTGAGTATTATGGGACATGGAGAGATAGGCATGGAATAGAGAAATGAGAGCTGGAAAAATAAGCAAGCACCCTTTCTTGAAAGGACTTATATGGCATGATTTTTTCCTGTGGGCCCTGGAGTGCCATTGTATGGTTTTAAATGGGTATGACATGGTCAGATTTGTGTATAGAGAATGCACAAATGGATGGCTAAACTCTGCAGGAAAGTTCTTGCAGAGCCAATCTGCAAAGACTGGGAAAGGGGATTTCCTTTCATTTTTTGTTTTGGGGTTTTGTTTTTATTAGTTCCTGGCATTCAGGGAAATCTTTGTCATAACACTAGCTGGATACAAGCTTAAAGAACATACACTTTAGTGACTAAACTCCAGAGTTGACACAGTAAAATATTAAAATGTCTAGTGAACAAAAAATTTTAAGACAAAGAAGCAGGAAACAATGGCTAATTCAGAAGCACCAAATAGTGTGCACAAAGCCATCAGTAAGGAAGCCCAGACTTTGGAAATACCAGGCAAAGACATAAAAAAAATTGTCTTAAATATGCTTAAAACACTAAAGTAAAACTGGGGGTGGAAATATTACAGGAAATCAGGAAAATGATACATGGCCAAAATGAGAATTTCCGTAAAGAGACAGAAATCATTAAAAGGAACCAAACTGATATACTGGAGCTGGAGATCACAATAACTAAAATTAAAGATTCCCTAAGAGAGGTTCAACAGCAGAGTGGAGCTTACAGAAGAATCAGTGACTTGAAGTTAGAACAACTTAAATTATCCAGTCTGAGGAGTAGAAAGAAAGAAGAACTAAATAAAAGTAAACAGAAAGTAAGATCTGTGGGACATTATCAAGTGCACCAGTATATACATTATGGGAGTCCCAAAAGGTGAAGAAAAAGAGAAAGGGATAGAAGAATATTCAGGGAAGAAAAGGCTGAAAAATTCCCAAATTTAACAAAATACATTCAATAATACACATATTCAAGAAGCTCATTGAGTTGAAAACATAATAAACTAAAGAGATCCATATTGAGAGAGATAATCAAACTGTCAAATGCCAAAGACAAAGAGAGAATCCTGAAAGCTGCAAGAGAGAAGCAATAAATCATGTACAAGGGAGCCTCAATAAGATTGTGTCAATGTCTCATCAGAAACCATAGAGGCAAGAAGGCTGGAATGACCTATTTAAAGTGCTGAAAGAAAATAGTTGCCAGGCAAAAATTCTGTAGTCAGTGTCACTGTCTTTTAAAAATGAGGGAGACATTAAGACATTTCCAGATAAACAAAAGCTGAGGGTGTTTGCCATTACTAGCCCTAGAAGAGAAAAGGAAACTAGGAAAAAAGAAGACACAATTAAAGTCAGAAATGAAAGAAGAGGAACATTACTACTGACCTTACAGAAATAAAAGCATTATATGAGGATACTATGAACAATTGTACACCAACAAAATAGATAACCTAGACAGAATGGACAAATTCCTAGAAACACAAAGAAGACCTGCACTAACTCAAGAAGAAATAGAAGACCTTAAAACAGTAACAAGTAAAGAGATTGATTCAGTCATCAGAAACCTCCCAGCAGAGAATTGTCTAGGACCAGATGGCTTCACTGATGAATTTTACCAAACATTCTAAGAATTAACACCAGTACTGTTCAAAATCTTCCAAGAAATTGAAGAGGGGGGAACACTTCCTAACTAATTCTATGAGGCCAGCATCACCCAGAAGCCAAAACTAGATAAAGATTTCACAAGAGACGGGGAAGCAGCTGTGGCTCAATCAGTAGGGCTCCCGTTTACCATATGGGAGGCCCCAGGTTCGGTTCCTGGGGCCTCCTGGTGAAGGCAAGCCTGCCCGCACGGCATGGTTAGCTGACCCAGAGAGCACAAGCAGCAAGGGGGGAATAAATGAATAAATAAATAAAATCTTTAAAAAAAAAAAAAAAAAAAAAGATTTCACAAGAGAAGAAAATTATAGCCCAATATCCCTTATGAATATAGATGTAAAAATCCTTAAGAAAATACTAGCAAACTGAACCCAATAGCACATTAAAAAGATTATATAGGGTGGGCTAAACATTCGCTATATTAGAAACCATGCATGTGTCCCCAGACCTCGTTTTCCTCCCTAGGTCTGGTTTTTAGAATGCTGGTGATAAACTAAGCCTGATTTATTATATGACCATCCTGTATGGGAAAAGACTGTAACTCTAGGTATCTCTGGTCAACCTTAAGAGATATAGCAGGGGGCTATATCTGGTTGGCGTCCATCTCCCATATGGAGGGACCTGGGTTCGATCCCCGGGACCTCCTGGTAAAAATTTTAAAAATATATAGAAGGTGCGTCGGCCGCCAGGCCCTGTGCGCGGGTGCACCACCAGTTTCCGCGAGCCACACAGCAAGATGATGACATAATAGGAGAGTGACACAAGGGAGAGGCAAGATGAGACGCACCGAAAAACCAGCAACTAAGGTGGCGCGGGCAGGATGCCTCTCTCCTACATCAGAGATTCCAAGGATTGAATCCCAGTGAAGACAGGAGGAGAAGGATGAGAAGAGAGGGCAGAAAATGGACACAGAGTTGCCCAGCGAATGGACACAGAAACAGCAAAAACGGGGGGGGGGGGAAGGGGTGTAAAAATGGATAAAAGTAAATAAATAAATAAATCCTTAAAAATAAAAAAAAATAAAAAAAAAAAAAAAAAAGATTATATAGGGGAAGTGGATGTAGCTCGAGCAGTTTGGTGCCTGCCTATCACATGGGAGGTCCCGGGTTCTGTTCCTGGTGCCTCCTAAAGAAGATGAGCAAGACAGTGAGTTGACGTGATGGGCTGGTGTGGCAAGTTGACACAATGAACTGATGCAACAAGGAGACACAATGAGGAAACAACAATGAGAGACAACCAAACAGGGAGCGGAGGTGGCTCAAGCGATTGGGCCTCTCCTCCCACATGGGAGGTCCTGGGTTTGGTTCCCAGTGCCTCCTAAAAAGATGAGCAGACACAGAGAACACACAACGAACAGACACAGCGCAGACAGCGAGCACAAAGACAACGAGGTGTGAGGGGAGAAATAAATCTTCAAAAAAAAGATTATATAGGGAGCAGACGTGGCTCAAGCAGTTGAGTACCTGCTTCCCACATGGGGGGTCCTGGGTTCAGTTTCTAGTGCCTCCTAAAAACAAAAAACAACAAGCAAACAAATGAAAAAAATCAACTGAGGGGAACTGATGTGGCTCTGTGGTTGAGCACCGCTTCTCACATATGAGGACCTGGGTTCAATCTCTGGCCCTAGTACCTCAAAAAAAAAAAAAAAATTATATAACACGAACAAGTGGGATATATCTGAGGAATGCAAGGGTGGCTCATCATAAGATCAGAGTCAGAAAGTAATTTAGTTTGTCAGGGCCAGGGATCAGGTATGGGGAATGGGTTCAGAGTTTCTGTTTGCTTTAATTGAACAGTTTTGGTAGTAGATGGTGGTGATAGCACAGCATTGTGAATATAATTAATACCATTGGATTGTATACTTAATAATATGTATATTTTACTGTAAGTATGTTACCACAATAAAAATTGAAGAAAAAAAAAGAAACTATCATGGAATATATATCAAAAACTATAAGTTAGCTCTTGTTCAAATGGTTCATATTGGACAGTTTCTGTTTTTCCCTTATTGCCTGGTCTCCCAGTAGAGTGAGGACTTATTCTGCATGTCAAATGCAACCCTGGGACTTTTGTATTCTCCTACCAACAAGTGTCATCCCTTTGAGTTCACATTTTTGAACTCAAGAACCAGTGTGATTCCCAGCTAGTTTTAACTATATCTTAGGATATTTTCCAAATAAAACCAAAGCAGAATGAATTCTTTAACATTTCTTTTAAAGTGTCATTGCTGAGTTTGAGCGCAAACATCTGGATCTTTGCAGAGATTAAAAACAGTATTTCCACATCCCCATTATAGAGCATCAAATGAAATCTGGTTTCTTTAAAGTTAAATTCTCTGTAAGTAACCTTCATACATCCTGATATCTATAACCAAAAGAATGAAAGAGGACCCCTATTTCACCCCCTATACAAGAATCAACTCAAAATGGATCAAAGATCTAAATATAAAAGCCAGGACCATAAAACTACTAGAAGAAAATGTAAGGAAACATCTTCAAGACCTTGTAGTAGGTGGTGGTTTCTTGGACCTCACTCCCAAAGCACGTGCAACAAAAGAAAAAGTCGATAAGTGGGACCTCCTCAAAATTCAACACTTTTGCACCTCACAGGACTTTGTCAGAAGGGTGAAAAGGCAGCCAACTCAATGGGAAAAAATATTTGGAAATCCCATATCTGATAAGGGTTTAATATCCAGGATATATAAAGAGATGTTACACTCAACAATAAAAAGACAAATGACCCAATTAAAAAATGGGCCAAAGACTTGAATAGACGTTTCTCCAAAGAAGAAATACAAATAGCAAAAAAAACACATGAAGAAATGCTCAACATCACTCATGATTAGGGAAATGCAAATCAAAACTACAATAAGATATCATTTCACACCTATCAGAATGGCCACTATTAAAAAGACAGAGAACTACAAGCGTTGGAGAGGATGTGGAGAGATAGGAACACTTCTTCATTGTTGGTGGGAATGCAGGATGGTACAACCACTATGGAGGACTGTTTAGCAGTTCCTAAAGAAGTTGAATATAGACTTACCACATGACCCTGCAATACCACTGCTGGGTATATACCCAGAAGAACTGAGAGCAGTGACACGAACAGACATCTGCACACCGATGTTCATAGCCACATTATTCACCATTGCCAAAAGTTGGAAACAACCCAGGTGTCCATCAACAGACAAATGGATAAACAAACTGTGGTCTATTCACACGATGGAATATTATGCAGCTGTAAGAAGAAATGAAGTCATAAAGCATATGGCAGCATGGATGAACCCGGAGGACATTAAGTTGAGTGAAGCAAGCCAGACACAAAAGGACAAATACTGTATGAATGCGTTACTATGAACCAAATATATTGTATAATATATTGTTTGATTCAAAAAAAAAAAATTTGTTTGTATCCATTACAAAAAAAAAATTTTTTTAAAAAAAACATCCTGACTTGAATAATTTAATTATTCATTTTATAATTCCAGTTTTAATTCTGAATTTCACTGTATTTGTATCATTTTCTTTTCTTTTCATAATTAAATGGAGACCAGTTCCATCAATTACTGTGCAAAACCCATTTCAGCAGAAGCTTTGGGTATAGAGTAGAATGTCAGTGTTACTGGCCATCCTGCCTGAGCCCCCCAGCCTTATCTCCCTTCATCACAGGAAAGATATTCTTTTAAGCTCTGGGAATCCCTAGATTTCTTTTGAGTGGGTTTCAGCTCTCATATAGAACTCCTATTGGGAACAGCCTACCTTTCTTCTTTCCCTTCTCCTACTTGAGCCTTCGACCTTTGCCTGGGCTAATGACTTAACGCTTTTGATCCCAGCATTACTGATTTCACCTGAAATTATAGACTCCTTCACCACTGGCTATTGAGTAAATAACTATTGTTTTTCTTCTTCCTCTTTCCTTAGAGTCAAAGCAACAAACTCTGACTTAATCTCTTGGTCCTTGAGACTTAGAGTCAATAGTGCCTTCTACCAAAAAACCACATCCTCCCACTTCATCCTGTTATCTTGAACATCTTTGTAGTGACTAGAGTTGCTTTCACAAGACCATTCCTCATATAGAAGGAATACTTAAGGGTCAGCTGCATGAGTGTTATACAGCTTTTTCAGGCCACCTTATGTCATCACTCACTGGTTTGTGTCTCCCAGAAATCTGGTTGATTTGACCCATCTTGTCAATGATTATACTAAAGTGCTGCTGGGTTAATTCATTATTCAGGGCTTGTTAGTTGTAGGGGATTTGGGGTGCACAAGTTTGGCTTATAGACTGAGGATATTTTATTGCCATAGTGTAAGCCTAATATTATGACGTGGACAAAGTACTGTCCTAAGGCTAGGATAAGAATAAAATCTGTCAGTCTGTGTGCTTTGGAACTAGATGTCCTTGACTGTGGTGTGATATCTATCCATATATATATATATTTATATTCCCAAAAGGCAATACAGAATTTTTAACAAAACGCATGGGAAAAGAATTGAGTTACATTCCAAATGCAGTGAGAACAGCAGTATTTATTAACTAGATGTTTTTAAAACATGCAGCGTCTCAACAAAGGGGCTTATGTAGTAAGACACAACTTTTTGTTACCAGCCGTGTTAATAGTTTGATGATTAGAATTAGGAAGCAGTGATTTAAGCATTTTACATCTTAATATGATTCTCGTATATACACATTCTATTGTTTAAGCTATGTTTTAGTAATTTGGTTTGGGTGGACATAGAAATATTACTGTTTCCTATTTAAATTATGGCAAATCAGCTCCAAATTAAATGTTTTTATCAGAAAATGAACCATAATTTTATGAGGATGCCTCTATATATGGTATATGGGTGTGTGTGTATGTGTGTATATGTGTGTGTATGTATTTGTATATATATGAATTTAGTAGTAATTTCTGGTTTCCTATCAGGTGTCCAGTCTCCTCTTTTCCCTCTCCCTTCCTAAAAGTATTCCTAACATTTAGGTATCTACCCTAGTCCATGTAACCCACTTTTAATCCTTTTACTTAGTATGAATTACTTTTCCTATAATTCCGCCATAACATATTTTAGATTTTTTAAAAAATCTTTTACAGTTACTAAACCAAGGAGATTTAACTGAAAGACGGACATAATCGTGGGTGTTGTCTTCTGGAAGAGCAGCTCTGTCTGATCCCGGAGTGCATACAGTGGGAACAGGATGCTTAAGGCTCAAGATCTGCCAGAACCAAAATGAGTCTGTGAACTACAAGACCTTGCTTTTGCCTCTGGTCATCTTCCCTGGCATACAAGATGAATGTAGGAAGGCTTCTCTTCAAACTACCATCTGATCCAGAGAAGGAACAAAGCAGTGAATGTGGTGGGCTGAGTAACTATACTTACTTGTCTCCCACTGCAAAATTTTGGAATGGACTTGTCTCAAAAGTGAATTTGAATTTGGATTTTGTGTTGGCTGAAGTTTCTCATGACTGTTGAAGGGAGGTTTTCCTTTGAAGAGTTTTCATTCCAGACTCAGCTGTCTTTTCACATGGATAAACTAAGTCCTGCCACCAACTGCAAAACTTCACCAAGAAGTTGAGTTTTCAAGATGCCTTGTTGCTTTGGAGAAGGGAGTGATGTCAATTATTTTGTGATATTCTTCCTTTAGCAACCTGAGTAAGAGACTCTTTGCCCCACTGAGCTGCAAAAAATAAATTACTTGAATCCCCCTTGGCTCAGGCTGAGGTATTGTCTTGTCCTATACACCTCTACTCAGTCACTTTGCTTTCTTTGTTTATAGAACATACAGTAGCATGTTAAGAAAGTTTTATCTTTTTTTATTTAAAAATCACAGGATTAAGAGCATCAATTGTTTTCCCTTTAAATAAACGAAACAGCCTGGTCAGTATTTTGGCTCCTTGTATTGGACAAAATTTATCTTAGGAGAGTAAGAAAATAGCTCATTATTTCCCTTTTAGATAAGGCACTGATTTAGTAGTCTTGGGAAACAAGAGATGGGCGTCTTCATCTCTGACTAGCAGTTCCAGATGGTAGTAATCAGAGTATCACTCTTCTACCACAGGTAAGATACTCTTGAGTCTGGAAAAATAGCAATGACATAGATACTTTAAGTTTTCCAGAAAGACAGTTTTAAAAAAATGAGAAAGTTGCTTCTGTCGGAGTAGCCACTAGCTATCATCCTGTCTCTGTAGCTACTGAGAGACTTTGTATGTTGTTTTTTTTTTTGGTTTGTTTGTTTGTTTTTTCAAGATACCAGGGGCCGGGGATTGAGCCTGGGACCTTTTTGTGGGAAGCTGGTGCTCAACCTGAGTTGGTTTTTTCCTTTGTTTTGCTTTTGTTTTTTTTTGTTTTTTTTTTTTTTTTTTCTAGATAGCAGTGGGAACTGAACCCAGGACCTCCTGTGTGGGGGGCAGGTGCTCAACTGCTTGAGCCACATCTGTTCCCCTGTACCTTTTGTTTGTTTGTTTTAAGGATTTATTTTATTTATTTATCCCCCCCTCCCTCATTGTTTGCAGTTGCTGTCTGCTCCCTGTGACCATTTGCTGTGTGCTGTGTCTGCTCGTCTTCTCTTTAGGAGGCACTGGAAACCAATCCCTGGACCTCTTCCATGTGGAAGAGAGGCATTCAATCAGCTGAGCCACCTCAGCTCCCTGGTTTGTTGTGTCTCTCATTGCCTTTCCTCTTTGTCTCTCTTTTGTTGCATCAGCTTGCCATGCCTGCCTGCTGCACCAGCTCACCTTCTCCAGGAGGCACCAGGAACTGAACCTGGGACCTCCCATGTGGTAGGCAGAAGCCCAATTGCTTGAGCCACATCTGCTTCTCCTCGTACCTATTATTAGTGAGAAGAAAACTATTGTATTCAAAAGATCACCTAAGGGAGACGGGTGTGGCTCAAATGGTTGGGTGTCCGTCTCCCATATGGAGGGACCTGGGTTCAATCCCTGGGATCTTCCATTAAAAATAATAATAATAAAGTGTTTTAAAAAAAAAACCAAAAACCATCACCTAATATTAAAAAATCATGGCTTTTGGAGAAATTTTATTTAAAATGAACCTCATCCGGACACACACACATACATAAAGTGACACATTCTAAACTGGTAACAGGAAAGAATTAACTGCTGTTTTACATAATTAAATTTCTTAATTCATTAATGACATGCATAATTCTCCTATACTATATAGATTGAGTTTATGGCAATTTCATGTATTCTAAACATGCGTGCTTTTATAGAGAGCAATGGATGGTTTTCAACCAGGGAACAGTTGCCACAACTAGGAGGTTACAGTGGCATCTAGTGGGTAGAACCCAGGGATGCTGCTAAACTCCTGCCTTGTATAGGCCAGCCCCTCTACCCCAACAAAGAATTATCCCATCCAAAATACCAATAGTGTTGAGGTTAACTAGAGGTTGCAAACTTGTGTGTGTATTTGTATATAGACATGGTCTAAATCTGATCTACGGATGTACTTTGTTTTGTCCACACAATATTTCTAAATGACTTTTAGTTGCCAATATGTAAATTTCTGGCTTCTCTTGAAAACATGATTGATCTAGCAATATGGGCCTGTATTACAGCAGGGTTTATACTCTCCGGTTTCCACTTTCTCTCCTGTCTTATACCCCACCCATTTGACCCACTTATGTTTCCTGCCTAGTCCCTGCAGGTGTTTGGCCTTGTGCCCTTTTTTTCTGCACCATTGCGCTTAAGTGTGAGGCACAAAGCAAGAACCCTTAACTCTGAGTATAAATCCGTCCACCCTAAACTTCTCCACTTTGATTTGCTGGAACCACTCCATGTTATCTGCTACTCTTCCCATTTTCTAAGATAAGCTGTGACTCAACCCACGTTAACTACTTAATAGTCAAAATTTTAAGTATATTGATTAAGCAAGTGATTTGAGATTTTCTGGTAATTCATAAAACAGCTCCTCCAGTTCTTTCTTGGGGCTTGTAGGCTGTTCTGGAGATTCTTTTAAGTCCTGCTGTGGATCTCTGAGGCTGTGTTTTGTGGTTTCATGGATGCTGCAGATTAAATTAAAGCATTATTAATAATTTTTAATTAAAGCATTACATCAGTTTTAAGAATGGTCTCAAATAGCATGTTCATTATTTTATATGGGGTGTCAAGGAAAATTTCCAGGGGGGTTAGCTGGGATAGGAACTAGGAGAGCCATCAGGATTTAAGAAACAACAAACGAGAGATTTGGAGATACTGTGTTTTTCTCCCTATATATAAATAATTATATAATATTAAAATGGGTTATGGAGGAGGTGGAACTCATGAGTTATTTTTAGCTGTTTTATCGTTTTACAGAAAGTCAAAATATATATGTTGTTTCTTCAAAGGTGAAGTGGAAATACTTTTGACTCATGGCATTGGAACTGGAAGACAATCTTTTTCCAAATGAAAGATCTAAACCTAGTATGTAATAGTTATATTTTATTCAGAACTGAACTGCTCTCCATGGAGGTCTATGGATTAGTATTATGGAAATACAGGATTTGGGCCTCAAAATATGAGTGGCTTTTCTTAAGTTTTCCCAGTGGCATTATTAGGCATGGCAATTTAAAGAGAGGCAGAATGACAGCCTTTCGGGTTACCTGGGGGAATCATCAATTTCTGACTCTTTCCATTTTACAGCATAGGTGTCTTGACACTTGTTCCTCACAAAGTCTTCATCCAGCCCAGCCTGCTTCAGGGTGTCTCTGTACCGTTGTTCTGCTTCTTTCCTGGCAATGTCCTATGGAGTGGGAATTAATCTGCTTTAGCTATCTTGTGAATTACCAGACAATTCGAAATTACTTGCTTAATCAGTGTTCTTACAATACTGCCCTTCCATTTGTGCAACCATTCTGGCTGGGCACAAATGCGAATGAAAACTACACAGCCTGTTTTCAAACCTTAATGTGTGTATGAATCACTTGAAAATCTTGTTAAAATGCAGATTCTCATTTGGTAGCTCTCAGATGGGACCTGCAATTCTGCATTTCTAACGGTCTCCCAAGAGTTGCCAGCTGTTGTCTAGGAACCAAGTCCTTGCTTTCTGAGAAGCAAGGACTTAGAGCTTTGGGAGACCAAGTGAGACCCAGATAAAAAAGATGGACTAAAATGTTTTAAGATTTAAAAGCAACCAAAACCACCATTAGGAATACTAAAATATAACAAATATGAAGTAAGTTGCATTAGTTTAGTAACACTAAGAACAAAAAGATAAAATGGTCTGCATGTGGACCAGAAAAAGAGATTTATTTTGTTTTAAGTGTTCAAGAGCAAAATCATACGGAGTATTTTGTATTTTTCCTGGAGAGGTGAAAGATATGGTGAGATCTGAGAGTGAGCTTGCTTTGCTTGAAACAAATTAACATAAAGAGGACAAGTCAGCATAAGAAATCTTGAACAGTCAAGTTATTAAGTATATATACATATAAGAAGTCCAGTTGTGTGGGTAGGGGGTGGAGGGTTGGAGAGTTGGAGTGGACTCAAATAATGCACTGGCTGTAAGATGGAATATATGGCTAGCTAATGCCCAGCAACAGGAATATGGTCACTAGGGAACCCCAACTTTTGTCTGAAGATCTGGGAGAGAAGGATCTGAAGAGCCAGATGCAGACCAAAGCTGCCTGGGATTGGTGGTCCATATAAGTAGCTCCAAGGGCTCCCTAGGGAGATCTCAACCAAGACCAACTTCTCTAAAAGTCTAGAGTACATCTTAAAATGATTCTTCCTTCCTGAAAGCTTCTTAATCTGGAAAGGGCCTTCTGGGTCTATAAGCATCCTAATCTTTAGAGACCTATAAATGTGTTACAGCTCTAGAGACTGGGATGCCCAGGGGCACCAACACTGCTAGAGGAGAGATGCCCTTCCAGCACTATGAACAACAGCAACAGCAGAGCCAGACAATTTCAGTCATGTTAGTAAGTTAAAAATGTTCTTACTAACAGCCAAACTGTCACTGCATCTCTGGGATATAATCCCCATTCTGATTCACACTGAAAGCTTTAGGAAGTGAAATACTCCCTTATCAATGCCTTTGGGCTCCAGTCTTTGATGAAATCAGTCTAAACGATGTTTCCCACTGCACTACTTATTTAGGGGCAAGATAGTAGTAATAAAATGGGCCCAATATAGAATCTCTGAGCCTGAAGGAAATGTTTAATAACCAGGTATTAAAATCGTGTACCAGGAAGTAGATATGGCTCAAGCAGTTGGGCACTTGCCTACCACATTGGAGGTCCCAGATTTGGTTCCCAGTGCCTCCTAAAGACAGTGTGCTGACGTGATGGGCTGGTGAAGTGAGCTGATGCAACGAAGAGACACAGGAAACACAGTGATAGACACACAACCAGGGAGCCGAGGTGGCTCAAGTGATTGGGTGCCTCCCCTCCCACATGGGAGGTCCCGGGTTCGTTTCCCGGTGCCTCCTAAAAAGATGAACAAAGAGCAGACAGCAAGTGCAAACAACAGGGGGTGGGAGGGGGATAAATCTTTAAAAAAAAAAAAAAAATCATGTAATAATTTTGGAGATCCCTTTCATCTGAGGAAGAAGAAAATTATGGTTTAATTTTACCTTGGTAACTTGTTCGAAGAGATAGGGCTTTGTTTGTACTCTCTTCTTCATTTCCTCCAACTCTTTCTTATACTCTTTTGCTCTCTTACGGTCATTGTTCCTGGAATTAACAAGATTTTTAGAAGGAATTCTGTTCTTTTCCAATCCAGAATACTCTTCATTCCAGTTATGCACAATGTACTCCCACATACATTGTAAATTCCTAACTGTGCCTAGCAAAATCCTTGATTCCGTGCAATTATAGGAGCCTACCCTAATTTCATTTTGTCATTTTCAAGGCCATTGATCTGTTGGATTGCGAGACAAGCACCCCTTTGACACAAGGAGGACACTGACCGGTTCTCTTTGAGCTTTGCTTTGAACACCTCCTCCAGGCTTTTATGGGGATCCATGGCTTTTGCACGCAAGGTCACAGATTTAGACATTGCTTGACACTTCTTCTTGTGCATCTCTAACCACTGAGTACTCTCATCTGCTTTGTCCTTTTTTTCAAGTGAACTTCTAAAAGTAAGGAGATGAAAAAAAGAATATAGATGACCAATTTGGGTATATTTAAAAGCAATCTTACTGTAACCTCTGTGCAAAGTAAGTTGGTGTTTTCTGTTAATTGGGTAGGTAATTTACCATAGCTGGCATTTAGAAAGAATGAGATTGTGGGATTGAATGATGTGGTAAGTGAAGCCTCCTCAGCACTATGGTGATTCATTTAATTAAACTAATTAAGCTAAGAGTTAAAATAGTCTTGCTTAAATAGCCACTCAGTAGGTCTTTGCCAGGCTTCTTGCCTATCCAGAAACAAAATAATACTAATACCAACCATTCACTTAATTACCTACCCTGAACCAAGCACATGTGGGCATCAATAAGTGTTTTATATAGTCCATTATCTTCTATCAACCATAACTGCCCTAATGAGGCAAGGTCTGTAAGCCCCCAGTAGATGAGATTGAGGTTCAGAGAGGAAAAGCCTCTTGCTCAAAGCTGTCTGGCATGCCAATGCAAACGCCAGGATTAGAACCAGGATCTGACTCCCAAGCCTCTGCCCTTGACCACTGGGCTGTAAGCAGTGGGCTGGAAGGTGCATAGATTCATGGTCCTTTGGGAATACAAATCTGTCTTTCCAAAGAGAACTGGAAATGAGGCCTCCAAAGCACAAGACATTTAGAGGTCAATTTGCTGCACTTAGTTTGTGTACGTTTTTTCCTCCAAGGTACTATAGAGTTTCACCAAAAGGAAAAAAAAAAAAATTCTTGCATTGGATGCTTAAATTCAAATGGATGGATTAGGAAGGAGGGCATGAAAGTTTAATCTGCAGTTTTAATATACGAGACCTCCCTATCTGGGAAAGCAGATAGGGACATCCTCTACAGATGGTCCAGCCTCTTGTTCATGGGGCCTATCTTATTGGGACCTCAGGATACTAAGGCTTTTATTCCTGATTTAGTAACTCTTCCTAGGAAATGTGAGGAATGAGGAAGTATCCTTTGATTCTAAATGCATTTCTAAAATCCCTGTTGTGGGTCTTCAGAGCCAAGTAGCTTCAATGTACTCCTCTGTGAGCCCCACCAGAAAGCACTAAGAATCAGTCCTCTCCTGGGGCTGCCATCAGGCCATGACTTATGCTCACTTCTGCTCCAGAGGCCTAGTGGAGAAACTGTTCTTGGCGGGAAGAGGAGAGGGGAAGGACTGGCTTGAGAACAGGGATCATGATAAGAGTTAGGCCAGTTAAAGAGTGAAAAATGAGGTTCCTGCTTTCCAACTGACTTCTGATAGCAGCTCCCAAGATGAATTGCAGAGAATCTCAAATCTCTGCAATAGATGTCTCATTATCCCCTTTGTGGCAGGTTCAGCCGCCTGCCATCATGCTTCCCTGACTTCTTATTCCTCATTGCTACCTCCCTCTTTCACCTATGGGCCTTTATTCATGTTGTTTTCTCTGGCTGGGACTCTTCCTCTCCAGCCTCTGGCCAACTCCTCATTCTTTGGATATCACCTTATTCATCATCTATTATTCCAAGAAACTTCTCTGCCTCAGGCTGCTTAGTGCCCTCACAGTCCCCTGTACCTCCATCATTGCACTACTTAAAAAACATTGTGATTGCCTGTTGGCTTTTCTGTATTTCACACTAGATAAGAAACTGTAGGTTCCATAAGTTTTCTCCAGCTTTAACACTGTGCCTGGCACATAGTAAGTGCCCCATGAATATTTGCTGAATGATGGCTAGATGTTCTCTAGCACCAAGCATGGAGTCACATATTTCAGTACCAAAGAGAGAATTCCCTCTGACCCCTTGAGGTCTCTGATGACGGGAGAGGAGGCCCAGCAGCAGGGTAGATTCCAGCATTCGAACCAAGGTCAGAGCATTATGAGTCTCATGTGGCCCCACCACTCACCTGATTACAGATTCCCTCTTCCTGGTGGCATCTGTGATGTGCACAGGGAGGGTGTTGGCAGAGAGGGAAGCAAGGCCGCTCAGAGGACGACTCCTTGGCAGGGGTGTGGCAGGAGCCCGTGGGGCATCCTAAAAGATATGAAGGCTGGTATTGGTGAGACAGTATGTGTGTTTAGTTTCTATCTTAACCTAGGATTCAATTTCAGTGAAGGTTTAGTCAAACTGTGAATCTTCATGTTCTCCCGGGAATAAGGCAAGGGTAATGAGATCTCAAATTTAGGAACCAGGTCAAGACTTGAATCACAATCCTGAAGTTTTTAATCAAGTAAGAGTTTCTTAGAATTGGCAAAAGGACACAAGCAGTTGATCCCAACTCCCTGCCTTTTGGACCTGCTTGGACTTACTTCTGCAAAATCTCAAGAGAGAGGAAAGAAAAGGAAGTATTCTTGTGGTCTTTTTTTTTTTTTTCCTTTTTTAGGAGGTACCAGGGATTGAACCCGGGACCTTGTACATGCAAAGCAGGCACTCAACCACTGAGTCACACCCACTCCTGTTCTTGTGGTCTTGAGTTTCTAGGAATTGAGGATCTGCTTACAATTGAGCTGGGGTTTTTTGTTTGTTTGTTTTTTGTTTTTTAATTAGACTGAAAAATGTCATGAAAAGTGTGCCTTCCACTGAGAACTGCCTAGGTTGGTCCACCCCTGAATTTCAGGCCTGGCCCTGACCTTCCCCTGCCGTGTGGGTTCTCACCCTCCCTCCAGGTGCACCAGCATCACCCTGGTGCCGAGTACGATACAGGCTGGTGGTTCTCAGTTGAAAGGGCTTGATGCGAGTGGCCTCTCGGGTTTCCTTTCTTTTGGCAGCTCTCCTCTGGAAGGCCTTGTAAAGGCCCTCATAGTCAGGGACAGCAGGATTCACCCGAGGCTGGAATCCAAAGTCAGTCTGCAGAAACCCAAGCTTTTCCTTCCGGGTTCGGGTAGCTGTTCGAGACTGTGGGTCAGCCTGGCTCTGAGCAGAGGCTATAGGGGAGGAAGCCATCTGGAGCATGTCCAGGGCCCTCATGCGGATGCGGATTTTCCTGAGGAGCTCAGCTTCTGTGGAAGAAAATTCAAGGTGGTGATAGATAAGATGGGACCAAGTCAGAAGCCTCATACTACAAGGTTCGGAGACCTTCCCCTCTTTTAAATGGCAATAACATGATAGAGTCGACTGTTAACTTCAGAAATTTTGTGAGTCAGTTGGCGTCATGTGAGAAGCTTGAAATCAGCCATGATGAGAGTATTTACACTACAGAAAATGGCAAACACTACAAACCAGGGATTGGCCTGGAGAGCTAGTGGATAAACACAAACCAGCATACCACTGCCTGCATGCCAAATCCTTTTGGTAACAGACCCAGCAGCAACTACAATTTACACATGCTCAGCACTTGCTAGGATTCCTTCTGCAGAGACTGGAACTAGAATGAAGTAGGCCAGTCACAAGCTTCTGTCCCAGGTTTCCCCATGTCAGAGCAAGGCCCGACCATCTACCCAGCTGCCAACCCCACTGGCCAAATTAGCACTGACCCCTCCCTCTCTCAGCTAATCAGTCACAAGTTCTGCAGTCTTTCTCTAACCTTTCTCTAGTCCATGTACTTTTCATTGTCCCTGCTACTAGTTTAGTAATTTCTCAACTGAATTATTAAAATAGCCTAATAGATCAACATCCATCCAGCCTTGTCCCCTCCGCCCCCTTTAATTATCTACACAGCAATCACAGTAACTGTTCTGAGCTGCATATCTGATCACGAGCCACTTAATTAAAACCCTCAGGGGCTCCCCAGAGTTCTTGGGATGAAGTCCAAATTCTCTAACTCGGCCTACAAGGCCCCCTTCTCTGGCCTGTATCTCTTCTCTCTCCCTACTCTCCTCCCTTTTCCTTTTCCCATGGTCTCTTTCTACCCTTTACCTTCCCATCCCTTGAATGTGCTCAGTTTTCTATTACCTCCATGCTGTATCTCTGGTACACTTCTCCTTCCTCTTCACTGAATTAACCACACCTCATCCTTCAGGGCTCAGCCTAAATGCTGACTTTCTTGGGGGGCCTTCTCTAATTGCTCTCACCCACTCACTGTACCCTAAGTTAGAGCTTCCTGCTATATGCTCCATAGGACCCTCATGCTTCCCTCTTTTGCCTCATTGCAAATGACTCCTCAAATTTGTAATTGTTTACCATCTGTCTTCCTCACTTACCTACAAACCCATGTCTGGTTATTCATCATAGAACAGTACCCCATGCATTGTACATATTAGTGAATGAGTGAATAAAGCCTTAGCTCCTTATCTTAGAGCTACATTCTTGAAATGTGTAAATAAATAATCATCCCTTGAGTAATTTCAATGATTATAATTACCTCACCAGTATGAGGAAGGGGCTGGGGAGCTTTTCTCAGGTACAGCTGGCTAGTGGTGGCACTGGCCTTAGGTGCTCCTTGGATATCTCATTGGTACTCTGATCTGACACCTGGCTTGGCTCAGAGACCTTCACATTCACTCATTGATAGAGATGTCAGCAGGATGAACTTTGGGGATGCTATAGAACAGGTTCTTAACAAGGGGTCCGTGAAATTCAAATTGAAATTCAAAATTCGAAAAAACATTATTCTTGTGGGATGTGTTGGTGCAGGTGTGATATATGTATTAAATAATACACAGTATAGTGTGGACTTAGTAAGGGGTCTGTGGTTTTCACCTGACTGGCAAAGGGGTCTGTGGAACAAAAAAGGTTCAGAACCCCTGCTATAGGACCTCCTACCCCTTGCTTCTTATCTAACCCTACCCCCATGGCCTGCACTGAGTACCTGTCCAGCACAGCCTCTATTGAGTCCACCCCATCAGCTCATCTCCAAGCCCAGGCTGACTCTTGTGCCCTGACTGAATCCCTACAACACCTCTTGGTACCCCCAGGTAGGAGGCAGTGAGGTGCCATGCCTGTCTTTACCCTGGAGTTTGTCCCCGAGGGCTGGCTCCAGAATGGACTTGGGGATATTCCTGGTGGCCTTCTGCTTGGGGACCTTGGCCTGAGCTGTGGTGGCCAAATCCCTCTGTCGAACAGCTTCCTTTCGCTGCTCTTCTTTCTCCAGGAAGTTGAAGGGCTTCAGGGAAGACAGGAGCAGTTCCTTCCTCTTCTGGATCCCTTCCCGCCTGCGGGCCTCATTGCGCTCCATGATCTCCTGGTAGAGGGGCAGGTAGACATGTGCAGGCACAGGCTGTGCTCGGAACTGCCGGTGGCACTCAGCCTCCTCCTGGCCCTGCCTCTGGGCCTGCTGCCTCTCACGCTCGAAGGAGGCAGGAGAGGCCAGCCACTGGGCCTTCTTCCGGACCTCACGCAACGTCATCTGGAATGGCTGAGGGACAGTGATAGACGACGCCCAGGAGCTGATACTTCTGTGCTGGGAATGAGGCCTGGAGATCAAGGGTGGGCTGGGCCGGGCCCTGGGACTGTCCGAGATAAGGTTGGTCAGGGAGCTGCAGCGCCTTCTGGAGTCACATCTGGGAGGAGAAAGCAGGTGGGTAAAGGACAAGGCAGCCAGGAGACCTGGCTCCTCCCCAGTCCTCCCTGTCCCTCCCCAGTCCTCCATTCCCAGCAGGTCACAGCCAGCTTCTCAGCCTCACATCATAGCCCCACAGGCCTCTATGCCTGCACCTTTCCCAACCAGGCCTCCCTGTTTGCCCCAGATCATCCTAACAGTTCTAGTGGGAAGTTTCTTTTCAGAATTGGTCCAGGAGTTGCCCCTTTGCAATACAGTATTTTCATATGAGAGAGAGAACAGTGCAGTGGTGCCAAGCAGGGCTTTAGAGTCAGACAGACCCAAGTTCAATTCTTGTTTCCAGCAATGACCAGTTGTGTGACCTTAAGCAAGTCACATAATCTCTTGGAGCCTTAATTTCCTCATCTGTAGAATAAGAAAAATAATATCTACTTACAAGGTTATTGGGAAGAGAAAATATTAAATGAAATAAGGTACACATGCATATAACAGTGCTTGGCCAAGGTAAATGTCCAGTAAATGGCAACTAGTACCACCGTTTTCATTATTGGGGATCAATTCCAATGCTTCAGGTGACTGTTACCCAAAGTGATTTAGGATTTTTGGGTAAGAATCAGAAGCCTTAGTTGGACCTGAAGGCTGATCCTGAGCTGGAACCTGGCTAAGCAGCAGCTTGCAGATAATGGCCTTTGCTTTACAGAGGAAGAGAATGACGCCAAGAGACATGCTATGACTTATCCAGAGTTGTGGAGTGGGGTAGCTGATGAACTGTAGTGCCTTACCTCGGAGACTGAGGGTACTGGACCAGTGGTTTCCCCCGGCTGTTGTCTTGGAAGAAACTCTCTAAGTCCTCCTCATCTTCAGAGCGGTTCTTGTCACTGTCTGGGTCTGACTGATAAAAGGATTCCAGCAGACACCAACTGCCTTTCTGTTTTAGAGCCTGTAGAGTCTCATAAAAGCTCCCAGTTGAGTCATGAGAACTGGAATCCGTCTCTTCTTCTGGGCTGAGGAACTCATCGAGTTTGCCAGCCCTGGGCAAGACCAGCCCATCCCCAGGCAGCTCCTCTTCTGCCTCTGTGTCTGAAGAGGATTTGGGGGGAAATATCTAAAGTGAAACACAAATATTCTGTGGGTCAAACTAAAATTTCAAATTCATTCCATACATAATTCTAAATCTCACTTTGAATAAGCCTTTATATATTAGGGACTAGAGGGGAACAAAGAAAAGTAATTTCTTTGCTCTGAAGAAACTTCACAACCTGGTACATGGAGAGTGCCTGGTTGGAGGGCAAGAATAGGATGCGAAGAGCTGAAGCCGGTTCCCTACTCCATGCACTGCAGTAAGCATTTACAGAGTGACTGCTCTGCACCATGCATTCTGTCTCTGCACCCCGGGAATTCTACCCATAATCTAATCACACTCTGGGCCCTGCCCTACTTGGGTTTTACCTGCTTGTTGCCAATCTTCCTTCTGCTTCCCCCATCTGCTTTCCTCATATTCTAGCTAATTTCCACTCCATTATTATGAATGCCTGGTTAACAGGAGAGACAATGTAGTTGAGCTAAAAGAGCAACGTCCTAGAAAGTGGGACACTCACCTGGCTTTCAGCTGTCTTTTAAATACTTCATTCATTCATTCATTCAGAAAAGATCTATTGAGTACCTAATAGTCACTGGGCATTTGGCTTAGAACAAGACAAACAAGATCCCTACTGTCATGAAGTTTACATTCTAGTGAGGGAAAACAGACAATAAACAAGATGGTGATAAATTCAATGAAAACCACAAAACTGCATGGTTCTAGAGAGTGATGGAGTGGCTTTTCTGTAGATAAAACACATCAGATAAAGACCATCAGGAATGTACTTATAATGAAAGTTAGGTTTATTAATTTGCTGCAGCATTCCATGGGAAACAATGGGGACTGGGAGGGTGGGTGAGCTGAATGATTCATAGGAGGGATCAGTTCTGGATTGGGTGCTGTCATGAAGTGGTAACAGTTTAGTAAATGGGTGATTGAGCAACTTTTATTCAAAAGGTAGAACAAAGAAGGGCTGGGTAAGTGATGAGTAAGCATAATTGTTCAGAAGAAGGGGGTGCTAGTAACTTTGCACAAAGCTACCATGTGGCCCTGGGAGAGATGCTTGTTTTCACCTGATTTTGCTGCTAACATAATCTGTGTCTATTACAGTCTGAGTTTTACTGTCTTAGTCCAGGGCTGATTTTTACTTTCTCACTATGGAGAAATTTTGGATTGACGCCTGACTGATGAGGAGGAGGCAACCTTGCTAAGATCTGGGTAAAAGGGTTCTGGGCTCAAGGAACAGCAAGAGCAAAGGCCTTTAGCCAGGGTCCTGAGGCAGGTACAAGCTTATCACTAGCAGAGGTAGAAAGGGGACCAGTGTGGTGGAGCACTGTGGCATAAGATGAAGTCAGAGAGGCAGGTACAGGGCCAAGGGGGACTATAGAGGAGAGTTGCTGCAGCAGGAAGACCAGTTGGAGGCAGGCCACTGCAGTCCTCGAGGTGACACCTGGTGATGATTCTTAGGTTCTCTAAGGTCCAACTCTACTCCTGGAAAGAACACTGGATTCTGAGTCAAAGGTAAGTATCAGTGTTTTATCCCTGGCTGGAGCACTAAAGTGTCTGACCTTGGGTAAATTTCTTTTTTTCTGTATAACTACTTTATTTATATTCATATACCATGCAATTCATACACTTCACCTATTTAAAGTGTACAGTAGTTTTTAATATATTCACAGAGTTGTGCAACCATCATTACAATCAATTAGATTTTCATCACCCCAAAAAGAAACTCCGTAGGCTTTAGCAGTCAAGCCCCATTCCCACCAAATCCCCTCCCAGCCCTGGGCAACCTCCATCCACTTTCGGTCTGTATGGACTTTGGGGCAAATTTCCTAATATTTGTGTCTCAGATTTCTCATCTCTAAAATGGAGTTAATTTCATAGGGTAAGTCTGAAGGGGTAAATGCACGATCTGAGTGCCATTGCTATGGTTCTGTGAACAGCCCGGTATAAGGCTCAAGGGTTCAGGCCCGTCAGATGCCGCCTCCCGACCCCTATTTTAATCCCACGCCGCTCGGTGCCATGCTCCTACGGTCTGTCTCCAAGGAAACGTCAGTTACTCTCAGGGATTCCTTTCCGGGTCGCACACCTGCTTCCTCCCCTTTTCTTTCTAACCTCACCTGACGGCTCCATTCTGCGCCGCCGGTGGCTCCCGCAGGCCTCCCCACAGTCATCTTCTCAGCCAGGAAGAGGCGGCAGTGACTGTGGCGGTGACAGCGGCGGTGGCGGCGGCAGCGGTAGCTACGCGGGCTCAGGTTCCGCCTCCTTCTAGCTCTGGCCTGTGATTGGCTACCGGGCTGAAGCCATAAGCCACTTCCCTTTTCAAGCAGCCTCTAACCCAACCTCTGCTGCAAGCGCTCAGAGCCGCGGAAGAAATAATCCCACCCAGGCAGGCAAGAGCCGTTTTCTGAGACGCCTGTTATCTCGCGTTTTGTTTCCGGTGGAGGCCAGGCCGAAGCGTCACGTGGTTGGCGAGCTCTGCTCCGGAAGCGCTAGGCCGGGCTGACCCGGCGCCGAGAGCCGCACAAGAGGCCCCATGGCGGCGCGGCTCGCTGTGAGCAGGCGCGGGGCTGCGGCTGCCGCGACCCGCCTAGGCCCACCTGTCTTCTGCCGGAGGTGGTCCGGCGCTTCGGCAGGCCCCGTGTACGACGTGGTGGTGTCGGGCGGGGGCCTGGTGGGCGCCGCCATGGCCTGTGCCTTGGGTAAGCGCATCTCCAGGCCAGTGGTGGCGGGTTGCCGGACTGCGGAGGAGGGTGAGGACCGTGGGAGTCCTGGCACTCTTTCCCAAAGTCTGGGGACCCTGGGTCTCGTGGTCCAGCCACTCCCTAGAGGCTCCCCTGGATCCCGAGGAGTGCGGGCGATCCTTGGGGGTCAAAGGTGGGAAAGGGCCGCAGGAATCTTTCCAACGGGTAGGGCCACAGGCTCGCCTAATGTTAAATTACTGTGGGAGCAGGTGGAAGACATCAGCCACTATCGCATTGCTCGACTCAGGTTTTTTTTTTCAATCAGTTTTATTGGGATAATTTGCATAATATAAAGTTAACCCGTTTGCATGTACAACTGTTTTAGAACACTGTCAACACCCCCAAAATAAAAAATTATTTTAAAAAACCAAATTCATTAACAGTCACCCCTCATTCCCCCCAACCCTAGGCAACCACTCATCTACTTTCTATATAGATTTGCCTTTTCTGGACATTTCATATATAGAGAATCTACCATATGTGGTCTTTTGTGCTTGGCTTTTTTTTTTTTTTTTTTTTTTAAGATTTATTTATTTATCCCCCACCCCCCTCGTTTTTGGTTGCTGTCTGCTCTCTGTCTGCACTTTAGGAGGCACCAGGAACCCAACTCGGGACCTCCCATGTGGAAGAGAGGCCCAATCACTTGAGCCACCTCAGCTCCCTGGTTTGTTGTGTCTCTCATTGTCTTTCCTCTGTGTCTCTTTTGTTGCATCATCTTGTGTCTGCTCACTGTGCTTGCCTGTGGTGCCAGCTCACCTTCTCCAGGAGGCACAGGAACCTAACCCTGACCTCCAGTGTGGTAGGCAGAAGCCCAATTGCTTGAGCCATATCCGCTTCCCTGAAGTTTCTTTCACTTAGTTAAATGTTTTAAAGGTTCATCCCTTTAGTAGCATGTATCAGTACTTCATTTATTTTTATGGCTGAATAATATTCCATTGAAAGAATATTTATCACATTGTTTATCCATTCAATTGGTGATTTTTTTTTTTTTTTTAATTCCTCCCCACCCCCTCATGTTTGCGCTTCCTATGTCTGTCTGTCTTCTTTGTTTCTTTAGGAGGCACGGAGAACTCCCAGACCTCCAATGTGGGAGGCACCTAATTGCTTAAGCCGCCTCTGTTCCCTGCTTTGTTGTGTCTTATTATGTTCTTCCTCCTGTGTCTCATGTTGCATCAGTTCACGGTCTTGTCCATCTTCTCTAGGAGGTATCAGGAACCTCTCTCTGTTCCCTGCTTTGTTGTGTCTCTTATGTTTTTCTTCTTGTGTCTCTTACTGCATCATCTTGCGTCAGCTTGCCACACCTGCCCATTGCACCAGCTTGCTGTCTTCTTTAGGAGGCACCGGGAACCGAACCGCGGACTTCCCATGTGGTAGGCGGGAGCTCAATTGCTTGAGCCACATCACTTCCCTCCATTCAACTGTTAATAGACATTTAGATTGTTTCTACATTTGGCTATTAAGAAAAATGCTTCTTTCCTGATACATGCAACACCATGGATGAATCTTGAAGTCATTATGTCGAATGAAATCAGACAGACAGAAAAGGACAAATATTGTATGATGTCATTGATAAATAATTAGAATAAGCAAATTCATAGAAGCAGAATCTAGAATATAGGTTACTGGGGCTGGGTAAGGGTAGGAAATGGGGATTTAATGATTAAATTGTACAAAGTTTCTATTTGGGTTGATTGTAAAGTTTTGGTAATGGATGGTGGTAATGGTAGCACAATATTGTGAATGTAATTAACAGCACTGAATTATATATGGAAATGTGGTTAAAAGGGAAATTTTAGGTCATATATATGTTACTAGACTAAAAATAAAATACTGTACAACAACAATGACATATTGTAAACAGTCTATGGGTAATAGTACAATTATAAAAATGTTCTTCATGAATTACAATCAATGTACCTCACTAATGCAGGGTGTTAGTAATAAGGGTGGTTTATGAGAACTCTGTATATTATATATTTATGCATGGTATTTCTGTAAACCTACAACTTCTTTTACAAAAAAAATATTAATGAATAAAATGTAGTGTAGCTATACAGTGGGATATTATTAAGACCATAAGAATGAATGAAGTCCTGATACATGCTTCAACTTGGATGAACCATGAAAACAATGTGTGATGACAAAAGATGGTGTATTTTATGATTCAATTCATATGATAGGCCAGAATAGGAAAATCTATAGAGTCAGAAAGTTGATTAGTGGTTGCTTAGGATTGTGGGGAAATAAAAAGGGGTGGTGGTGGTGTCACCTAAAGGGTATGGTGTTTCTTTCTCAAAGTGATCAAAATGTTCTAAAATAGACTATAGTGATGGTTGCATTTATCTCTGAATATAAGAAAAAACATTGAATTCTACTTTGTAAATGGGTGAACTTTAGGGTAAGTAAGATACACCTTAATAAAGCTGTTTAAAAATCTGTAAGAAAAGAAAAATGCTTCTATGAACATTCCTCTATAACCTTTTGTGTGAATATGTTTTCATGTCTCTTGGGTATATGCCTGAGTGGAGTTGCTATGTCGTATGGTAACTGTATGTTTAAGCATTTTGAAGAATTGCCAAACTTTTTCAAACTGGCTGCACCCTTTTACATTCCCATCAGCAATGCACTAGGGTTCCTATTTCTCCTATGCTCAATAGCATTTGTTGTTATTGTCCATCTTTTTCTTTTTACTATCCTAGTGGGTGTGAAGTGGGATCTCCTTGTGTTTTATTTTTTAACTTTTTGTTTTGAAATAATTTCATTTTCAGTTGCAGAATTAATACAACCCCCACACTGATTCTATCTTCTGAACATTTGAGAGCAAGTTGCTCACATCATATTCCTTGAACACATAATACTTCTCTGTACATTTTCCTACCTTAAGTGCAGTTACCAACTTCAAGAAATTTAACATTGATATAAAGCTTAATTCTGTATTCCAACTTTTTCTTATGTCCCAATGTCCTTTTGAGCCTTTTCTCATCCATTCTCATCCCATCCAGTATTATGTATTACATTTAATTGTCATGATCTCTTTAGTTTCTCTTTTGTTTTTTTTTTTAATTGTAGAAACATATACACAACATAAATCTTCCCATCCCAACCCCTCCCAAGCATAACATTCGAGATTACTCACATTCACAATGTTGCAGTACCCTCACCACCATCCATTATTAGAACTTTCTCTTTACACCAAACAAACCCTACACTCATTTTACATTAATTCCCTATTGCTTAATTTCTGTCTCTGTGAGTTTACATATTCTGTAATGTTTTCTTTGTGGTTACCATAGGATTTAACATTCCAAGTCTTGTTTGCTTTGATAACTTAATTTCAATAACACATATAAAGAGTTCCGGGAATATGGCGGACTACTAAGACACGGGAATCTCTTCTCCAGAAAAATAGCTAGAGGACAAGCGGAAACGGCCCCAAAAAAGATCTTCTAGGGTTTAGGACAGCAGGTGAAGGCTGCACACCACCCAGAAGAGAGAGGGACAGAAGAGGGAAATCGCGACAACAGAACCGTGAGTTGCAAGTAGCAGCTTCTGCTGCTGCCAGCACCCTCCCCCATACTCTTGGGAATTCTCGGGCCTCTGGGCCTGGGACCACAGACAAAGGGGGCTTCAGGGATCTGCCACTCCCGGAAAGGGGAGAGAGAGGGACACAGCCTTAGGCTGGCTCAGGTTCTGACCTGAAATTTGGGCTATGGAACCCACGGATCCTTCCACACAGCAGTTTGCCCTGGGAGCCTAGAAAGGACTGGAGAAATCCGAGCCTCGCAACCTCCCTCCCTTCTAGCCTGGACTAATTGTTGACGACTCCGCGGGAGAGGGGAGAGAGCGCCTGGGGCTGACCCTGCTTTTGACTCCCAGGTTTGGTCTGCCCAGTCCCGAGAGCCCGTCCAGGCTGGGTGGGGCTGCGGCATTGTTTGCCTTGGAGCCTGCAAGGGGCTAAAGATATACAAACCTCCCAATCTCCTCCTCTACTAACAGGGACTGATTGTTGAGGATTCAGAAGGGAGTGGAAATATTTCCTAGCTAGGAAAAGGGGGGCGCTACGAGAGAAGTATGGAGAACTGTCTCAGAAAGTTTAAATCACAGGGCTCTTAGCCCCCAGACAGGAAGCTCTATCACATTGATCTGGTCTGTGTCACAACAAATACGCTCCGACCAGGCATTGAATTGAGAGCTGCCAACAAGCGCCATTTCCTGGCAGACCAAGGAAGTGCACATAAGAAAATTAATAAGTAAGAGAGGCTTTTCCTGGCCTCTATAGCCTCCCGGCCCAAGGCCCTAGGAAACGACTCTACAACCAATTACTGGGTCCGGTGCCCAGTTTTGAGCAGACAGCCGAATAATCCTAACAATCAAGGTTGAGCCAAAAATCAAAGGCCTGTGGTAACTCACAGCCTCCTGCCACTAAAACCCCATAAAAGAGAAAGAGATAGAGCATCTAAGTTAAATACAAACTAACCAGATGCTTAAGCACCAGCAAAAAATTACGAGCCATACTAAGAAAATAGAAGACATGGCCCAAGAAAAGGAATACAGCAAAGTCCCAGAACACATGCAGAATTTGAGAGAACTAATCAGTGAGATGAGCACAAATTTCCAAAATCAAATTAATGATATGAAAGAGAATATAGTTGAAGAGATCAATGACATCAAGAAGTCATTGAGCAAACGCAAAGAAGAATTTGAAATCCTGAACAGAAAAGTAACGAAGTTCATGGGAATGAAAGACACAATAGGTGAAGTCAAAAATACATTTGAGGGAAGCAGATGTGGCTCAATCAATAGAGCTCCCGTTTACCATATGGGAGGTCCCAGGTTCGATTCCCGGGGGTCCCCTGGTGAAGGCAAGCCAGCCCATGCGGCGAGGTGAGCTGACACAGCAAGACAACCCAACAAAGGGAAACAAGCAGACACAGAAAAATGCACAGCAACTGGACACAGCGAGCACAAGCAGCAAGGGGGGGGATAAATCAATCAATAAATAAAATCTTAAAAATATATATATATATTTGAAGCATACAACAGCAGACTCGAAATGATAGAAGAAAGAATAAGTGATACTGAAGACAGCAGCTAAAATTGAAGAGAGTAAAGAACAGAGAGAGAAAAGAATGGAAAAAATTGAGCAGGGCCTCAGAGACTTGAATGACAACACAAAACGCAAGAACATACGTGTCATGGGAGTTCCAGAAGGAGAAGAGAAAGGAAAAGGGGCAGAAAGAGTATTTGAGGAAATAATAGCTGAAAATTTCCCAACTCTCACGAAAGAAATGAACTTACATGTCCAAGAAGCACACCGTACCCCAATAAGAATAAATCCAAATAGACCTATGCCAAGACACATATTATTCAGAATGTCAAATGTAAAAGATAAAGAGAAAATTCTCAGAGCAGCAAGAGAGAAGCATACGATCACGTACAAAGGACGTCGAGTAAGACTTAGTGTAGATTTCTCTTCAGAAACCATGGAGGCAAGAAGACAGTGCTATGGTACAATTAGGAAACTGAAAGAGAAAAACTGCCAGCTGAGAATTCTTTATCCAGCAAAACTGTCCTTCAAATATGAAGGTGAATATAAAGTATTCACAAACAAACAGAAAGTAAGAGAGTTTGCAAAAAAGAATACACCTGTGCAGGAAATATTAAAGGAAGCCTTAGAACCTGAAAGAAAAAGACAGAAGAGAGAGGCTTGGAGGAGAGTATAGAAGAAAGAAAAGCAGAAAGGATAACCAAAAGAGTGAAAAGAGAGACAAAAATAAGATGACATATGAAAACCAAAGAATACAATGGAGGAAATAAATAGTGCATTTTCAGTAATATCATTGAATGTGAATGGATTAAATTCCCCAATCAAAAGATACAGGCTGACAGAATGGATAAAAAAAACATGAGCCATCCATATGCTGCTTGCAAGAAACTCACCTCAGACCCAAGGATACAAGCCGGCTGAAAGTAAAAGGTTGGAAAAAGATACTCCACGCGAATAGTAAACAGAAAAGAGCAGGGGTAGCTATACTAATATTGGACAAAATAGACTTCAAATGCAAAAAAGCGATAAGAGATGCGGAAGGCCATTATATATTAATAAAAGGGACGATCCTCTAGGAAGATATAACAGTCATAAATATCTACACACCTAACCAGGGTGCCCCAAAATATATGAGACAAACTCTGGCAAAACTGAAGGGAGAAATAGACATTTCTACAATAATTGTTGGAGACTTCAACACCCCTCTCACATCATTAGATAGAACAACTAGACAGGAGATCAACAAGGAAACAGAGAACTTGAACAATATGATAAACAAGTTAGACCTAACAGACATATACAGAATACTGCATCCAAACTCAGCAGGTTATACATTCTTCTCAAGTGCCCATGGATCTTTCTCCAGAATAGACCACATGTTAGGTCACAATACAGCTCTCAATAAATATAAAAAGATTAAAATTATACAAAGCACCTTCTCAGATCATAAAGGAATGAAACTAGAAATCAATAACAAACAGGAAAAAAGTAAGTTTGCAAATGTGTGGAGACTGAACAACACACTCCTAACTATTCAGTGGGTCAAAGAAGAAATTGCAAGTGAAATCAGTAAATATATTGAGACAAATGAAAATGAGAACACAACATATCAAAACTTATGGGATACAGCAAAGGCAGTCTTGAGAGGGAAATTTATAGCCCTAAATGCCTATATTAAGAAACAAGAAAGAGCTAAACTCAAAGATTTAACTGAACAACTTGAGAAACTAGAAAAAGAACAGCAAACCAATCCCAAAGCAAAAAGAAGGAAAGAAATAATAAAGATTAGAGCAGTAATAAATGAAAATGAGAACAAAAATGCAATAGAGAAAATCAACAAAACCAAAAGCTGGTTCTTTGAGAAGATCAATAAAATTGACAAACCCCTTTTAGACTAATAAAGAAAAAAAGAGAAGAATGCAAATAAATACAATCAGAAATGAAAGGGGGGAAATTACAAATGACCTCACAGAAATAAAAAGAATCATAAGAGGATATTATGAGAAACTCTATGCCAACAAACTAGACAACCTGGATGAAATGGACAAATTTCTAGAAACTCATAACGAACCTACACTGACACAACAAGAAATACAAGAACTTAACAAACCAATCACAATTAAGGAGATTGGATCCGTCATCAAAAATCTCCCAGCAAAGAAAAGTCCAGGACCAGATGGCTTCACAGGTGAATTCTACCAAGCATTTCTAAAAGAATTAACACCAATCCTGTTTAAACTCTTCCAAAAAATTGAAGAGGAGGGAAAATTACCCAACACATTTTATTAAGCCAACATCACCCTAATACCAAAGCCAGATAAAGATTCCACAAGAAAAGAATATTACAGATCAATCTCTCTCATGAACATATATGCAAAAATTCTCAACAAAATACTTGCAAATCGAATCCAACAGCATATCAAAAGACTTATAGGGGGGCGGATGTGGCTCAAATGGTTGGGCGTCTGTCTGCCATATGGAGGGACCTGGGTTCGATCCCCGGGACCTCCCGGTAAAATAAAAAATATATATATAGAAGGCGCATGGGCTGCCAGGCTCTGTGTGCCACTGAGCTGTTGGGCTCCGGGAGCCATGCAGCAGGATGATGACGTAACAGGGGAGAGACAAGACGAGATGCTCCGAAAGCTCCAGAAGCCAGGAGCTGAGGTGGCGCAGGCAGCAGAATACCTCTCTCCTACATCGGAGATCTCCAGGATCGAATCCTGGTGAAGACTGGAGGAGGAGGATGAGAAGAGGTGGCAGGAAACAGACACAGAGAATTGCCCAGCAAATGGACACAAAACAGCAAATGGGGAAGGGGGTGTTTAAAATGGATAAAGTAAATAAATAAAAATCTTAAAAAAAAAAAAAAAAAAAAGACATATATCACGACGAAGTGGGATTTATTCCTGGTATGCAAGGCTGATTCAACATAAGAAAATCAATCAATGTAATACACCACATTAACAAATTGAAGGAAAAAAACCACATGATCATCTCAATAGATGCAGAAAAGGCATTTGACAAAATCCAACATCCTTTTTTGATTAAAATACTTCAAAAGATAGCAATAAAAGGAAAATTCCTCAATATGATAAAAGGCATATATGAAAAACCCACGGCCAACATCATACTCAATGGGGAAAGATTGAAAGCTTTCCCTCTAAGATCAGGAACAAGACAAGGATGCCCACTGTCACCATTGTTATTCAACATTGTACTAGAAGTTCTAGCTAGGGCAATTAGACAAGACAAAAAAATTAAATGCGTCCAGATTAAAAAGAGGAAGTAAAACTCTCACTGTTTGCGGATGACATGATCCTGTATTTAGAAAATCCTGAAGTTTCCACAACAAAGCTACTTGAAGAAATTTGTTCAGCAAAGTGGCAGGATACAGGATCAACATGCAAAAATCAGTAACGTTTTTGTATACTAGTACTGAACAATCTGAGGAGGAAATCACAAGGAAAATTCCACTTTCAATAGCAACAAAAAGACTCAAATACCTAGGAGTTAATTTAACCAAAGAAGTACAGGACCTATATGCAGAAAACTACAAAACAATGCTAAAAGAAATTTTAAAAGACCTAAACAAATGGAAAGACATTCCGTGTTCATGGATTGGAAGAATAAATATCGTGAAGATGTCAATCTTGCCCAAACTGATTTATAGATTCAGTGCAATACCAATCAAAATCCCAACAGCTTACCTTACAGAATTAGAGAAGGCAATTACGAAATTCATCTGGAAGGGTAAGTGCACCCGAATAGCCAAAAGTATTCTAAAAAGGAAGAGCAATGTGGGAGGAATTTCACTGCCTGACCTTGAAACATATTACAAAGCTACAGTGGTCAAAACAGTATGGTACTGGCATAAAGATCGACATATCGATCAGTGGAATAGAGAATCCAGAAATATACCATCACCTATACAGTCAACTGGTTTTTGACAAACCTACCAAGCCCATGTTGATGGGAAAAAACAGTCTCTTCAACAAATGGTGTTGGGAGAACTGGACATCTATAACCAAAAGAATGAAAGAGGACCCCTATCTCACCCCCTATACAAGAATCAACTCAAAATGGATCAAAGATCTAAATATAAAAGCCAGGACCATAAAACTACTAGAAGAAAATGTAAGGAAACATCTTCAAGACCTTGTAGTAGGTGGTGGTTTCTTGGACCTCACACCCAAAGCACATGCAAGAAAAGAAAAAGTAGATAAATGGGACCTCCTCAAAATTAAACACTTTTGCACCTCACAGGACTTTGTCAGAAGGGTGAAAAGGTGGCCAACTCAATGGGAAAAAATATTTGGAAATCCCATATCTGATAAGGGTTTAATATCCAGGATATATAAAGAGATGTTACAGCTCAACAATAAAAAGACAAATGACCCAATTAAAAAATAGGCCAAAGACTTGAATAGACATTTCTCCGAAGAAGAAATAGAAATAGCAAAAAAACACATGAAGAAATGCTCAACATTACTCATGATTAGGGAAATGGAAATCAAAACTACAATGAGATATCATTTCACACCTATCAGAATGGCCACTATTAAAAAGACAGAGAACTACAAGCGTTGGAGAGGATGTGGAGAGATAGGAACACTTCTTCATTGTTGGTGGGAATGCAGGATGGTACAACCACTATGGAGGACTGTTTAGCAGTTCCTAAAGAAGTTGAACATAGACTTACCACATGACCCTGCAATACCACTGCTGGGTATATACCCAGAAGAACTGAGAGCAGTGACACGAACAGACATCTGCACACCGATGTTCATAGCCACATTATTCACCATTGCCAAAAGCTGGAAATAACCCAGGTGTCCATCAACAGATGAATGGATAAACAAACTGTGGTCTATTCACACGATGGAATATTATGCAGCTGTAAGAAGAAATGAAGTCATAAAGCATATGGCAACATGGATGAACCTGGAGGACATTATGTTGAGTGAAGCAAGCCAAACACAAAAGGACAAATACTGTATGAATGCATTACTATGAACCAAATATATTGTGTAATAAATAGTTTGATTCAAAAAAATATATATATTTTCATGTATCTATTACATTTAATTGAGAAATGTATATATTTATTCATCTGTGTTTACTTTTTAGTTTTTAATTGTTTATGTTTTCAATTATTAAATGTACAAAATAAAGTTAAAAAAAAAATAGCACATATAAACTATGTTCCTATACTCCCCTCCCCCACATTTATATAGTTCTTGTCACAAATTACATGTTTATATATTGAGTCCAAAACCACTGATTTATCTTTACATTTAATGCACTTGCCTTTTAGATCCTGTAGGAGGTAAAAAGTAGCGTTACAAATAAAAAATACAATAATACTTATATACATTAACCCATGTCATTTGATCTTCACCGGAGATCTTTATTTCTTCATGTAGCTTCAGTTAGTTGTCTAGTGTCCGTTCCTTTCAACCTGTAGAACTCCTCTGAGCATTTCTTGTAGGTCTAGACTAGTAGTGACAAAGTCCTTCAGTTTTTGTTTTTCTGGGAATGTCTTAATCTCTCTGACTTTTTTAAAATTAATTTGTAGGTTTACAGAGATATCATGCAGAAAAAAGAGTTCTCAAATCCCGCCCCCCATTATTAACACCTTGCATTAGTGTGATAACATTTGTTACAATTGATGAAAGAATATTATAACTGTACTATTAACTATAGTTCATGCTTTATAGTAGGGTTCCCTGTTTGTGCTGTTCAGTCCTATGTCATTTTTGTTTTTTTGTTTTTTAGTTTTAATCTAGTAACATATATACAGCCTAAAATTTTTCCTTCTACCCTTTTAAATACATTTATATATATATAATTCAGTGCTGTTAATTGTGTTCACAATGTTGGGCTACCATCACTACTATCCATTGCCAAAACTTTTCCATCACCCCAAATGGAAATGCTTTCTTGATTAGGCACTCACCTGGTTACTACAACTCTATTTTTGGGGGAAGATGACTGCTAATTTTTACTAGCTGTTCAACGATTCTGTGGGGTAACGGCACCCTAAAGCATCATGGGACATCATCTTTGTTAACCATAAGCTAAACCTGGCTTTATTTTATAATGTGATTGAAAAATCTCATTTTTTTCACGTTAGTGTCCTGGCTTCTTTTCATCTGGTAGACATTGAGTATTCTATGGATTGGGGAGATACGTCATTTGCTCTTTGGGATATTAGTTATAAGAAAAGAAATGGTTCCTGCCCCCAAGGAATTTAGAAAGATTTGTAAATAACTAATGAAAGGTAGAATGAAATGAAAGCTCCCAAAGAGGAGCACTGAACTGATTTATCTTGGTATCTGTGCTGTAAAACTAATCATTTAGTAATAAAGTCCCCAAATCCCATTTTCCCTGTACAGATGTTTTAGGACCAAACTTACTGGCACAATTAATGAATTTTTTAAAATTCCCTTTTCTTTTACAAACTCTGTATTTAATCTTGAGACCACAATGAGTTTTGCTTGTTTACTCCATTTTTCTGTTGAACAGGATTTGTAACTTTTTGTGTCTTAATACACTGAAAATTATCTGGTGTCTTCCTTCTTTCCTTCATTCTTCTTTTCTAGGGCATTCCGTTTACAAGTTTAGGGTTTTGCCATTGTTTGCTTCTTTGCACATGGTGTGTGGAGGGCTGTGTTGGTCTGGAGAAGGCTTATGGTTGTAAATAGGGTGGTTTGCATGGCTGCTTATGCTTAAGATTCTTCAGAGTTATTGTTTACTTTCTTATGGGGCCTGTTAGAAGTTTGTAGCCTGCAGATGAAGGGATTAATTATATCTGTTGTTTCTCTGGGAAATTTTCCTAAAATTATATAATTTTTCTTTTTAAGGGTATGATATTCACTTTCATGACAAGAAAATCCTCTTGCTAGAAGCAGGTCCAAAGAAAGTACTGGAAAAATTGCCGGAAACTTACAGCAACAGGGTCAGCTCCATTTCCCCTGGCTCTGCAACCCTTCTCAGTAGTGAGTAGAAGATCTTCTCTCATTGAGCCAGTCTCCTTTTTCCCTTGGCTTTCCACTGGGTCCCAAAGGGGCTCAAAATCACCAGAGCATCTGGCAAGGAGGGTCCTCACTGAGGTGGATGGGGGGTGGGGTATGGTCTGGTAGTTTAGTGCAGTAGTTGAAGATGAAGACCCCTGGAATTGAGAATGTGCCATTTCCCAGTCTGGGGATGACATCCTTGGGACATGTGAGCCCATCACATAGCCTTCATTTGTGATGTTGAGTCATTTTGGATTGGTGGACATAAAACTCTATGAACTAATTATGACCATTCACTTCTAGTAGCAGCAGCTTCTTTATTCCCAGAGTCAACAAGCCCTCTAGGGAGCTAGAGAGCCTGCACCCCAAATGCTTTTGATGTATAGATGATGTATGCATATGAAACCTGTTAATAAATTATCTTCAGTTCTCACCCCAAATGTTGCTCCCTTGGGCATCCTTTCTAGAAACACCTTATCTAAAATCAAACTCCTCCGTTCTCTAGCCCCTTATCCTGGTTTTCAAAGTTATTTTTATTTTTAATTTTTATCCTGCTTTATTTTCTTCGTAACATTTATTACTACTTGACATTATATCATGTATCTGTTTTTTATCATCCATCTCTGTGACTAGAATGTCAGCTACAGAAGGGCAGGAACTTTATTTGGTTTACCATTTTATGCCCAGGACCTGGAATTGTATGTGGCATGTAATAGGTGCTCGGTAAATATTGCCTCAATGAATGAATCTGTTCCGTGCCATGGAGAGTTAAAAGACAAAAAATAATCATTATCTTGACCTTGTAACTTCAGTAGAATGATGAAGAAAAAGATAAGCAGTATGGGTTTGGCTTTCCTTTTAATGTGATTTTCATCATAAAAGCTGGGTCTGGTTTTTTTGTTTTTTTTTTTTTTTTTTAATGCTTTTCAGTCTGGAACTGGGGAACTTCCAGCATCAAACAGCACAGAGGCAGAGAGTATTTTTCTACTATTGAACACTGAAAACAGCCTGTTACTTAGTGGAGGGGTGGAGTGTCCCGGGTCCTGGTGAAGTCGCTCTGGTCTACAGATCCTTTCTTTCGCAGGTTTTGGTGCCTGGGACCACATCTGCAACATGAGATACAGAGCCTTTCGGCGAATGCAGGTGCCTTGTTTATCTATTGCTTTTGGTATCTTTTGTTTGCTCTGTCTTGTTTTAAGCTATTGGAGTTTGCATGCATCACGTTTTCTGTGAATATTGGAGGAATCCAGTTCACAGTCTAAGGAAGGGAGAGAAGTATTTCCAGGAGAATTTTCTTCTCACCTTGTATCTCCTGCCAGAGGGGGCTAACAAATTGTGATTTTTTCCACTTCTGACACTTGGGAAAGCAATACTCAGTTTCTGATTAGAGTAACATTTCTTTTCTCTTGGGTCATAATGGAAACTTTACCTTTGTGTTTCCAGGTGTGGGACGCCTGCTCTGAGGCGCTGATAATGTTTGATAAGGATAATTTAGACGACATGGGCTATATAGTGGAGAACGACGTCATCATGCACGCACTCACTAAGCAGCTGGAGGCGGTGTCTGGTGAGGGACCCTCTCTCCTATCTTCCTCTCACTCTCCCAGAGGTGAACTGCCTTAAAATTTTAGGACTTCCTAGAAGAGAGGACTGAAATCTTCAGGAGGTTATTCAGAGTTGTTCTATTTTATTTTACTTTTTTTTTTTCTCACAGTTTTGAGAACAATTTACATACTGTAAAGTTAATTCACCCATTTTAACTGTACAGTTCAATCATTTTTAGAGTTGTGCAACCATCGCCACAATTTTATTTTTCACAACATAATTTTAGAACATTTCTATCAGCTCAGAGAGAAACCTCGTGCCCACTTAGTCATTCCCATTCCCACCCCTAGCACCTGGCAGCCACTAATCACCCTTCTGTTTCTATAGCTTTGCCTTTTCTAGATATTTCATATAAATAGAATCACGCAGTGTGTATTCTTTCATGTCTGACCTCTGAGCAAAATATTTTTGGGATTCATTCATATTGCAGCATTTATCAGTACTTCATTCCTTTTTATTCCTGAGTAGTGTTCCATTGTGTGGGAAAACACTTTTTGTTTAATCATTCATCAGTTATGGATTTTTGGGTTGTTTGCACTTTTTGACTATTGTGAATGATGGCATGATCATTCATGTACAACTTTTTGGTGTAGACATATGTTTTAATTTCTCCTGGGTAGATACTTAGGAGTGGAATTGCTGAGTCATAAAATAATTCTATGTTTTACATTTTGAAAAACTGCCAAACTGTTTTCCAAAGAGGCTGCACCCTTTCACTTTTCCACCAACAGTGCATGAGGATTCCAGTTTTTCCACATGCTCGTCAACATTTTTCTGACTTTTGGATTACAGCCATCCTATTGAGTGTGAAGTAGCATCTCATTGTGGTTTTGATTTGCATTTCCCTGATAACTAATGATATTGAGCATTTTTTCATGTACTTACTGGTTATTTGTATATCTTCTTTGGAGAAATGTCCATTCATTTTGCCCATTTTTAAATTGGGTTGTCTTTTTATTTTTGAATTAGAAATGATCTTTATATGTTCTGGATGTAAATTCCTTATTAGATATGATTTACAAATATCTCAGGCTTGTTCTAGAAAAGGAAAAAATGGAAGCAATTTAAATGCTTTTTGATACGGGGTAGTAGTCCATTCATTTAACAAACTACCATGCAGCTATTAATTAGGTCTACTATTTAGTCACTTAGATGTCTAATAATGGTGAAAAAAAGTATGTCATATGTTTTAACTTGTGTGTGTGTGTGGGGGGTACACACACACTTTTAACTGTACTTTAACTGTGGTTGCCTCTGAGTGGTGGATTAAGGGTGATATTTGTTTTCCTCTTTAAACCTTTCTTTGTTGTCCAAACTTATACAGCGAGCATGTTATTTTTATGAGAAAAATATTATTTTCAGTGGGAAGAAAAGTCTTTTAAAGTCAAGAACTTGTGTGATCCCATGGCACTCCCACAATAGCTACTGTGAAAGCACATGTGAGCTTATTTAGGCCTGGCTTAAAACTAGAGGGGCAGGAGTGTGAAGTCAGGAAGAAAGGGTGCCTGGCATGGGCTGATAATTCAGAGAGAGCTTAAATGCTTGTTTTTCCCCTTAACATCAGTTCATCCTTATGGCTTCTGCCCTTTATCAGCTCTCAGACCATAGCATTGATCACATGAGTTTTCTTCAAGATCATACTTTTCTGGTTTGGGAGCAAATGACAAGAGCCAGCCAGCCTGGACCCTTGCTTTGGGTTTAGTTATGGCTTTTTCCTCTACTTGTGAGGACTACCTTTCTAATGTGTTGTTTTTCCTCTTCTGACCTCTCCAGACCGAGTGACGGTTCTCTGCAGGAGCAAAGCAGTCAGCTATGCCTGGCCTTATCCATTTCCCATGGCAGATTCCAGCCCTTGGGTTCAAATCACCCTAGGTGATGGCAGCACCCTCCAGACCAAATTGTTGGTAGTTGAAGATTCTTACTTTTGCCAGGGGTCTTGAATGTCCACATCTTATCCTGGATTCTAGAGCCAGTAGTTTTAGGTCTAAGCTATATTTTAAGTTAATTTTAGGCAAGGCTTTTGGTTTTTAAGGACCAGTACTCACTCAAGGCAGCTCAAGTTAAGATGGTCTTATAAATCCTGTACAGGAAACATTCCTGTGGACCATTTTAGGTCAGGAAATAAAGGTTAGTCAGGCCTCACAGGCATAGAACTGGAATGCTGAGAATTGAGGCTGTTCTTTCCCACTCAGGAGTCCTGTGGTTACTCACCTCTGTGTATCTCCCACTTCTCACTCTCTCCCTAGCCTCCCCTTTCACATGGCAGCCATTCCTAACCTCACATCAGGACCATTCAGCTCCATTGCTGCCCCTGTCCTGAAACGATGCTTATTGTTTTCTAGTACACTTAGCAAGAATCTCTGGCTGAGTTTAACCTATATGGCTGGCACCTCTTGGGTCAGCTATCAGCTTTGGCTCCATTAACTGAGGCTGGGGTCACACATGTAGAACTAGCCCTCCAGGGGCTGTGAGTGAGGCAGGCATGATAAAAAGCTGCCTGCAGTAGATGAGCTTGCCAACAGTTGGTAATAGAGAAAACTTTAGGAGGAGAGACTAACTTCTGGAACAGTTTCAGTTATGAAGAGGTTATAAGACTCTCTTGTCTCCCACAGATTGGTGCAGATGGTCACAACTCAGGAGTACGGCAGGCTGCTGGGATCCCGCATGTTAGCTGGACATATGACCAGTCTGCTGTTGTAGCTACTCTGCATTTATCAGAGGTAAGATCCTGGGCCTGCCCTCTGGGGACCCTGCTCATGTCTAATAGGCACTAGGCACTTCTCACAGGAACTTTTCTCTTCTCTGCTTTAGGCCACAGAAAACAATGTAGCTTGGCAGAGATTTCTTCCCTCTGGGCCCATTGCTCTGCTCCCGGTAAGAGATCCTTCTGGCTGGTTTGCTTTCTGAACCAGCCTTCCTCTCTTAGGACTTCACCTCCTCAGCCTTTTTTTGGTTTCAAGGGAATATGCCCAGGCTAGCTTTGTTTCCCCTTCTTGTCTTCTGAGAGCTCAGAACAAGAGTTTCAGCCCTTGGTATTAACGTTCTTTTTTTGACACAGCTCTCAGATACCTTGAGTTCCTTAGTTTGGTCCACATCCCATGAACATGCAGCGGAACTGGTCAGCATGGATGAGGAAAATTTTGTGGATGCCATTAACTCTGCCTTTGTGAGTATCAACGTCTCCAGCTGATAATGTGTTCCAAGGGTAGATACAGAAAGGTGGCTTAGAGTAAGGAGAAAGTAGTAACCAACAGCTGCCCTGTTGTAACTGTAACACTTGATCTGGATTATGTGGAAGAGGGCATTCAGGGAAACACAAAACAATAGCAATTAATAATGTGTCTCCTTTTTTGAGGGTTGTGAACATTTGTTAGGCTGCCTGGGTCATAGTCGGCATTGGCCTTTTTGTATTTGAAGCTGTAATACTCTAATATAATTTTGAACAGATCTATTTGGTCCCAAGTACCTGAGCTTTGAATTCTGATTCTTTGGAAGTGTTGCCAGGGAGGTGCTGAGCACATTTCAGCAGTGAGCTTAAGAGTAAGCTTTGTAAACAGACATGGGTTCCAGTACTGGTTCTATTACTCTTCTGAAAAATAGGAATAATATCACCTACACTAAGGATTTGATATTTAAAATGAGAGAATTTATGTGAAATGCATGGAACGTATTTAGACATTGTGAGTGTTCAACAAATGGCAATATTCTGGAGTAGAATTAGATAATCTAATGGAGTAGCCATAAAATGATATGTGAGCAAGTTTTTTTTCTTATTTTTTGAGCTTAAGTGCCACATTTATCTAAATTCACAAATAGTAATAATTGTTAACATTTATTGAGTTTTAGTATATGCCAGATACAGCTTAGAGTTTCACAAAGACTGATGTCTTTAACTCGGTCATTTATGGTAGGTACTATTAATCCATTTAGAGACTAGGTAACTTCTGAAGCAGCTGGTGGTAAAGTTGGACTTTGAAAATCAAGCCTGTGCTTTTAACCATCAAGCTCCATTATCTCAGTGATGATTTCACACCAATTTACAGTGAAGAATTTAAGCTCCAAGTAGCAATAAGGAAAAAAGGAACTGAACATTCTGAAGTGAATTCCAAGATAAATGGTGACTGCTATCCATGTGGGCCATTCCTGGCACAGGCCTAGGACCTTTGCAGTACATTCATTCAACAATGAGTCCCTTCTCATAGCATGCTCTGGAGATATAGAGACAAATGGGACAATTCTCTGCTTTCTGGAAGCTCATAATTGAGTGAGGAAGAAAGATGTATGTATGTATAAATGAGGTTTTTTTTTTTGTTTGTTTTTGTTTTTTTTTTAAAGATTTTATTTATTTATTCATCCATCCCCCCCTTGCTGCTTGTGCTCGCTGGGTCAGCCAACCACGCCGTGCGGGCGGGCCTGCCCTCACCAGGAGGCCCCGGGAACCGAACCCAGGGCCTCCCACATGGCAAACGGGAGCCCCACTGATTGAGCCACAGCCGCTTCCCTGTATAAATGAGTTTTAGCACAGTTACAAGTATGCATAAGATGATGTGGGGGCATAGAGGAGAAAAACACACACACACAGGAGGGTTTGGGGAGATGTTTCCAAAAAGAAATAACATCTTGTGGATGCTCAGATGTTATTCTGGTTAAATAGAAGAAGGGGGACATTCTAAGCAGAGGGAAGTCCTAGAGGCAAGAGACTTAATTGTATGTGAGGAGCTAAATTATGGCCAGTACTTGGTTATTGAGGGAGGGGACTAGTGAAAGATGAAGCTTAGAGGTAGGCAGGGGCCAGCTCATGAGCAGTTTGGCTTGATCCAAAAAACTGGGGAGTGATGGGCAGGTGTGTGTGATAATGTTAGATAGCATTATCTTTGGCTTTGGTTATAAAAAGGGTTTTCTTGTTTAATTTTTAATGTGCTGCTAATCACTGATCACATTTCACCTTGTTTTGTGGCGGATGCGTCTCAGTGGAGTGATGCTAACCACACGGACTTCATTGACTCAGCCAGTACCATGTTGCAATATGCTGTTGGCCTTCTGAAGCCCACTAAAGTTTCAGCACGCCAGCTGCCCCCAAGTGTAGCCAGGGTGGACGCCAAGAGCCGGGTACTGTTTCCTCTTGGGTTGGGACATGCTGCTGAGTACGTACGGCCTCGGGTGGCGCTCATTGGGTAAGATACTAACAGAGCAAGACTGCTCTCTTCCCTCTCCACTGCTAGAGGCCACACCTGAACTCTGCTTTATTCTTAGGGATGCAGCCCACAGAGTCCATCCCCTTGCAGGACAAGGTGTCAACATGGGCTTTGGGGATATCTCGAGCTTGCTTCATCACCTCAGTACTGCAGCCTTCAATGGGAAAGATTTAGGTAAGAATTGAGGTACCTTAGAGAAGTACCCAGAGGTTAGATAGTTAGGAAAAACACCGAGTTCAAAATGGCTCTCTTATAGCAAGACAGAATAGACATTAAATGTAAAATGGTTTGCTAAGAGAGGAAAGAAACTTTACCACTGGATTGGGGCTTTAACCTTTTCTCTTTTCTCTAGGCTCCATGAGCCACCTCACTGGTTATGAAACAGAAAGACAGCGGCACAACACTGCTCTTCTGGCTGCTACAGACTTACTAAAAAGGCTCTATTCCACCAAGGCCACTCCACTTGTGCTGCTAAGAACATGGGGCTTGCAGGCTACAAATGCAGTATCTCCACTCAAAGTAAGAAGTCTCTGCTTTCAATTTTTTGTGGTATATACCTATATACTTAGATGTGGGATTGCCAGGTCATATGGTAGTCCTGTGTTTACACTCTGTTTTCCATAGCAGCTGCCCATTTTACATTCCCACCAAGGATATACTGAGATTCTTATTTCTCCACATCCTTGTCAGCACTTGTTATTTTCAGATTTTTAAATAATAGCCATTCTAGTGGGTGTAGTTTTGATTTGCATTTCCCTAATGGCTAATGATGTTCAGCATCTTTTCATGTGCTTATTGGCCATCTGTATTAGCTTCATTGATGAAATGTCGTCTCATATCCTTTGTCCATTTTTGAATTGGGCTGTCTTTCTGTTCCTTAGTTGCAGAATTTTTTGTTTATATATTCTAGATATTAAACCCTTATCAGATGAAATATTCTCAAATTTCCTCCCTTCTGTCAGTTGTCTTGGATATTTCATTTTAAAAGTATTTTCTTTACCTGCCCTCTTTGGATCCTGCAGATATGTGGAGGTGTCATACATTACAGTGTCACAGTATCACTTTATGTCATTTTTTTCCAGGAGCAGATTATGGCCTTTGCAAGCAAATGAATGTTCCTCTTCTAGAGAGTCTGTTGATGAAAACAAAAACAAAAACATCCTGCTCCAAGAGTATCACACATAGTTTCAAGATTTAATTTAATAAATTTACTTTACATTAGTATCCTCTGGTCTTTTTTTGCTCCTCTGCTGAAAGGGCATGCAGAGCCCAAATAAGAGATAATTTGCTCTGAGGAGGGTGTATTGACCAAGCTGAGAAAAAACTCCAAAGAAAGACTACAGTTTGGTTCAAAGAGCTTTTTATTACTAATCAAAAATTATTTGAGGTGCTGTCTCACTCATTTCCATTTCAACAATCCTTTCTAAAGAGAGGATTCATATAGTTCTTTTCTGATAGAGATTAGCATTAGAAATACTCAGTTGATGCTATTTTGCTAAAATAGCAATTTAAAAATTAGATGCAAATTAAATATAAATTGCTTTAACCATTGTTATAGGTACACTGAACTTTTTAATGCTAGGTATTATTTCCATCACAGCATCAGATTTCAATTTTATTTATGGCCCCTCTTTGGGACACCATTGCCCATTCAGTATTAAAACAAAATAAATAATTTCATTGCACAGGTTTGAAGACCTCAGGAACCAGGTCAAAAGGCAAAGCTGATTATCAGCAGAATTATATATGTTTGGTGGTAGTTTGACAGCGGACTGGAGGAGGTGGTGTTTTGCTGTGGGTTTCTGAGGCACTTACTTCATAATACCAGAGAGGCCCCTTGACGAGATTTTTGGGTTTTACATACTGTGAAAGGTATCTTGCCCAAAAGTCTGATTTGAAGATGAAGTGAGAAGAATCAGTTTGCTTTTGAACCAAGCTAAACTATTCTTGGGCATATTTTTGAGGGCATGAGAAATCTGTTACCACAGGGGAGCTTTTCAGGCAAATATGGAAAATTTATGAGCTACTAGATAGACTAAAAGAAAAAAGTTACAATGTCAAAAACCTTTCTGGAATCTCAGGAAGAATGTACCCAGAGTAAAAGACGGCAGCTGCTGTGAAAAGCTATGAGACTTCTAGCAGAGTCCAGAAAGGTCACTGTAGGGAAAAGGTCATCTTTCAAAAAAAATGGAAAAGTAGCCAACATAAGGAGAATGTGCTCTCCAAAAATATGCAACCTGAAAATCAGGCAAAAGAATAATTTTAAGGCACACTTTGCAAAGGCCTCCATGACCCAGAGAGAATGTTCTTCATATGATGATGATGATAACAAATACAACATTCACTATGTGCCAGGCCATGTACTAAGTATATTAAATATAGAAATAACCTTTACAGGGAAGAAACTAACCAGCAGTATTAGAAACTGTAGTACCCCTTAGCCCAAAGGGTATGCTAGAGGGCAGAAAGGACATTATAGACAAACTGTTTTTCTAAGAAAAATTCATCTTCTGAATTGCTCTTAAATTGGGTAAAATGATTAATTTTCTGAATGTTCTAATTAAGATTAGCAAAATATAGATAAATTTCTGGAGTTAGAATGCATCTACCCAAGAGTTCTAAAGGTATTCAGAAGGACTGAAGGGGCTTGCTGAACAACATGTATACTTTGCAAATAAGACCCCTGATTTTAAGAAGCTTTCAGAAAGCTGACCTGTGGTGATAAAGACCAGGGAATCTCACCTGTCTGGACCTGGCAAGTTGGAGGAATCTTTAGTGGACACGGCTCACCTCCTGGAGGAAACACGTTGGTTTCTACTAAAGGAAACAGTCTCTCCTTAATCATAAGGAACAATATTTATGATGACTGGCTCTAGCGACCTATTTTTTTTTTTTAAGGTAATGAGGATTGAACCCATGACCTCATACATGCAAAACAGACACTCAATCACTAAGCTACACCTGCTCTGCTAGCAACCTGCTTTTTTTTTTTTTTTTTTTAAGATTTTATTTATTTACTTTATCCATTTTAAACACCCCCTTCCCCATTTGCTGTTTTGTGTCCATTTGCTGGGCAATTCTCTGTGTCTGTTTCCTGCCATCTCTTCTCATCCTCCTCCTCCAGTCTTCACCAGGATTCGATCCTGGAGACCTCCGATGTAGGAGAGAGGTATTCTGCTGCCTGCGCCACCTCAGCTCCTGGCTTCTGGAGCTTTCGGAGCATCTGGTCTTGTCTCTCCCCTGTTACGTCATCATCCTGCTGCATGGCTCCCGGGGCCCGACAGCTTAGCGGCACACAGAGCCTGGCAGCCCATGCGCCTTCTATATATATATATATTTTTTTATTTTACCGGGAGATCCCGGGGATCGAACCCAGGTCCCTCCATATGGCAGACGGACGCCCAACCATTTGAGCCACATCCGCCCCCGCAACCTGCTTTTTAAACAAAGATGTTAAGGGATCTGGAAGTCATGCTGTATGATAAGAGACCCTGAAGGCCTTGGGAGTTTTCTTCAAAAGACTGGAAGGCTGTCATGTGGAAGGAGAAAGTACAGCAGAAAGAAGACCAATGAGGAGACAGATTTCAGCTTAATATAAGGAAGAACATTTTAACATCAGTCAGTCCCAAAATGAAATCAGCTGTCTGAAAACAACATGCCTAAATAGGCTGGATGATAGATAACCTGTTAGAAATGTTAAGGGAATTCTGAATTGGGTGGGAGACTAGGTTAGATCTTTGGACTCTAAAGATACTATTATTTCATTGTGTATTATCATTCTTTGAGGATAGCAATAGGTTTACACAGTAACCCTGGTAATAATACATCAGTTTGAAAGGTAAGGTTCCTAAAAGACTGGTGTGAGGGCAGGGCACAGTTAGCATAACCTTTGTGAAACAAATGAAGGAAAGGGATTCTGCTGTGAAAGCTACAAGTTTGGGGAGATACAAACTCCTGGATAGAAGCTGGAGGTAAGGAACCAAAGCAAAGGAGTCAGACTACAGGAAGATCTTTCAAGTCCAAGAGCACTAGAATGGGTAGACAAGAAACATGTTCTTGTGAGAAAGTACCAGACAATGACTTTTGGGGGAAATAGTCCACAAAATAAATAGCTCTGAGCACTCAAACTCAAAAGAAGAACATGAGAGTCATTAAATAGTGTTTCCTGGAAATGCTGGTCCACTGTACTGGTGTGGCTCTGAATGGCCAGGCAAATCAAATGTTGGGTATCATCGAGAAGGGTATTGGAAACCCTGGAACTAGATAGTTCAGGGCCTGCAGCAGCAAGCAGTACTGCTTGATACGAGAGAATGAAAGGGGCTATGACCAAACTCTACAGACCTCAAACAGCACGGACATTGACCACAGACCAAAATGCTAGTGTGTAGTTGGATTTCTTAGCAATACAAAGAAAAGTTTAGGAGCAAGGAATTATACTATAAACATATTAGCTCAGGAGGTGGTACTGGCATTTCACACACACATTCCTATAAGGTTGGATGGATATGTTCATTAAACATAGGATTGACTGATAAAAGGTTGATAAAAAGAAGGTGGGCTAAAGATAAAAAGAAAAAAGGAAGTTTAAAAAAAAGAAAAAAAAATAAAAAAGGTGGGCTATACAAGATAGCCACACCCTCCCAAAACACGTCCCTAGAGAATACATGACTTCCTTACTTAATGGATGCATAGTTAAGAGTTGTCAGAAAGACTCTCCATCCTGCTAAGATTTAGGATGGCTCTCAACTGGCTGATTGGAACTAGCACAAGAATTTCAGATAGGGTTCGTTTCCCTCCCACCACCCCCACCATCCCCAATTACACATAGAAAGCAAAACCAGGTGCTTTTCCTCTCTTTTAGGAAGGATGTGTCAGGGAGAACAGTGTGTGTGGAGGAGAATATTGGTTTGAGTAGGTCATGGAACTGCAATCAATTTAATTTAGCATGTAAGAGAGGAAAATTAAAATATTAAAAGGAATGAGGCACTCAAGGTTAAAATGAGATTTTTCTTTGGTTCCCAAGGATCTGTCCCTGGGCTCTGACTCTAAGGTTGAGTTCCACAGCTATTCTTTTTAGCGTACAGGGCTCTCTCTGACACACAAGAATCTCAAAGATTTAGACTGGTGCCAGCTATGCATCCAGAGTGGTTAGTGGGTAACAGTTCACATTAAATGTGTAAAATTAATTAAACCCAAATCTTTAGGCTCAAGGACAAGACCCGTCTACAAAAGCCCCTTCTTCCTGATGGAGCCAGTTGCTAGGCTTCAAGTCCAGGCTGTTTCCAGACTAGTTCAGAACCTGATTTGAGTCTTCTCTTCTTCTCCCTTTAAAAAGATCACTGGTGACTGCAGGCTTCAGAGGAAGTGCTCAGCCTCAGTGGGAGATGCCCAGAGACTGCAACAGGTGGAAGGTGGCTCCCAAGGCCCAGCCCGTCTCTATGTTGTTCACTTTCTTTGTGAGCTGTTGGAGATGGAGGAAAAAAGTCTTCACATTTTTACCTAATTTTCAACTCTTAGCAAGCACGGCACTCGGGCAGATGCCTGCAAAGAGCATTCACATACTCAAACCAAGGCAAAAATGAAAGGAGCCCATCTTTGGAGGCCTCCCATTACTTCTATCTGTAACAGTTTCCCTCCCACCTTGGCCTCCTGCCCCTATGCTCGCCATTCTGATCTTTGACTTCTGACCCAGGAAGTGGCTCCACCTAGGCTTTCTAGACAGGACCTCAGACTTCAGAACTCTTCCTCTAAACCTGAAATTAAACAGCATTGCCTGCTTTATTCTCTGTATTATTAATTTTTTTTTTTTTTTTTTAAGATTTTATTTATTTATTCATTTATCCCCCCCTTGCTGCTTGTGCTCGCTGGGTCAGCTAACCACGCCATGCGGGCGGGCTTGCCTTCACCAGGAGGCCCCGGGAACCAAACCCGGGGCCTCCCATATGGTAAACGGGAGCCCTACTGATTGAGCCACAGCCGCTTCCCAGTATCATTAATTTTTGATATGGCAATTTATAATGAGATGTTAATGGCTCTGGTAGAAAGGGCATGATCAGGACTTGGGAAAAGATTTAGGGCAGGGAAGAACATCCCAAACTTTTCAATTCATGATATGTAAGCAACTGCTTCTTAAGCGCTAATAACCAGCAAAGCATTATACATTATCTTAACTGGCTCTAATTTTGGGTTGTCCTGGGGTTATTGTATGCCAACTACAGAGTGCAGGCAGCTTGACGTTTAGTCTGGGACACCTGAGTCAGACTGGAGTGCCCTCACACTAAAATGCTCTTCCTTTGTCCTCAGAAAGGGACCTGCAGGCTAGGGCTACAGATGCCAAAGTGAAATGATCTCAGGCCAGAGAACTAAAAGGATACCAACACTGGAAATGGTAGGGAATTGTCCTTAAATGATTTTGGGTTATTGCTGATATTTCAGTAAAGGCAGTTAACTTAGTATGTATTCAGAGGCCTGGGATGATCCCCCTTGTTCATAGATCTATCCCCAACTGATCTGCAATGCTTCCACTAACAGTGATAGCAACATCCACAGCTGTGTGCTAGGCACTGTGCTGTTCATGCACTGTCTCATGTCATATTCATAATATCCTAGCAAACAAGTACTGCAAGTGTCCCTGTCTTTCAAATGAGGAACCTCAAAGTTAGAGAGGTGAAGTATATCACCTAAGGTCACAGAGCTAGGAGGCTTGCAGTCAGAACTTGAACCCAGATCTGATGGACAATAGAAGCCATGTTTTAAATACTACACTACACTGATGTTACTAGCTTCTGTGTTAAGAAATACTGTTATTTTTGGCAGATATAATAACACATTCTCTTCAAATACCTTCATGTGAGTAAGTTTATGAAATCTGTATAACATAAGAAAGGCAGCAATACAAACTCATCTAGACCTCAGGGAAAAAAGGTAGTAGCACAAGGGGGGGGGGCATGGAAAAGAAACTACAATATAGTTAATTGATCCTAAAGCTCACAAAGTTGCCTTTTGCTATAGCTATATTTTTGTTGCATCTCCTTTAATAAACTGTAAACCTTTTTGAGGCCTAAGATTATATCTTTGTAGCTATAATGTTAAATTATTCAATTATGGTATATAAGACAAGAAAACAAATGGGCTGGATGAACTCAAAAATCTGTTTAGTAAAGATAAATAAGTTAATATAAAGTAGAGCCTGCAGGTGCTGAAATAGATGGAGAGAAACAGGATGACAAAGAAGCACCTAAGATTCAAGAGACACTAATTAATGAGTCACGTGTAAAAATTTATGATATGCTAAATATGTATAAGCCATTCAATATTCATGAGGCCATAAATCAGCCACTCACTGGTGACAACTTTCTGGCCCCTCATGTCCTCTACCAGATAAAACCCATCTAATGGGTTAATGGGCAAGCTACAGTTACAGGCCAGGTAATACCTGTCCCTGTGCCTCTCCAACAGAAACTGTGTGATGGCACCCTCGATGGGCCCCTTTGATGAAACTTCAGCTATAGTACTAGTAATCACTCCATTAGTGGCAGAGAGGGGCATGACTATGACTTTGTGTAACCCAGGATTCAGGAAGCATGGCACTTCCAACCCACCTGTACTTTATTAAGTGTGTTCATCTGCCCATCTCTTTCCCCTAGATTCTCAGCCTAAGTTTTATTTATTTATTTTTTTTTAAGATTTTATTTATTTATTCATTTATCCCCCCCTTGCTGCTTGTGCTCGCTGGGTCAGCTAACCACACTGTGCGGGAGGGCTTGCCTTCACCAGGAGGCCCCGGGAACCGAACCCAGCGGCCACAGCCGCTTCCCTCAGCCTAAGTTTTAAATTGATTTGATAAACCATGTGATCTGGGCATCTTAATTTGCTCCATGAGCCTTTCTGTTGTGTGACCTCTGGGATGGCTTACCTGGCAATATACTTAGAGGTTCTAATTGCATCAAGGTAATTTCCCATATTCATGGTGCCTTGCACAGTGCCTTGTTCATAGCCCAAATGAAAATACCTCTTAATTCCACCTACAGCCACTCTGATTACTAAACAAGTTCCTGACGTCTTCTTCACCACCCCCACAAGAGACTCCGCCCACTCTCTTACCTGTAAGATGGTGCTGTCCGCAAAGCCAAAGCCATCCTTTAACAAAGCTGTGATGTAGCTGAGATCCATACATAGGAAAGGACTCCCTGAGGTGAACTTTTCCAAGTTATCACACACTGAAAGGAGAGAGAGAGAATGGTGGAATTCAAATTTATAACTAACTGAGAAGTGTATGCTTTTTTCTAAATATAAACTTAGAATAAGTAAAGCAGAATTCTCCTTTTGGTTGATGCTTGGGTTTCTTAGAGGCTAAAACTGTTACAGTGACTGACTCTGCAAGTCTGTAGAACTCAAATTTACATGGATCCCAGTTTATTTGCTAAATTTCTATGACCTCTTGTGGGGGCTTACTTCCAAATTCCTTCTCTATTATTAATGCTGAGCCCCAGAAGGCAGGGAAATACCAGTTAGTCCTACTTTGAGGCCACTGGATAGGATTATTTGTATTTTAGATTGACTATCTCAAGGAAGCCTCAGGCTATTTCCCATGTACTCTGGTGTTGAGTGTTTCATTAACACTGGTAAACACTATTTTTAAAAAAGAAAAAAAGCAAAGGAAAGAAAGAAATGTAGAAACAAAAGTTTTTCACTATCTCCCTAAAGCCTCTTGTATTCCCATTTCTTGTCTAGATTTCTATGCCACTTAATGTTTTTGACCTCTGGAAAAGAACGGAAGACCCAGGAAGGAAACTAGCCTTCCGAGAGGCTTCCAGAGCTGGCTGAGCCACTTTTGGTTGTTCAGAGTCACTGGAGTTGGCAGGCACAGGCTTACGGACTCACCTTCAGCAGGGATTCCATGGATGCTTACCTTCCCTGGCTTTTCTTTCAAAATCTTCAACTTTTAAAACACCCCCCTTTTCATAATCTGAAATGAAATAGAATAGTAGCTGATGCAAAAAGCATTCAAGGAAACAAATTCATTCCAGTGATATTTACAATAATAAAACTGGAAATAGAATTTCTAACTTTAGAGAATGGTATAAATATGGTATATCTTTATAATACAGTCTGTGTAGCCATGTTGGCTATTTCTAGAAAGTGAGATTATTGGGGAAGGGGGGGTTCATTTTACTTTTTAGCATTTACTAAATTCAACAAACATGTATCACTGCATTTTCAGTTTTAAGATGGCAGAGAAAAGATATCCCCACCTACTTCTCTCTGAAATCACCTCAAAATAATATGGGAAATGAGAAACCAAAACACTCTATCCTTCACTGAAACTAGGAGACAACTGGAATCCCAAATCACAATATCTGAGGAAGGCCTAGCAAATACAGTGAGGACTGGACACGGGTTTGGGAAGAAGCTGGGTGAGGATGCCTGCTGCTGCAGCTTTCAAACAAAGGCAGCAGACACAAGATTCCAAAGGAGGGAGAAGTCCCAAGGGTTAGAGCCAAGCATAACTAGATGGAGCAATGGGGCTGGTGTACAGGATCTGTGGGCAGGAAGCAGGACAGAAGCAGTGGGGCAAACTGAGGAAACAGCTGGGTGGAAGAGAGACTGAACCGGGAGCAGCCCTGCTGCCTCCACCTCTGTCCGCAGGAAAAGGAAAGGCTAAAGAGCAACCCCATGCTAGCACACAGCCCTGGGCCCCAGGGGGTGTCTCTGTGAACCAGGACCATCCTGCTGGCCCCGAACACTGCTCTGACCCAGTCCCCACGGGGCACTCCTGTAAACAGGTGGTCCACAAAAGAACTCACATGTCTTGATAATGAGTCATGATAAAACTACTAAATGTAGTCAGAATAGATACAAAGATTCCGCAAGAAAAAAATGGAGACAAGGAACTAGGAAGTGAAAAAACAACAACACAAAGACACACACCAGAAAAGTATTCTCAAGGCACAAATAAAAATCATGACCATATATTCCCAAGATCTTAATGAAACAATCGCCTCTTTGAAAGATAAAACACATATAGAAAATGTTAACCACTGGTAAACCTAGTTGGAGGGGTATAAATATACACATTGTTCTGTTCTTTAACGTTCAGGCAAATAAAAAGTTGTGAGAAATTAAATTACAAAATCTTTTAAAATTGCTGGATAAAAGTGGTCCAAATGATATGGAAACAAATTAAATTAAAAATGATTAAAAGAGAATCTAGGGGACAGATGTGGCACAAGCGATTGGGCTCCCATGTACCATACAGGAGGTCCAGGGTTTGATTCCCAGGGCCTCCTAGTGAAAGGCAAGCTGGCCTGTACAGTGAGCTGGCCTGAGCGGAGAGCTGGAGCAGCAAGATGACGCAACAAAAAGAGACAGAGAGGAGAGACAATAAGAGACGCCGCAGACCAGGGAGTTGAGGTGTCACAAAAGACTGAGTGCCTCTCTTCCACACCAGAAGGTCCCAGAATCGGTTCCCGGTACTGCCTAAAGAGAAGACAAGCAGACACAGAAAAACACACAGCGAGCAGACAGCGAGCACAAAACAACAAGGGGGGCGGGCAGGGGAGAAGAATAAATAAATAAATCTTAAAAAATAAAATAAAATAAAAGATAATTCATAAAAACTTCCTAGAAATAAAAAACGAAAACCACCTTCAGATTGTGAGTGCAAATTATGATGATCCAGGGAAAAAACACTGATACAAAATGCTTGACAGATCCTAAATAAAGTTCTTGAGATTCACTGGCAGCAAGATGATGACATAACAGGAGAGAGACGCAGGGGAGAGACAAGACGAGATGCTCTGAAAGCTCTGGAAACCAGGAACCGAGGTGGCACAGGTGGCAGAACACCTCTCTCCTACATCGGAGGTCTCCAGGATCAAATCCTGGTGAAGACGAGGAGGAGGATGAGAAGAGATGGCAGGAAACACAGAGAATTGCCCAGCAAATGGACACAAAACAGCAAATGGAGAAGGGGGGGTTTAGAATGGATAAAGTAAATAAATAAATCTTTAAAATAAAATTTAAAAAAAGACCAAGTCACCCATAAGGGTAAATAAATCAGAGCGAGGTCGAGCTGGCCTCAGACCTCTCCTAAGCATTATTCAATAGAAAGATAGTAAACAATAGTAACAAAGTCTTTAGGGAAAGAGTTTTTATACTGAGTAAAACATTACTCATGTATCCTGGCCACAAATATTTTCAAACAAACTCTGCAACAGTTCCCATGAACCTTCTTAAAGAAACTCCTAGAGCCAACCAAGAAATGAATGGAGAAACCATGGCAACTGAACTGGCAGTAAGCATTTAAATGTACTGAGACTAAAATAACTAGGGGAATTATGGCTTAGATCAGAATGTAAATGCTATAAATGACTACAATGTAAAACTAATAAATCTACAAATGCAAAGAGTAAAATAACAGAAAAATGGGCAGTATCTTTAATAGACCAGGACCGAAAGATCTCATTTAAATCTGAGTTGTAAGTATATTTAAATGTATAAAGGCCAAGAATAAAATAAAACTAATAATATAACCAACTAAAACTTTGGAAACAGAAGGGCCTTAAGAGAGGTGAGAAGTAGACATGTACTAATTTCATTACTGCTTATAGTAAGGACTCAGCAGGTACTAGCTGAAAAAAAAAGGATAAAATTTTTTTAATGGATAGTTGTAAAATATCCATTAGAATGAAAAACAGAATTCAAGCCTTCCCAATTATCAGAAAGAACACATGCAAAGGCAAATAATCCAACATGGACTATTAAAAAGATTAAACAACTATGGAAGATTTTTTAAAAAGTCATTAAAAAACAGAAACCATAACAATAAATAAAACAGAGCAAATTTCAAACATCTGTCTTATCAATGAAGTATAAATGGTATACATTTACCTATTAAAAGAAATGGACTTTTTGGAGGGCGGGGGTAAGATGATAGAATAGGAAGCTCCTGGAATCAGTCCTTCTACCAAGACGATTATTGAGCTAGCAGGAACTGTCTAGATCAACTAATATGAAACTCTGGAGTCTAGTGGAACACTGTGCAGCACCCAGGGAAGAGCTAGAGAGAGAGGCTGGTACATTGTGGTAAATATCAATGAATTTCACCCTCTGTGTAGCAGCTGTCATCCCTCATCTACAGGAAAATAACTTCAGGACCTTGTAGTCGCCGATGGATTTGTAGATTTTTTTTTTTTTTTTTAAAGATTTTATTTATTTATTCATTTATCCCCCCCTTGCTGCTTGTGCTCGCTGGGTCAGCTAACCACGCCGCGCGGGCAGGCCTGCCCTCACCAGGAGGCCCCGGGAACTGAACCCGGGGCCTCCCATACGGTAAACGGGAGCCCTACTGATTGAGCCACAGACGCTTCCCGGATTTGTAGATTTTACACCAAAAAAAAAAAAAAAAAAACCAGATAAAATGGATTTCATCAAAATTTAAAATGTTTATACTTCAAAGGACATTATCAAGACAGTGAAAAGAAAACCTACAGAACCATATATCTGATAAGGGTTTAATATCTAGAATATATAAAGAACTTCAACTCAACAACAAAAAGTCAAACAACCCAATTAAAAAGTGGGCCAAGGATTTGAATAGACATTTCTCCAAAGAAGCTATTCAAATGACCAACAGTATATGAAAACATGCTCAACATCATTAGCCATTAAAGAAATGTATATTAAAATAATGAAATACCACTTTACATCCACTAGATGGCTATTTGAAAAAACTGAAAATAACAAGCACTGGCAGGGATGCAGATAAATAGGAGCCTTCATACATTGTTGGTAGGAATGTGAAATGGTTCAGCCACTGTAGAAAAGTTTGACTGTTCTTCAGAAAGTTAAACACAGAATTACCATATGACCCAGCAATTCCATTCCTAGTTATCTATAAGAACTGAAAGCAGGGACTTGAACAGATATTTGTATATCAATATTCCTTGCAACATTATTCATAATAGCCAAAAACGCAAACATTCATCAAGAGATGAATGGAGGAACAAAATGTGGTATATCCATACCACAGAATATTATTCAGCCCTAAAAAGAAGTGAAGTGATAGCACATGCTACAACATGGATGAATCTTAAAAACATGTTGAGTGAAATAACCCAGACACAAAAGGACAAATATCGTATGATTTCTCTTAAATGAAATACTCAGAATAAGCAAATTCATGGAGACAGAAAGCAGAGTAGTAGTATGCAGGGGTGGGGGAAGTGGGAAGAGGGAATGGGGAGTTATTGCTAAATGAGTATGAGTTTTGATTGGGGCTGATGAAGATAGTCTGGTGATGGTGAAAGTCACACAGTATTGTCAATGCACTTAATGTCAAGAACTGTCCATTTAAAACGATTAAAATGATTTTTATATTATGTCTATTTTACCATAATTAAAAATAATTAATTAAAGAAAGGATTTTTCTATTAGAGCACAAAACAAAATCCTACACTAAGTTTACACAAGAAAAATATCTAAAGAAAATGGCTTTGACAGAGGCTCAAAGTAAAAGGCAAGGTAAGCCAAGGCAAACAAAAACAAAAAGAAAGAAGGGGTTACAATCTCAATATAGATGAAGCTGATTTCAGGGCAACAAGCGTTACACAAAACAAAGAGAGGTGCTTTTTGATGAAGAACATTACAATCCACAATACAGATTTAACAGCCTCTCCACTAGACCATGCACTAAATGATATAGCGTAAAACTTAAAAAGCAGATTCCAAACAAAACACATTAGGAAACAGGAAATTAATTCTTACCTCTCAGACTATGAGAGATCGTGCACATACCCTCTTACACCTAAACAAAAGTACTGCTTTTGTGATAAGAGGAAAAGTTATAATAAAGGCAAGAGGAGACTTTTTAGGGTGATGGATATAGTCAGCATCGTGAATATAGTGATGGTGTCATGGTATTTATATATGTCAAATCTCAGCATATTTACACTTGAAATACGGGAGTTTTACTGAATGCCAATCATACCTTAATAAAGATTTAAAGGGAAGACCTCACATATGGTTGTTTAGGTCATCTGCCTCCAAAAGATTCTAAAAATCCTATTTACAGTTCCATTTGAGTGACCAACAGTGGATGACAGTAGGGCAATCACCCCCAACAAAGCATTGCCAGTACTCCTTCTCCCTTTCCATCCCCATCCCAGCACTGCCCAGATTCCTCTTTGGACTGATACCTGCAGTGAACTTACCAATCATGTCTGTGTCAACAGCTCGGTCATAATAGTAAGAGAAAGCGTAGAAGGAGCTTCTCCGGACCTCATCTGGCTGGTGAAGTTTTCCTAGTACCACCCTCAGCACTTCAGCATAGCAGGGCTCAAAGCCCATCTTCCCTGCCAGGGCAAAAATGTACACGGGTAAGGTGAGAGAAATGATAGGGGAAGGGAACACCCTCTGAGGCAAGCTGCTGGAGCCACTGAGGAAACAGCAGGAGTATCAAGACAAGCAGAAGGAGGCTGAGGCTCAGGACAAAGGACTTCAAAATAAAGATGAGCAAACTCCTGCAGCCCCATTGCTCTGGAGAAAAGATAACTGTTACTTCACAGCAGCTCCCCTCCCTAACCTGTATTCATCAAAAATAGCCATAGCCAAGCTCCAGCTGCTGCATCTAGCAAGTTTCATGATATTTATGAGCAATTATACAGAGGACTCACCTGGTTCCTTCACTGCGATATCAAGTTTCTTCCTGGATTTCAAGGACTATGCCTTTTCTAATATAATTTACTATAATAATATACTTTACTGTAATTTAAATAGCTAAACAATAACTGAACCTAAAACAGGGTTTCAACATGCTGAGGGCAGAGACACTTGATACATTAGGGCCAGGGTAAGAACAGGTTTCTAATGGATCCACACTTGGCTAGAGACAGCCTTGTTTGCTGTCACTTCACATTATTCTACTATAAAGGTAATTTCAACCAGTGGGGAAAAAATCACTTGCCTTCTTGGTTGCCACCATACTGGTATTTCACACCCCCAAAGACCCACTCTGCTTCCAGCCATCTTGGTAGACAGGCACTTCGGAAAGTCTGTCCGTCAATCCCTGAAAGAAACCAGAGCACAAAGCTGTATGAAGGAAGATGTAAGAGAGAGGGAGGAAGGCAAGCAAGAAGCCAGTAAGGTTGAAAGGAATCACGAAGGTGGCTGGACCTTAAAGTCTTATGAGATGACTTCTGTGGAGCTATGTCCTAGGACAGGAATTCTTAACTCAAGGCTTATAGGTGGGCTTTGTAGGGCTGGTAAACCACCTGAAACTATGGGTATATTTTTGTGCACAGATGCATTTGGCAGAGGGACACATAGCTTTCATCTCATTCTCAAAGAAATCCAAAACCTACAAGAGATTAAGTTTCCTCCTTTCTAAAAATTTCCTGTTCTACCTTCCTTGTTGGTTATTGAGAGGCTTAAATGAAATACACTTGAAGATGCCTTGTAAACTGAAATTCTATACAATCATTATCACAATGGCTTACTGTAAGCCAGGCACTGTACAAAGTGCATTAAAGGCAAAATCTCATTTAAGGTGAGGAAAGGAGTAGAGAAAGGTTAAGTAATGTGCTCCAAATTACAAAACTGGGACTGAACCCCGTTCTGCCTGACTCCAAAAGCTGAGTTCCTAACCCTACTACCAACTGTGAATAGATGTATGGAGGTGCTCAGTTATTCCTCCTTCCAAGTACAGAGCCTGCTTCCTGCACCTCCCATGTAAGGCTAAGGGCATTAGCAAGCTCCTGCCAAATTCACTCTTTTTCACAATCTGAATTGCTACAGATACTCAGTCTTCTGATCACAGACTCGTCCCCCTATACAAGTAGACCTCATTCTGAAAATGGATAATAATGTATACCCAACCGTCTGAAGTTATAAAGTAGAAAAGGGATTTACTCCTATGTCCTTTACACGACACATGCTTCCCAATTCAATAGAACACTTTCTTTCATAACGATCACCGCCAAGAAATGGAAAACTTGTTGGCCGGCAAGCTGAGTAGCAGTGTCACTCTCACCATCCCCAACCCAGAACAGGCACCCAGACGAACCTTTCGCCTCCAGGGCTCCCAGGGTTGCTAGTCTTGCAGCTTTCAATCCAAATCCCAAGTAACTGTAAAATACAGGATTTACCAATTTCATGCTTGTCCTGAAGTTCTCCAAATAAAGGCTACCTTCTTTCAAAAGAAATATGGCATTCATAACAATAGACTGTTTCCCTGACTCCCGCTGGACGGAGGAAAACCTTGTTTTGTCTCTTTGGCCTGTTCATCTCATGAGTCCAAAAGTGGCAACTTCTGCACAGTTTGGATCAAGGTTATGCAGTAAGAATTCCCCACAGCTATGAATTAAAGGCCGGAAGACAGTGACAATTCCTTGGATCCACCCTGGGAACCATCCCCAGAAAAGCTCGCATTATCTTAGCTGGATTTGAACATCTAAAGGCCAGCTCAAAGAGGTTGGCATGGAACTTTGACAGAGCCTTTTCAGAATGTCCTCCCTCTAGAGAAAACTTTTGGCTTTTAAGTTACAAACTTTTGAGGCCAAAACCAGAGAAACCTCTTCAGTCCTTCTGGCTTTTTCAAATGTCTTGCATTTCAGCTGATAGGCCTTAGGGGATTAGCAAAGACTAATCAGATGCAATAATAGACATGAAAATGCTTTGCAAGATTAGGAGACTCATTCAACATGAACTATTATTACACCTCCCTGTCCCCCTCCTCACCTATGTGTATAGAGCTTATAAGTGCTGTTAAACATCTCAAAGGAAGTGAGGTAGCCCCTAGGAGTTTGTTCCAGGGTTTTCTGCAAATCAGAAAAATGAAAACGACTATTCAGGATCTGCAATTATCTAAAAATGTTATCACCATCATCAATACCCCTCCCTCCAAAAATCAGAGATGAAGGAGACAGATTAAGCTACCAATTCCACAAGGCTTGGGGGCTCAATGGGACTCTGAACGGTGAGAGGGCTCAGACTGCGAATGGGGAAGTTCACTCAGTCATTAACTGACTCTACTCAACCTCTTCATGGTGGGGCTTGCTGTCTGAGAATGGGTCATCCCTTCCTGGGTACCATGATATATCTACAAAAGTGTTGTGAATCAGATCTTCATGTAAATGACTCACCTCAAATAGGGGCAGGAACGTGATTTGGGTAGAGGCCCCCCCCAGGTCCAGGGTTCCTACAGTCTCCTGGCCATGGCCATGCAACTGACCTGTGAATGAGAGCCAGCTCTGAACATCCTCTGCAGCCTGGATAGCCCAACACCCTTCCAGCAACTTCTCTCCTGTCTTTGTGGTATAATGGAGGTATTCCATAAATACGCCACTGCTCCCTGACCCCAAAGAGTAGCAGGCAAACACCAACCTAGAAGGACTCCTCCTGCAGCTGAGGTCTTGAAGGCAGGTTGTGAACATTAGCTTCCTTTCATTTCTTCCCCTGCCACCCCCCCTCCTTTTCTTGAAGAGAGAAAGAAAACAAAAAACAAAGAACAAAAAAACAATACAGGCAAGAAAGAAAGGAATTGTTGCTCTCCTGCCCATGTATGAAACCCAGTTAAGGTCTTCAGATAAACTTGAGAATGTATTACCTGTCAGAAAATTCACAGTTACCCAGGCTAATATGCCTGAAAAAGAGAGAAAGACAATGATTATACCCCAGAGCACATTTCCCCCTCTTCCCTGGCCCCATTTTTGTTATTTTTTCTCTCTAACTTTCATGTATAGGCCACACTTTTCCCTTCTCCCCTGCCCTTCCATTTTCTCTTTCTTCCCCACAGGCGTGTTTCTCCTTACTGAGTTCCTTTTTCCTCAGCACCACCAGCCCTGTTCCCAGGCCCTTGACTCAGGAGCTTGCCCTGACCCCACTCCTTTCCCCTAGAACATCAGCACCTCTCCCACCTTCATAAGATCCATCCATGATGCTAACACTGTCATCTGGTACCAAGAAAGGGGACTTCCTGAAGATCTCCCTTACCTAAAAAAAGAGGGAAAAATCTGGATTCCCTAAGGCAATAAAGCAGAGTTCTATGTTTTGGCTATGTCCTATAAGGCTTAGAAAACTATTTCTCCTAGATAATAAAATTTTAGCTCATTCAGTTTCCCCCAAGAAACTAGGGAAGGAACCAGGCAAGCCATTATTAGTTTTTTGCAAAAACAAAAACACAGGGATTCCTTTGGCTTTCACTGAAACCAAATCATCTGGGTCTAGGAAAGGCCATACATTTGACACTACCAGCTCAAATCAGGATCCTGTAATTGTTTTAAAAAAACACCTCATTAATTCTACTTGGAAACACACTGGAAACTGGGAGGACCCTTTCCCATGCCATTTGTTAGATGAGTAGATGAACTCAGACGGTAGAGAAGAGGTGGGCCGGGGTGGCTTTCCCTACCTTCCAGATTGCCCAGGTCTGTTCGCTTCCCAGTGAAGGAGCTCATGACCAAGGGCTGGGGTCCTCTGCCCCTGGCCCTGTCAGGTTCTGCACAGGGCTAGGGCCTCAAGAGTCTAGAGAGAGGCCTAGATTCAGACTACTGGAATCCTATTGTAGGATTTGGGAACAAAGATCTCACAAAAACACTCTTGACTCTCCATAAATATAGGCCAAATAGATATCATGTCTAATTTTTATATGATTAGCATATAAAACATAAGAACAAGTAAAACTAATCTATAGTGACAGAAAGCAGATCAGTGGTTGCCTGGTTTGAAGGGTGGGGGAAACTGACTGCAAAGGGGCATAAGGAAACTTCTACATTTGTCAAAACTCACTAAACTGTACACCTAAAATAGGTACATTTTATTGTATATAAATTATCCCTCAATAAAGTTTGTTAAAAACATTTCTATGTAAGTTCAAAACTTCTCTAATAAAAACATATTTTAAAAAAACATTTCTATGATTCTCCCAATTAAAAAATGGGCCAAAGACTTGAATAGACATTTCTCTGAAGAAGAAATACAAATGGCAAAAAAAAAATGAAGAAATGCTCAACCTCACTCATGATTAGGGAAATGAAAATCAAAACTACAATGAGATATCATTTCACATCTATCAGAATGGCCACTATTAAAAAGACAGAGAACTACAAGTGTTGGAGAGGATGTGGAGAGATAGGAACACTTCTTCACTGTTGGTGGGAATGCAGGATGGTACAACCACTATGGAGGACTGTTTGGCAGTTCCTAAAGAAGTTCAATATAGACTTGCCATGTGACCCTGCAATACCACTACTGGGTATATACCCAGAAGAACTGAGAGCAGTGACACGAACAGACATCTGCACACCGATGTTCATAGCCACATTATTCACCATTGCCAAAAGCTGGAAACAACCCAGGTGTCCATCAACAGATGAATGGATAAACAAACTGTGGTCTATTCACATGATGGAATATTATGCAGCTGTAAGAAGAAATGAAGTCATAAAGCATATGGCAACATGGATGAATCTGGAGGACATTATGTTGAGTGAAGCAAGCCAGACACAAAAGGACAAATACCGTATGAATGCATTACTATGAACCAAATATATTGTGTAAAATATTGTTTGATTCACAAAAAAAAAAAAAAAAAACCACACACACACAAAAAAACATTTCTATGATTCTCCTTTCAGCAAGTTAGGAGCATTAAGGATATCATGGACAGGAAGAACTTTACACATTTTAGGGAAAAGCTCTATAAATTTGAGAGCAATATTTAAAAATGTGAAGTAACTAGCTACAGCAAGAGCCAAGAGTCACCATCATGCTTGAGCAATAGTGAACACTAAGGGTAGCAGTCCCATTACACATGGCTAAAATCCTATAAAGAAAGCATTCATTTAGGGGAAAAGACAGAATTATCTAAGACACAGAAGATTTCAAAAATTACCTCAAAGAGCAGAGCCTGGGCTTTGTGTTCTGGCAGTAAGCGCAGTCCTGCTGTTGCCTTCAGGACCACCGGCGTCCTATTCCAGTGACTTCGGGGGATTGAGTCTTTGGCCAGCTCTAAGAGTCCTTGAACAGTCTCAGCACCCTTCAAAAGAGAAGGCCCACTCATCCAGCAAAGGGTGCTGTGAGTGACACTGGTCTATTCTCTCAATGTGCTTTGGGGTATCAATAAGAGTGAGATGGGGCAAGAGCAGAAACCCAGAGAAGTGGGCTACTTTGAAAAAGGAAAATTCCTTTCCTTTTGATGAACTCTTAATAAAAACTATTCTTTTATAGCATGGTCATCTTAGTTGATTGTCATTTTGTGTGTCTCATAAATTAGCTTTTGGCTAGAAAGTTGGGTTGTGAAGGAAACAGGATTTGGAGTAAGAAGATTCACTTGCTAGTCCTGTGGCCTTCCATAGGTCACTTGGCCTTCCTGGGCTTGATTTCCTCAGCTGTGAGATGGGAGATGCCCCTCATATCACCACAAAATGATGTGAGCATTAGATGAGGCAGTGTGTATGCAGGTGCCACACACATGCTCACTGAAGCTGTTATTTGCCACTTTTTCTGAACTTCTTAAGGAGACATGACAGGTTCACTTTTGCATCACCAGCACTTTCTTTTTTTTTTTTTTTTTTTTTTTAAGATTTTATTTATTTATTCATTTATCCCCCCCTTGCTGCTTGGGCTCGCTGGGTCAGCTAACCACGCCGTGCGGGCGGGCTTGCCTTCACCAGGAGGCCCCGGGAACCGAACCCGGGGCCTCCCATATGGTAAACGGGAGCCCTACTGATTGAGCCACAGCCGCTTCCCGGTCACCAGCACTTTCATGCATGGCATACAGTTGGTGCTCAATTTATGATAAATGAATAAAATTGTTTTAAATCTACTGTTTCTCTAAGTGAACATCCATTCTAACTACATGTGGTCCCTTAATCATTATTGTTAGCAACCACAATTCTCTTTTCTAAATGTCAAAATCCTAATTTTCTAGCAAATTTGTCATTTCATACCATTTCATAATAATGAACTGAGAAAATAAAATACTGCTCAGTTCCTCAAGCTCAAACTGTTTTTAACATTGTTAATGATTAATTATGCTTCTTTAGTTAATGATTATGCTGACCCTGAGTGATACGTTTATATTTGTACCAAAGTTCACTATTCTGCCTTATTCTATTTTACTTCCATGGGAACTCCGACACTCTGGGTGTAGCATGTTGTGGGTGCTCACGTGTGAAATACAGCCACCACAACACTCTCTATTCATGCTTTATTACTGAAGATTTTTGCCATCGTACATTCTTACCTAATTTCTAGAGTACCAGCACAGTTCTGTACTTGTATCAGGTACCCTAGAATTGTGTCTACATGCCCTCCAAGTTTATACCTCATACTCTATAGAATGCCACATCCATCTTCTTCATCTACGTTGATTAATGCAGGCGATGGCTTCAACTGAAAGTCTTAAACAGTAAGATTGAAGATCATGCACAGGGGTATAATCCCATCAAAGGTGGTGTTACTCCTGCATGACGACTATTCTCTAGCCTCCTTCCACTCACGCCCTAGCGAGCCTGTGGTATAGAATTACTGTGACTCAGGAGATTAGCTGAGGCTAGAAAACTGATCTCACACACACGATCTCGATGTCATTAACGAACAACAGGAGCTATTTAACAGCAGCGGTGTGGGAAAGGCATTTCAAATCTACATCAAAAAATTGTAAGAAACTCACCTCCTTAGGTTGATCTACAAAAGCAGAAAGTCCTGGCTTCACAGATTCAAAAATTTCCCCTTCTAGAACTGGAAGTTGTCCTATAGACACACAAAATAGAAGAGATGATTGATTACCAAAAGTTAGGCTGCTTCTAACACCAGACTCTGTAAACCTTCACATGACCCACTAGATTAACCTGCTATTCCCCTAAGATATTCCAAACTATCCCACCTGTGAGGAATGTCTTATAGGAGTGCTGGGCGAGGGGCAGAGAAAATAACAGGCAATCCTGAAGGGCCCCTCTGCCATTTCTCTGGTGGACACCTAACTCTTACTCCTTTCCCCAGGTGCTACATGTAATCTGAAGGACAATATTGAAAATTCAGAAAAAGTCAATCTACCTCAGGGTTCCCTCAGCCCCTTTTCAAAGGACAGTAGAGAAACTCGTGTGACCCTTCACCCAAGACCAGTCCCAAGCTTTTCGCCCAGGGCTCAATATTCTGGACTCTTGGAATATTAACCACCTTTGGAAAAGAGGAAGGGCAGATTATAACTATACTCCTCATACATATGAGTTTCAGACTCAAGAAGCCCAGATTGCTCTTAATTTCACATTAAATTAAGCCAAATGTGTTCAATTATAGTCCAAAATATTGTCTGAAGAAAGACATTCACCATCTAAAGATTCTGAGAGTCATAGCACACTCTCTCAGCATGTTTGTTTCTATGGAAATTTTTTTTTTTTTTTTTTACCGGGAGGTACCGGGGATCGAACCCCGGTCTCTCCATATGGTAGACGGACGCCGAACCTCTTGAGCCACATCCGTTTCCCAGCATGTTTGTTTCTAGAAAGAGATATTAAAATGTGGATTTACAGAAACTCTAGTGAGCTTACCAGTTGCACTCACCTGGCATTTTCTGCACAAAAGTGTAAACATGAATTCGAGTTCCAGTGCTCCCTGCATCAAACATAATTCCATGCAAGGTGCTGGCACTGCCATTGATGGGGCACATGGAAGACAGGAAAACACCCTCAAACCAAGTCAACTGGTCTCTGTGGAAGACAGTGCTGCTAACACAGGATGCCACCAGCATGAAAAAAGCTGCACCCCAGGAAGTGGCCATTCTCTCCCCAAGATGCAGTGGGTCTAGGCTTTTGCTGCAGAAGCAGTGGTGCTCACAGACCTGCAGTGGCTTATAGGACAAAGACACACAAGGTTAGATCAGCTGGCCTTTTTGTTTACACCTGTAGGAGAATCGACACGCATTGTAGAAATCCCACCCCTGTCCCCAGGGTGCTCCTTCTCTATTCTAATAACTGGCACAACAAGCTAAACCAGGGTGGCAAAGGCTCTTAGAATCTTTTCTAAAAGGTATCTAGTTCCAAAAGGAACTGGGGTTTAAAATATATTTTCCCATGCTTTGCTTTTAATTGTAGGGTGGCTCTCATGTACTCAAGGCTGCCGCCCTACTTTTATGGTTGAGTCTAACAGATTTCTTCTTTCCATTTACACAATTTTTGTCTTTCAATCATAAACTAACTTTATTCCTTTCTTTCTACCTTTTTATTGATGGATAAGAAGCTTCAATTTCTGAATTACAGTTAAAAAATTACTAAGAAGTTATAAAGTCCCACGGACATTTGGGTGTACATGGTTTCCTAAAATTAGGCCACTGGTCAACCAGCCTGTGATCAGCGATATTGCCTGTGGCTTGCACATACAACCACATTTTAAGGAAATAAATGAACAATTTAAAAACACTTAAATAGATCATTATGGTTTCTAAAACATCCTTCACAGGTTTCAGGCCATGTCATCCCCTTAAGAATTTAGGGCAGATGGGCAAATGAAGAGAGAGGTTCAATGACTTAAGGAAAGTCATAAAGCAGATCACTGGTGAAATGAGGATCAGAAATAAGTCTTAACTCTTACCAAGCTTTCTTTTCCCAATCCCCAAATGCCTCCCTTAGAGCAAGTTACTGTCTTCCTTCCTTCCTTTCTTTCTTCTTTCTTCCTTCCTTCCTTCCTTCCTTCCTTCCTTCCTTCCTTCCTTCCTTCCTTCCTTCCTTCCTTCCTCCCTCCCTCCCTCTCTCTCTCTCTCTTTCTTTCTTTCTTTCGGAGGTACCAGGGATTGAACCCAGGACCCTGTACATGGGAAGCAGGCACTCAAACCACTGATCTACACTTGTTCCCATGTCCATATTTCTTAATACATTCTTAACAGAGACAAAAAATTTAAGTGTGCACAGCATTATTTGTTTTATATTTGTGTATTATGGTTAGCTGGATACAATTGCTATTGAAAACCTAGAATAAGAGTACATGGAACACAGCAAAGGGAGCACAAAATCTGGGGTCAGAGGCCTGGGTTTCAGACCTAGAGTCTCTACCCATTAGAGATCTTGGACAGGTCATTTAGCTTCTCTGAGATGCCATTTCCTCACCTATAAATTGGGAATAAGAACTTGCCATACTTTCCTCATTGAGAAAACAAATGAGATTTTAAAAACAAACACCCAGACACACATAAAAGGCTTTGTGGGGTTTTTTGGGGTGGGGGTGGGGGGTTAAATTACGATGTACTCTTCAAATATTATGTAACATTCTCTTAGCATTTTTCCAGGATTGAGGTTATTAAAAAAAGAACAGAGTTGTTATTAAACACTGGATGTATTATTCATGGTTCTCCAGAGAAACAGAACCAACAGAAGGTATATGGTGGGGGGGATCTCTCTCTCTCTCTCTCTCTCTCTCTCTCTCTCCCTACCTACCTACCTACCTATCATTGAAAGATTTATTATAAGGAATTGGCTCATGCAACTGCCAGGGCTGATAAGTCTAAACTCCACAGGGCAGACCACAAGCTGGAAACATGGATATATTAGTTAGCCAAAGGGATACTGATACAAAATACCAGAAATTGGTTGGTTTTTATAAAGGGTATTTATTTGGGTTAGAAGTTTACAGTTACCAGGCCATAACGCACAAGTTACCTCCCTCACCAAAGTTTACTGCCACTTGTTGGAGCAAGATGGCTGCCAATGTCTGTAAAGGTTCAGGCTTCCTGGGTTCCTCTCTTCCCAGGACTTGCCTCTCTCTGGGCCCAGCTGCTGTTACTGCCACAAGGCCAGCTGTAGACTATTAGGCAAATGGCCTGCTTCTCTTCCCGGGGCCTTCTCTCTTTCCTCAAGACCAAGCTCCTCTATATGCTTACTTCCCAGGGCTCCAGCTCAAGACTCCACATCAGAAGCCCAACTCTGTTCTTTGCCATGTCTTTTATCTCTGAGTCCCCACCCACCAAGAGACGGGGACTCAATACCCTACTGAAGTGGCCCAATCAAAGCCTTCATCATTATTTAATCAAATAAAAGTAAAACCTCTGAATCCAATACACTCTAATATGCCCAGAGGAAAAGACCAGTTTACAATTTCCTTTTGGAATTCATCAATTATATCAAACTGCTACAATGGATAAAGATGATGTTGAAGTTTTTATACTGAAGTCCCCAGGGGAAGCTGGCTGGCTGAAAAGTCTGGCAAGAGCCAATGCTAAAGTTGAGGCTGAAATTATTCTGACCTCTGAAGCCCACAGTTTAGGCTTTTAAGACCCCCAACTGATTGGAGAGGATTCTTGCCACATTGCTGAGGGCAATCTCTTTTGTTGATTGTAGATGCAATGAACTAAGTGTAGATGCAAATCTCATCTATGAAATACTCTCTCAGTAAAAAGCAGACCAGTGCTTGACCAAACAACCAGAACACCATAACTTAGCCAAGTGGACACATGAAATTAACCATCACACTGGGAAAGAATTTTTTTTAGTCTTTTTTGTTTTGTTTTTTTTTGCACTATTTGGCAATGAAGCAATATAGTGAGTTTCTTTTTTTGTTGTTGTTTTTTGTTTTTTGTTTTTTTTTTTTTTAGGGCGCCGGGACCAACGATCACCAGCTGCCCTAGTAACAAAAATTATGCTTCCGAAATCTCTTGATGTCGATTCCGCACGAAGAGCAAACGAGGCGCCCTACGTGTGCCACTCACGACAGAAGCCCTAATATAGTGAGTTTCGATGTTCTTGATGCCTAGGATAAAAACTTTTGATAGTTGTGGCAGTCTTAGATTATTATATGAATCCCCAAAGGAGAGACATTATGTTTGTAAACTAATCTGTTCCTCTGGGTGTGATACTCTTTGATTGTATTAAATTTAGTGAGGGGCCTCTGATTAAATTTACTTGATAAACTCAATTTAGGGCCTCTGTTTGGGCTACATCAGTAAGGCCTAACTCAGGTTGAGTCCCCCCATCCACCACCCCTTGGTGGGCCGATATAAATGGACACTTACTCAAGAAGACACACAGGAAAAGGTAAGAACTTTGTCATTTTGATCCTGCCATGTGACAGAAAGGAGATGGCTCAAATAGCTAAAGCCCTGGGAGAGATGAACCATTTGCCTGATAGTTTACAGATGACTTTAGGAAGAGATCTGAGACTGATACAGGAAGCCCAGAGAGGAAGGCTGAAATCCAGCAGAGATCGCCCGCCATCTTGATTTAATACATGGCAGCTGACTTTGGTGAGAAAGTATCTCTTATGGTACCTTGAGCTGGACTTTCCATGGCCTTGGGACAGTAAGCTTTTACCCCTAATAAATACCCTCTACAAAAGCCATCAGATTTCTGGTACTTTGCATGGGCACCCCTTTGGCAGACTAATACAGTAGTGTTCAATGGAATAATGAACACTGCCCCCCCCCATTTTCCTGGAGGGGCATTAAAACAAAAAATAAGTGCTGGATATTTTGGTGCTTGTAGCTGGCCTGTTGTAGAGCTCAGGCTGTTTCCTAAGATCCTGTCAGCTGAGGAGAACTGGAGTTTGTCAGGATCGCGGTTTCTCAACCTTGGCACTAGTGACATTTGAAGCCGGCTAATTCTTTGTTTTGGGGGTTGGCCTCTGCATGAAAGGATGTTTAGCATCTTGCCTCTACCTAATGGATGCTCAGAGCAACCCTCCCAAAGTATGGCAACTCAAAACGTCTCCAGACATTGCCAAATGTTCCCCGTTGAGAACCACTGCTCTAGGCTGCGTTTTTCCCTGGTATTACTGAAGAATGCCAGATCTAGTCTCTAAAATTTAAGGTTTCTTTAATAGCCTCTTAAAGACAGTTCTGAGTCTTCTAATCCAGCTTTCACCTCTGGAATTCTTGTACAAGTCATAGTCATTGGTTAAGCGGCAAGATCTAATTCCAAAATTCTCATTTCCCAATCCCCTCATCTCTAGCAGAATACTTGATATACTTGGTGAATGGATCAAGAATTCTCAATCTTTCCCGTTTTTTGATCCCCAAGAGTTTATTTGAATAAAATGCTTCCCTCCCCACGAGTGATATATTAAATAAAACAAAGCAAATAAAAGTTCATTGTATTTGGAATTTGAAAATATTTAAATTAACTAGAGTTGTTCTGAGGTACTACAAAGCCAGAATTAGAATCATCAGTTTGCAAACTATGCAAAGTTGAACCTCTATCCTGAAGTTAGGATGACAGCTATTGGCTAGGAAAGGAACAGCATTGTTCACCTTTTAGAACCTCAAAGGAAACTTCATCTCAGGAAATCAACCACTAAAACATGCCAGCTACCTGGCCAGATACATTCTCACATCTCAAATCACTCCCTTTGGCTGCTTCCTCTTTTACAGTAAATGGGCTGCCTGGTCATGTAGATTAGTCTAAATAACCAAAAACAGAAACAACTTTTTTGGATTCTCTATTTGTCCACAATCAACACCTGGTCCCTTTTCTCCCCTAGGAAGCTTTCCATTTAGAGGTGCTCCAGTCACCAGCCTTCTTCCATCTCTGTGACTGATTTCACAGCAGCCTCTTCAGGAATCTTACTGTAGTTTCTGGAAAACCTCTCCAGCTTCTATTTCCATTAAGCAAATATCTGTTTTTCTTCCAAAAGAGATTTCAAGGGGGGAAAAAAAGCACACTCAACATCTATTTTCATGGAATGAAAACTGCAGAGTCATTCACCAGGAGTTCAGTTTAAAACCAGACAGTACATTTTAGATTAGATAAAGCAAAGAACGAACATGTAAAAAGCCTTTTCTGCTCTAACATCACTCCCAATCTCAGAGTTCATTACAATTAGCAACTTTTAAAATGGCATTAGAATGGCTTACAATTTAGAGTATACAGTATAGCATGCTATTTCACACGGCCCCTGCCTGCATGGCTGCTCGCTCACTCTTGTCCAAGGCTTTGCTCACATGTCAGCCTTCTCAGTAAGACCTTCCTTGTCCCTATTTAAAACTGTAAACACCACCAGGCCACCTGCACATTTTCTACCTTCCTTTCCTGTTTCTTTTTCTCCATAGCACTTTCACCTTCTAACACACCTTCTAACTACTTTTATTTTTCTTATAACCTGCTCCTCTCCCACACACCATGCGAGCAGGGATTTCTATTTCGTTTATTGATGAATTCCTAGCACCTGGAATAGTGCTAGGACAAAGGAGGTGTTGAATAAATACTCTAAAGTGGTGAACAGTGATCCAATGACTTCTCTCTAAAAATAAATTACTTACCAACCTATTGGAAGACCATCAACCCAAGCTTCTCCAAATGTCAAAAAGATTTGTATGCTACTCAAAATAATGCAGAGATAATCAAGTTTATTTTTATAGACCTGGGAGTATATATCAGAACTTTTATTTATTTATTTATTTTTAAGATTTTATTTATTTATTTATCCCCCCCTTGCTGCTTGTGCTCGCTGTGTCCATTTGCTGTGCGTTTTTCTCTGTCTGCTTGTCTCCCTTTGTTGGGTCGTCCTGCTGCATCGGCTCACCGCGCCATGCAGGCCGGCTTGCCTTCACCTGGAGGCCCCGGGAATCGAACCTGGGGCCTCCCATATGGTAAACGGGAGCCCTATCGATTGAGCCACCTCCACTTCCCAGTATATCAGAACTTTTAAATCCATTCTTTTCACAATTAATCTGCTTGCTCACTATCTCCTATTCATCACAGCAAAGCCCTCTTTTCATTCTTTCTCTTCAGGACTCTGGTGCTGGCCAGTGTCCGTCACTTCGCCTATCTCCATCGAAAACCTTTTCAGTGTACCTTCATACCTTGTAGTAACATTTCATCCTCCCTACTCCTACCACAAAGCATCACACTCCCAATGGACCCAGGACCCACGGGTGCTCACCTGCTCGTGTCTGCCTGCTGCCTGTGAATCTTTGCTTTCACTACTGGTTGCCTTTTGCTCTTTGCTCCTATTTCAAATCTTCTGAATCAAGCTAGATTTCCTAGCCTCATTCACCTTTGTGCTAGTTTGCAACTAACTGCGTGTCATTTTGCTAACTCACTCCCTTCTTTATCCTTTACTCCTCCCTTATCCACTTTTTCTCTGGGTTCACATAATTACCTGGTTCATCTGCTTTTATGACAGTTAAGTTCTAACTAGTAGAACTGTTGCTCATAGGGCAAAGAAGTTGCTCAGGAACCGAATTCTATGTTGTTTTGCAACTTCCACTAGTAGAAAAATTAAAAGCACTTCTTTTTTTTTTTTTAAAGATTTTATTTATCTATTCATTTATCCCCCCCTTGCTGCCCGCGCTCGCTGGGTCAGCCAACCGCGCCGTGTGGGCGGGCCTGCCTTCACCAGGAGGCCCTGGGAACCGAACCCGGGGCCTCCCATATGGTAAACGGGAGCCCAACCGATTGAGCCACAGCCGCCTCCCTAAAAGCACTTCTTAATGGCGTCCATCCTTGAGTTGAAATTAGAAAGCTGGGCATTAATTATCTAATGAATTTACTGAGTGTCTAATATATACCAGACACTGTGTTAGGTTCTGGATATACAAAGAGGAATCAGATAGAGGCCCAGCACTTGAGGAGACATCAGCTCACTAGAGGAAATAGACAAGTAAACCAACAGCCACAATGTACTGTGATAAGTTGTTTTTTTTGTTGTTTTTTTTTTGTCCCACAGACAGTGATAAGTTTTTGACAGAAACACACACAGGGTGCCACAGGAACAGATCTGAGAGGCAAGTAACCCGGCTTGAAAGGGAAAGGATGAGGTAGGGAGGTAGGTAGGGCAAGGCTTCTTGAGGGATGAGAGGCCTAAGCTGGGTCTTAAATCAGAGGTAGGAATTTCCCTGGTGAAGTAATACAAGAAGCATTCTGAGGGAAGCAGATGTGGCTCAAGTGATTGGGAACCTGTCTACCATATAGGAGGTCCAGGATTCGATTCCTGGGGCCTCCTGGTGAAGGCAAGCTGGCCTGCGGGGCAAGCTGGCCCATGCATAGAACTGGCGTAGCAAGATGACACAAAAGAACACACAGCAAATGGACACAGAGAGCAGAAAATGCGGGGGTGGGGGGGGAGCAGGAATAAAGAAAGAAAGCTTAAAAAAAAAAAAAAAGAAGCATTCTGAGTTCAGTATGGCTGGAATATAAAGGTGTACCACAGTAAAAAAGGCAGGTATGAGAAAGGATGGTAATGGAGGCATGGATCAGATTTCAAAAGGAGTGGACTTATTTTTCCTCATACAATTCCAAGGCAACACCTGATTGTTACTTATGATTCCCTCCCTAAGCAAATATCAATATTGATTGACATGGATAAAATGACACAGCATTTTCTAACAGTGAAAAATGGAATGGGATAGGTGACTAGAAAGCTCCACCCAAAGGTATGAAAACCGTGAAATGTAAAAACTCCCCCTGCCAATTCTTCTGAGCTGCACAGCAAAGCTGGCTTTAATAAGGTTAAAAATTAAACATAAGGCAAGTTTAAAATGTAACTAGAATGATATTTATAAATAAGCTGAACTGTGGGTATGGATACAGCTAAACCACCCAGCATATAAATTAGCCAAGCCAAGCAAAACCAAGGTGGGTCTGATAGGTAAATTTGGAACTGATTTCAGCAGTAAGCAATGCCTCATTTCAGGATATGGCTTGGGATCCACAAACTCAGTGCAAAGGGCGAGAGCCCTGGAAACCTTACTATCAGAAGGGTGTCTAAAATAGGATTACATGATATCCTTTGTATTCCCAAAGCCAAGCATAGAGCCTGGCATGTGCCAGTAAATGTGTCCTGAATGGACTTGATACAATTGAGCTAATGGTACATGCAGACAGGAGCACTGGGTCAGTATCCCCTTTCCCAATACCTCACTAGGCATCACACTGTGGCTAGGGGTACTGTTCCAGAAAGCCTATTTATTCATGTATACATTCATTTAGCTATTCCAGAAATGATCAAATGTCTACTGCTACTTATAAGTATACCATGCAAACACAAATCATCCCAGATCTGTCATTTAAAAAACCACAGTAAGTAGGAAGAAAATACATGTCCATTAATTACCTCAGTAAAGTTAAAATTTAACAATTGAGATTCAAAGCAGCAAGAGATTACTTTCAGTTGGGGTGAGGAGGGGAGGCTTTGTGAAGAGGGGTCCTGAGAAGGGAAGATAATTAGGACAGGAGAGAGGAGTGATTTTTAGGAAAAAGAGACAGTATGAATCAAGGCATACATATGGAAAAGGGATGGGGGCTTCTGGGGAATAGCGAATATATTAGTTTGACTAAATGCAGTAGGAAATAAAAGTTGGAAAGACAAACTGAGGTCAGATATTAGAGGGCACCAAATATTCAGCTAAGGAGTTTAGACTTTGCAGGTGAATGGAAAACCATAGAAGATTTTGAACAAGGGAAGGTCACAAACACGAACCTGGAAGGTATATGTAAAAAGGACTGAAGTGCAAAGCCTTATTAGGCTCCACCCAATTGTCTAATTCTACAAACAGTTACTGATGCTTACCAAGTGCAAGGTGCCAGAGAAATAAAGGTGACTTAAACCTTTTTATTCAGGATGCTCAGTGTCAGACAGAGATGAAAGATGTATACAAAAAACCCACAACTTTCTAAGTTAACCATAAAGTGCTAAAGAGGCCCAAAGCACACAAAGACTAATTCTACCTAGAGGATTAGTAAAGGCATCACAGCAATATTTGAACTGATAATGAAAAATGAATAGGAATAACATAATAGAATGCGGGCAAAGGCCAGAGGACCAAAAAAAATTGAAAACAGATGGGAGGGAAATTATGGATAGTTTCATTTCATTTTTAAATTTCCTCAAGAATTTCTGTCATTTGGATTTAAGAAAAACAAAAACAAAAAGTAGACGATTAATAGAGAATGGTGTTTTAGTTTGCCAAAGGGCTGCCAACGCAAAGTCACAGAAATGGATTGGCTTTTATAAAGAGGATTTATTTGGGAAAAAAGCTTCCAGTACCAAGGCTGTGAAAAATCCAACTCTAGGCACCCTAAGAGGTGCTTTCTCACCAAAGTCAGCTGCCACAAGGCTTCTAATCTCTGCCAAGCTTCGAGCTCAGCTGAGAGCAACCAGGCATAGGGCTTGTCTCTTTCTGGGTCAGCACTATGAGTCTCGGCTGTTCTGCATTCTTCCCTCTCGGGGGCTTCTTTCCTTTGCAGCTCAGCTGTGGGCGAAAGTGGAATTTTTTTCTCTCACATGGCAAGATCAAATATGGCGCTTCCTTTATCTGTGTCTGTGTCTGTGTCTTTGCGCTTCTCCATTTTTACCAAGCCCAGCGAAAGACTGGAGACTCAAACTGAGTCACACCTCACTGACCCACAGGAATGAACTAGTTCACTTTTTGGGATTCCTAAATAATTTCAAATTGCCACAAAGGGCATAGCAAGAGAAGCATTTAACGTAGAGGAAAGACTGTGGTCAAAGGAACACAAATAGGAAATAATGATAAAAATAAAAGTAGCTAATCTTTATTGAGGCCTAAGCACATGCAAAGCACTATGTTAAGTATTTTACCTATATAATCTCATTTAATCTCACAACACTACTCAGTAAGGTAGAGACTTATTAACATTCCCATTATATAAATGGGAAACTGAGGCTTAAAGAAACTAAGTAATATAAAATCACACAGAATGAGGTTAGAGAATGGAATGCTGAGGGTTAACTTGTGCAGAATTGGTAAAAAAGTATATGTGTTAGGGGATGGATATGGCTCAAATGGTTGGGCATCCATCTCCCTTATGGAGGGACCTGGGTTTGATCCCCGGGACCTCCCGGTAAAAATTAAAAAAAGAAAAATATAGAAGGTGTGTGGGCCACCAGGCCCTGTGCTCAGGTAAGCTGCCAGGCCCCATGAGTGGATGAGCCGCCAGGCCCTGTGCACGGGTGCACCGCCAGACCCCGTGAGCCACGCAGCAAGATGATGACGTAACAGGAAAGTGACACAAGGGAGAGCCAAGACAAGACGCGCCAAAAAAACAGGAACTAAGGTGGTGCAGGTGGTAGGATGCCTCCCTCCCACATCGGAGGTTCCGAGGATCGAATCCCAGTGAAGACAGGAGAAGGATGAGAAGAGAGGGCAGGAAACAGACACAGAGAGTTGCCCAGCGAATGGACACAGAAACAGCAAAAACGGTGGAGTTAGGAGTAAAAATGGATAAAAGTAAATAAATAAATAAATCCTTAAAAAATGTTAAAAAAAAAAAGGATATGTGTTAATCTTTGGTGAAATGAGATTAGCGGTTATGTAGGGCAGGGGAAGGATAAAGGGATTGAGAGGTGACTGCTAAGGGATGTGGAGTTTTTCTTTTGCAAGTAATGAAATCGTTCTAAAATTTTTTGTGGTGATGAATGTACATTGTAATTATACTAAAAGCCACTGATTATACACTTTGGAGAGATTGTATGGTATGTGAATATATCTCAATAAAACTGCTTCAAAAGAAAAAATTACACAGCAGTACATGAAAAGAGCCAGATAGTCTAATTCTAGAGCCAGTCTCACTCACTCTGCCTTAGAGGATTTTATCTAGCTGTCACCACTGACTGGAACAATCTTTTCTCAACCACTTGATAAATTCTTACTCCTTCAAATTATTGTTCAAATGCCACTTTCTCATTGAGGCTTTTCTTTAACACTGTAACCTCCCCCTACTTGCTTTCTAAACCCCTCTTATTCTGCTATACTTTTTTTTTTCCATAGCACTTAGCACATTCTAACATACTAGATAACTTCTTACACTTATTACTGAAGATTATTATTTTGTCTGTGCTACCCTGATAGAATGTAAACTCCTTGAGAGCATGAATCTTTTTTCTTGCCCCTGAAATGGCTCCCTCATCATTTTGCTCATTGTTTTTTGCTCATTGTCTGTTTTTCTCTATAGGAGGCACCAGGAACCAAACCAGGGAACTTCCATGTGGGAGGCGGGCACTCAACTGCTTAAGCCACATCCTCCCTGCTCATTTGTTTTTGCTCATTGTCTGCTCATTGTTTTTTGCTCCATATCTGCTCACTGTTTATCTTCTTTAGCAGGCACCAGGAACCAAACCCGGCACCTCCCATGTGGGAGGCAAGCGTTCAATTGCTTGAGCCATATCTGCTCCCTGAATCTTTTTTTGGTTACTGATGTAGCCCAAGCACCTAGAAGAGAACCCAACACATTTTTTTTTTTTTTAATTAAAGAAGTTGTAGGTTTACAGAAGAATCATACATAAAATACAGAGTTCCCATATACCACCCTGTTATTAACACTTTGCTTTAGTGTGGTATATTTGTTATAATTCATGAAAGAACTTTTAATAATTGTACTATTAACTATACTTCATCATTTACAATAGGGTTTATGTTGTACAGTCCTTTTTTTTTTTTTTTTTTTAATTTTATTCTAGTAACATATGTACAACCCAAAGCTTCCCCTCTCATCACATTCAAATATAAAATTCAGTGCTGTTAATTACATTCACAATGTTGTCTACTATCACCACCACCCATTACCAAAACATTACAATCAACCCAAATAGAAACTCTGTGTGGTTTAAGAATTAACTCCCCATTCCCTACTCCCAACCCCCTGGACATATGTTAGGTGTTTAATATAAATTGACAATAGGAATAAACTGCAAAGTGACATAAAAAGGGAGAAACAACACTTTCAAAGCTACTTAAACAGATTAACTGATTAATAAATACCTAATCTAGTCATATTAATTTGTTTTAGAAGAAAGCATAATTTTATTTTTCTGAATCTATTAGTTCTATAGTTAAAATGAATTTCTTTAAACAAATGCTTTCACATTGCTAAAACTGTAATGAACTTTCCAAAAAAAAACCTTTAAGAAATTAAACATTGCTTATATTCTCCAAATTCTCTACTTTTTCAAACCAATAAATATTTTAGTGTGCTGTGTATTAGTTATCTCTTGCTGCACGATAAACTCCAAACTTAGTAGCTTAAAACAACAATAAACACTTATTATCTCACAGTTTTTGTGGGTCAGGAATTTGGGAGCAGCTTAGCTTGGCAGTTTGACTCAGGGTCTCTCACGTGATTGTAGTTGAGATGTACATGAGGCTATAGTCACATGACTGTAGATGGTTCACTCAGTGTTTGGCAAGTTGATATGGCTATTGGATGGAAGCCTCAGTTCCTCCCCACGTGGACTCTCTATAGGGATGCTTGGAATGTCTTCACAACATGGTGACTAGCTTCCTCCAGAGTGGGCAATCCAAGAGAGAACAATGCAAAAGCAGCAATATATTTTATGACTTAGCCTTGTAGGTCCTACACTATCACTTCTGTCACATTCTATTGGTTATACTGACCAACCCTGATGAAATGTAGGAGGAGTCTACACAAGGACATGACTATTAGGAGGGGAAGATCATTGGATGTCTCCTTGGAGGCTGGCTACTATAAGTTATGATCAGTATTTGAATATTTTATTTTCAGTTATTTTACTTCACATATATGTATGTATGTATATGTCTATTAACACAATTTATATATTTCTTGTTTCTAGAAATTCCATGTTACTCTTTAATATTAAGTCTTAAAAATTAAAAATATGGACTTTTAATTTGTTACAGTTCAATATTTTATTTAAGAGAATTAAAGTCAGAAAAACTACAACATCTTCCTTACTCCTAAGGTCAAAGAGAATTTAAATACTTTAAATAAAAATCATATATATTTAGGATAGAGTAAAAAGAAAATAAATGAGTCATTATATTTGTTTTGAAGATTATAGGCATCAGTTAATAAATAATAAGCCTAATAATGAAGTTAAATAATCAAGGAGAATGTAGTAAAAAAATTTATATTAACAGAAGAGAAACTTTTTTCAAGCTAAATACAGAAAAAGTTAATTTCTAATCATACAATGGTAGCATTAATACTGAAGAGATATTTGACAGAAAGGGACAGAACTAACAACTGGCACAGATTAAAAAACCCCACTGAAAAATTCTGCAACAGGCATTTGTCAAATGTTAATAAAACTAATAAAAAGATTTATTAAAAGTCAACCGATAGATGGAAGGATGCATGAATGAATAGACTGATATGGCAAATGTGGCAAAATGTTAAAAGTTGGTGAATCTGGGTATCTGGGTAGGGGGTAGGTTGAACTTCACTGTATGAGTTTTGTATTATTTTTGCAACTGTCCTGTAAGTTTGAAGTTATTTAAAAAAAAAAAATTTTTTTTTTTTTTTTGGTACTAGAACTGGGGATTGAACCTGGGACCTTGTATGTGGGAAGGTGGCACTCAACCACAGAGCCACATCAGCTACCCTAAGTTAGTTTTTTCATGTTTGCTTTGTTTTTTGTTGTTATTAGGAGGCACCGGGAACAGAACCTGGGACCTCCCATGTGGGAAGCAGGCATTCAACTGCTTGAGCCACATATGCTCCCAAAAACACATTTTTAAAAACAAAGGTATTGATGTCACTAGTACAGGGTGTTTATAGTAGGGTGGTATATAGGGGGGAAATGCACCTAAAGCATACTTCTATGAGATATAAATGTATTCTTGTTGTCATCGGTATGTTTTCTGGATAGAGACCCACACAGCAGCTATCAAAATATTAAACTTCCATCCTGGGGAAGTCCTGCTACTTTCTCAAATAAGATGGCAAAAAAACTCTGGAATATATAAGCCTTAGCCAAATAAAATAAACAGGTCAATATGCTAAGCACTTGATCTTAATGCTTGTACTTATGAACCTTAATCATGTAATAATGAAACTAAGCCTAATTATAATTAACGCCTAAGAGCTACCTCCTGAAAACCTCGTTACTCACATGTGGTCTCTCTCTAAACTAAACTCTGTAAATAAACTCACTACCTCACTCCCCTTCCCCAACAAGACATGACTCCCAGGGATGAGCCTCCCTGACACTGAGGGATTACCACCAAACGTTAATCAGTGACGCATTTGGAAAAAGACCATGACAAAAGGGGGAAAATATTAAATAGAGTTTTTATGGCTAAGAGATTTCAAAGTGAGTCAGAGGTCATTCTGGGAGTTACACTTATACAGGTCTCAGGCAGATTTCACAAACTGCCACAGTAAATGAAGCCTCAAACAAAAGTGCTCCCGAGGGCCCTAGGGACATCCAGACACCATAGGCAAGCAGCCTCATGAAACCAACACCCCTTCCGCAGGCCCTATTTGGGAATATACGAAAATCTATCTTCCCACTGTAACATAGTTAATACTTATTTATAACTCTCCTAATTATGATTCTTCTATTCATTTTATTTAAACCTATAATTTTCAAATGTATCTGCTAAATATATTTCTCAGACTTAAATCTTTGGATTATTCATATGCCGGTTGAGCCCTGAAACCCAGCAGAGTTGTGGCCAATTCCTACTCTCCAGTTCTCTGGGCTTGCCCTGGACAACTAACACGATGATGATGATGGGCACATCTCATCCCCAAAACAAGGAGTATCTTCTACTGCAAACAAAACAAATTCCTTTCCTCTGGCCCTTAATATCTAAGTACTCTCTCAGCCTCAAGCAGTTAGAGTAGACACTATCCCAAATCCCTCAAGCCTGAGGGATGAACAAAAATAAGGGGGGAGTGTAACCTCAGACTAAAGTAGATTTATTGTTATTGTAGCTATTATTTTGTGTTAATGGAGTAACTTGTAACACTGATATTAAACAAAGAAGCAAATAAAATGCAAAAAAAGAATGATTTACTACATAATTCAGCCATGAATTCAGAATTTTGCCTAATGAGCTGTTATTTTAAAAATTAAGATAAAAACAGGATTGTGAAGTGATGTGGAAATGTCAAATGGAGAATTTTGTAACAAGTAATAGGCAAAGATATTGAACTATATTTTCAATAGATTAGTACTTACAAATAAATATGAAATAAGAATTGATGCTGAAATGTTTCTAGTTTCTAGTTTTTTTGTGCATCTCTTAAAAATGATTATAACTGGGGTCAATCAGAAAATAACTTGGGAAACGGATGTGGCTCAAGCAATTGGGCTGCCATCTATTATATAGGAGGCCCAGGGTTCGATTCCAGGGGCTTCCTGGTGAAAGGCAAGCTGGCCCTCGTGGTGAGCTGGTCCTCGTGGAGAGCTGGCCTGCATGGAGTGCTGGCCTGCAGGAGTGCTAGCCCGTGTGGAGAGCTGGCACGGCAAGATGACTCAACAAAAAGAGACACAGAATGGGAAGCGGCTGTGGCTCAATCAGTGGGGCTCCCGTTTACCATATGGGAGGCCCTGGGTTCGGTTCCCAGGACCTCCTGGTGGGGGCAGGCCCGCCCGCGCGACGTGGTTGGCTGGCCCGGCGAGCGCAGGCAGCAGGGGGGGGATAAATGAATGAATAAATAAAATCTTTAAAAAAAAAAAAAAAAAAAAGAGACACAGAAGAGAGACAATAAGAGATGTAGCAGACCAGGGAGCTGAGGTGACGCAAGAGATTGAGCAACTCTCCCCCACGCCAGAAGGTGCCAGGATCAGTTCCCGGTGCAGCCTAAAGAGAAGACAAGCAGACACAGAAGAACAAAGAGAGCAGACAGAGAGCACAAAAACAGCAAGGAGGGGTAGAAATAAATAAATAAAATCAATCTTAAAAAAAAAAACACAAAACTATATGCTGTTTATATATATGCATAAAAATAGTGAATAACGTGGATAAACAGAGAATTTGTGCAGAAAAAAGTCAACTTTTATTACATTATTGCCAAGGAATTGTAATAAGACTTTTAAACATAAAACTACAGGGGGAGAAACTGAACAAGAATTTCCCAACAACATAGTGAGTTGTCTCATTGATTGGGGAGGGGGTCCTTGCCTCAAGGACTCAGCCCAAGATCTGACCACATTGTCCAAAGTGGATTGACAGATCAGAAGGCTGGCTGACTGAGATCCCACTAACCATAACTTCAAATTCTCTAACTCCCAATAAGGGAATCAGAATTGATGTACTGGAGTTACCAATAAATACAACATTCTTTCTTATAAACAGATCACTTCTTTCTGTATTTTATTCCATTTTAATCAAAACATCATTAGACTAGTATGAACAAGGTTGATTTGTATAATGAAACCATTTGGGTATTCTATTGAAATGAGACCAGGCAGTGCATGCCTGCATTCTCTATTATTTCGGGCTTGACTTAGCTGTAATAATCACTGCATGGGGAAAGCTGTTGCTATTGCTGCCTCTTTCTTCATGATTCTCAAGGTCTTACTCGTTCATCAAGAGTGAAAAGTCGGGAAGCGGCTGTGGCTCAATCAGTGGGGCTCCCGTTTGCCGTGTGGGGGGACCTGGGTTCGGTTCCCGGGGCCTCCTGGTGGGGGCGGGCCCGCCCGGGTGGCGTGGTTGGCTGACCCGGCGGGCGCGGGCAGCAGGGGGGGGATAAACGAATAAATAAATAAAATCTTTAAAAAAAAAAAAAAAAAAAAAAAAAAAAGAGTGAAAAGTCCTTTAGATAAGAAGATACTATAAATCAGGAGGGAGTTAATATTGCCCCAATGATCAAATATAATGTTTGATAATCAGTTAAGGTGATAAACTATCTCTGCCTGCATATCCATATCCATTGTGGTAGGTACTTATTTGCAGAAAAGTAATTGTAAGAACCAGTATCATTTGGCTGATTCTTGAAGTTTGTGGGAAAAGAAGCAAAAACACTACTGTTTCAAACATGTTAAATCAAAATGAGAAGAAAGAGGGGCACGGATGTGGATCAAGCGGTTAGGCCCCTGCTTCCCACATGGGAGGTCCCGGGTTTGGTCCCCAGTGCCTCCTGGAAACGGAGCATAGCAAAAAGGAAAGAAATGAAACTCAGGGGAGTTGATGTGGCTCGGTGGTTGAGCACCGGCTTCCCGCATGTGAGGTCCCAGGTTCAGTGCCTGGCCCCAGTACCTCAAAAGGGAAAAAAAAAAAAAAAAAAAAAAACAGAAAGAAGAGAAAGACTGAAATATTATAATGATACCTCATGCATAAAGCAAGGAATAAGGGTTTCATATGAGTAATTTCCCCAAATACGTCTTTAAGATGTTTCCCCTCTAAATAGATTTTAACAGTTCTTGTTAAAAAATGTTCCTAAAATGAATTATTTCCTACATGGAACAGAGCCTTTTCTCTATGGGTCAGGATTATGACTATGATCATCAGTTATATTTTTCTGTTAACCTGGGAAGCCCTCAGAGGTTACAAGTTTATAGACCATTTGCCCCTTTGCACTAAATAGTCCCAGATTGCTATGCTTTTTGAGCTTGTTTTCCTTGACACCATGTAATTATCACTTATTAAAGTTATCCTGTGCCTGACACCCTCAATAAGCCAACACTGCCTAATTAAAAAAAAAAATCTGTTGTGGGATGTGTACCAGAGCCATAATTCTTAGAATTTTATGTCAATATATGCATAAATAAATGAGGGCTTCTTCAACAGAAGAAGAGCCATAGGCTTTGTGACAGCTCTGTTAGTGGCTCACAGACTCCTTTCCACTTACTGTAAGCTCTCAGATATGAATAAGGAGAATTTGCCAGAAATCTGACCTATGGAAAAGTGGGATATTGCTTAATATAGAATACCTTCAATTTTTCTATTCTTTCTGGGCTTCCCCTTTGTTTCTTTCAATTGCTCTTAGTTTTTCAATCTGTAGAAGATAGATATGGATAATCCTAAGAGCAAGGTTCTCTTTTTTCTCTGTTGTCAATATGCCAACATTTGACTCAGTTTCTACATTTCTGTTTATCTGTTCAGACTTTGTAAACCAGATGACCAAGCTCATCTCCTGACCCAGTCTAGTACTCTTGAGCTCTTTCTCCTCTTCCACACTTTCTTTTCATTCAAACTATAGCTTCAGCGACTCTTACCACTTAGCCAGCTGGCTTATAAAATGAGCAACAGCAAAAGAAAGTCATACTCTAAAAGCTGGTAAAGAGAAGCGAATGTAGCTCAAGCGTCTGGGCTCCCGTCTACCATGTAGGAGGGCCAGGGTTTGTTTCCCGGGGCCTCTTGATGAAGGCAAGCTGGCCTAAGCAGAGAGCTGGCCCAAGCAGAGAGCTGGCCCACACAGAGCGCTGGCCCGTGCGGAGTGCCGCCCCAAGCAGAAAACTGGAGCAGCAAGATACGCAACAAAAACAGACACAGAGGAGACAATAAGAGATACAGCAGACCAGGGAGCCGAGGTGGCACAAGAGATTGAGTGCCTCTCTCCCCCTATGGGAGGTCCCAGGATCGGTTCCCGGTGCTGCCTAAAGAGAGGACAAGCATACACAGAAGCACACACAGCGAATGGACAGAGAACAGACAGGGAGAGCAAAAACAACGTGGGGGTGGGGAGGGAGGGGGATAAATAAAGAAATCTTTTAAAAAAATAAAAGCTGGTAAATATATGTGAGTTAATGTACACATGTAATTGTATAGAGGGGTACTAACTAAGGAGCTAATCCATATGTTAAGTGCATGAAATTTAGTTTATGCATTTTGTGAGGGTTTTTTTTTTTTTTTTTGGCTATTAACTGAAATAGTTCTGTGCTTCACATTGTTATCAATGAGCAGCCACTTATTATACAAATATGTGATTATGTCATTAAAAAGGGACAAGCATTTCAAACATAAAATCTTAAGAACAACTTTGGCCACTGTGATTCCTGTTGATTCTGTTTCCCTAGAGAACCCTGACTAATACAGCTTGGTACCTAGAAGTGAAATAGATGGGCAGTCTACTAAATTTCTTCTGGATCTGTATAAGCAGAAGAGTTCTAGGTTGAGTGAACAAAACCCTAACACAAATTATAGATGCAGAGAATCATGGCCCCTTAATTCTCAGACTTGAGACAGTTTACAGACCCAGAGCCCCTTGAATGAGAAGGCCAAGTCCCCTTGGGGTAAGATCCTGTTAAAACTGCCAAAAATTTATACTGTTAATCTTCCTCCCACTTTTCCCCAAGGAGACCTACAGCCTTTTACCAGAGTAATTGTGCATTTGGGAAAAGGAAATGATCAGACATTTCGGGGATTATCAGACACTGGCTCAGAAATGACATTAATTCCAGGAGAACCAAAATGTCACTGTGGTCCACCAATCAGAGCAGGGGCTTATGGATGGAGTTTTAGCTCAGGTCCATCTCACAGTGGGTTCAGTGGTCCCTGGACCCATTCTGTGGTTATTTCCCCAGTTCCAGAATGCATAATTGGAATAGACATACTCAGTAACTGGCAGAATCTCCACATTGGATCCCTGACTTGTGGAGTGGGGGCTATTATGGTTGTAAAAGCCAAGTGGAAGCCACTAGAGCCCCTACCTAGCAAAATAGTAAATCAAAGGCAATACCGGATGTGAATATTCTCGCTGTTCTGATTTTGTGATAATCAGAGTGGGCTAAACACTCACTATGTTAGAAACCATGCATGTGTCCCCAGACCTAGTTTTTCTCCCTAGGTCTGGTTTTTAGAATGCTGGTGATAAACTAAGCCTGATTTATTATATGACCATCCTGTACGGGAAAAGACTAACTTTGGGTATCTTTGGTGAACCTTAAGAGATATAGCAGGGGGATGGATGTGGCTCAGGTGGTTGGGCGTCCATCTCCCTTTTGGAGGGACCTGGATTCGATCCCCAGGACCTCTCAGTAAAAAGAAAAATATAGAATGTGCATGGCCCATCACGCCCCACAAGCAGGTGAGCCGCCAGGCCCGGGGTGAGCCGCCCCGCAAGCCACACAGCAAGATGATGACTTACAGGAAAGTGACACAAGGAAGAGCCAAGGCAAGACGCACAGAAAAACCAGGAACTAAGGTGGTGTAGGCAGTAGGACGCCTCTCTCCCACATCGGAGGTTCCGAGGATCGAATCCCAGTGAAGACAGGAGAAGGATGAGAAGGGCAGGAAACGGACACAGAGAGTTGCCCAGCAAATGGACACAGAAACAGCAAAAATGGGGGGGGGTAGTAAAAATGGGTAAAAGTAAAAAAATAAATCCTTAAAAAAATGTATAGGGGTAGAAGATACGGACTATAGTTAGTAGCAATACTTTGACGATGCTCTTTCAATGATTTGTTAACAGATGTTTCACAACAATGCGGGGTGTTTGTGGGGAAGTGTGATGTGTGGGAGCCTTGCGTGATGTTATGCATGTTTGTTTTGTAAGTTCATGTTGTTTACTGAACACTTATAGTTTATGTTTGTTCATGTATGAATGATATACTTCAATAAATTGTTTTTTTTTTTAAAAAAAAAAAAGAGTGAACAGTAAAATCCTAATCTCAAAAAAAAAAAAAAAAGGCAATACCAGATTCCTGGAGGGACTGCAGAGATTAGTGCCACCATCAAGGACTTGAAGGATGCAGGGGTGGTGATTCCCACCACATCCCCAATCAACTCTCCTATTTGGCCTGTGCAGAAAACAGATGGATCTTGGAAGATGACAATAGATTATTGTAAATTTAACGAGGTGGCAACTCCAATTGCAGTTGCTGTCCCAGATGTGGTATCATTGCTTGAGCAAATCAACACATCCCCTGGTGCCTGGTATGCAGCTGTTGATCTGGCAAACGCTTTTTTCACAATTGCCATTAGTAAGGACTATCTGAAACAGTTTGCTTTCTGCTGGCAAGGCCAGAAGTATACTTTCACTGTCCTGCCTCAGAAGTATATCAACTCTCCAGCCCTGTGTCATAATATTGTCCGCAGGGACCTTGATCATCTCTCCCTCCCACAAGACATCAGATTGGTCCATTATATTGATGATATCATGTTGATAGGACCTAGTGAGCAAGCAGGAAAGACTCTAGACTTACTGGTAAGGCATTTGTGTGAGAGAGGATGGGAGATAAATCCAACAAAAATACAGGGGCCTTCCACCTCAGTGAAATTTCTAGGTGTCCAGTGGTGTGGGGCATGTCGAGATATCCCTTTTAAAGTGAAGGATAAGGGAAACAGATGTGGCTCAAGTGACTAGGCTCCCGTCTACCATATAGGAGGTCCAGGGTTCGATTCCCAGGGCCTCCTAGTGAAAAGCAAGCTGGCCCGCGCAGGAGAGTTGGCGCAGCAAGATGATACAACAAAAAGAGACACAGAAGAAAATTGAAAGAAAAAAAAAAAAAGACACAGAAGAGAGACAATGAGAGACACTGCAAAACAGGGAGCTGAGGTGGCGCAAGAGACTGAGCAGCCTCTCACCACTCCGGAAGGTCCCAGGATTGGTTCCCGGTGCCACCTAAGAGAAGGCAAGCAGACACAGAACACACAGAGAGCCGACAGCGACACAAAAACAACGGGGGCGGGGGTGGCGGGAAGGGAAGGAAGGAAGGGAGGGAGGGAGGATAAGCTGTTGCATCTGGCCTCTCCTATGACCAAAAAAGAGGCACAACGCTTAGTTGGTCTCTTTGGATTTTGGAGAAAACACATTCCTCATTTGGGTGTGCTACTCCGGCCCATTTACCAAGTGACCAGAAAAGCTGCTAGTTTTGATTGGGGACCAGAACAAGAAGAGGCTCTGAGACAGGTCCAAGCTGCTGTGCAAGCTGCACTACTATTTGGGCCATATGATCCAGGAGTTCCAATGGTGCTGGAAGTTTCAATGGCAAATAAAGATGCTGTCTGGAACCTTTGACAATCCCCGATAGGAGAATCACAACGCAGACCCTAAGGATTTTGTAACAAAGCCTTGCCATCCTCTGCAGATAACTACTCCCCTTTTGAGAAGCAAGCTTTTGGCCTGCTACTGGGCCTTAGTAGAGCCTGAACGCTTAACCATGGACCATCAAGTTACCATGAGACCTGAGTTGCCTATCATGAGCTGGGTATTGTCTGACCCACCAAACCATAAAGTTGGGCGTGCACAGCAGCACTCCATAATAAAGTGGAAGTGGTATACATGAGATAGGGCTCGAGTGGGTCCTGAAGGCACAAGTTACCTGAGGAAGTAGCCTAAATGCCCATGGTCACCACCCCTGCAATGTTAATCTTCTCTTTCCCAGCCCACAGCTTTGGCCTCTTGGGGAGTCCCTTACAATCAGTTGACTGAGGAAGAGAAATCTCAGGCCTGATTTACAAATGGTTCTGCAAGATATGCAGGTACCACCCAAAAGTGGACAGCTGCAACACTGCAGACCTTTTCTGGGACATCCTTGAAGGATAGTGGTGAGGGCACAACTTCGAGCAGTGCTCCTGGTTATTCATTTTGCTTGGAAAAAGAAATGGCCAGAGGTGCATTTGTACACTGATTCATGGGCTGTTGCTAATGGTTTGACTGGATGGTCAGGGACTTGGAAGGCACATGATTGGAAAATTGGTGACAAAGAGGTCTGGGAAAAAGTTATGTGGATAGACCTCAGTGGGCAAAAAACATGAGAATATTTGTGTCCCACGTGAATGCTCACCAGGGGGTAACTTCAGCAGAGGAAGATTTTGTCTTTTTTTTTTTTTTTTTTTTTTTAATTTTTTCTTTTCTAGCAGAGGAAGATTTTAATAATCAAGTGGGTAAGATGACCCGCTCTGTGGCTAATGCTCAGCCTCTTTCCCCAGCCACTCCTGTCATTGCCCAATGGGCTCATGAACAAAGTGGCCATGGAGGTAGGAATGGAGGTTTTGCATGGGCTCAGCAACATGGACATCCCCTCACCAAGTCTGACTTGGCTACAGCCACTGCTGAATGACCAATCTGCCAGCAGCAGAGACCCACACTCAGCCTCCGATATGGCACCATTCCTTGAGGTAACCAGCCTGCTACCTGGTAGCAGGTTGACTACATTGGACCACTTCCACCATGGAAGGGGCAGCAATTGGTTTTTACTGGAATAGACACAAACTCCGGATATGGGTTTGCATTTCCTGCACGCAATGCTTCTTCCAAAACTACCATTCGTAGACTTACCGAAGGTCTTATCTACCGCCATGGCATTCCACACAGCATTGTTTCTGATCAAGGTAGCCATTTCACAGCAAATGATGTGTGGGAATGGACACATGCCCATGGAATTCACTGGTCTTACCATGTTCCCCATCACCCTGGAGCAGGTGGATTGATAGAACGGTGGAATGGCCTTTTGAAGACTCAATTACGGCACCAACTAGGTGGCAATACCTTGCAGGGCTGGAACAATGTTCTCCAGGAGGCTGTGTATGCTCTAAATCAGCATCCACTGTATGGTGCTGTTTCCCCCATAACCAGGATTCATGGGTCCAGGAATCAAGGGGTGAAAATGGGAGTGGTACCACTCACTATTACCCCTAGTGACTCACTAGGAAAATTTTTGCTTCCTGTCCCTGCAACCTTAAGCTCTGCTGATCTACAGGTTTTAGTCCCAAAAGGAGGAGCGCTGCCACCAGGGAAGTCAATTCAACTGAACTGGAAGTTAAGACTGCCACCTGGCCACTTTGGGCTCCTCTTACCTCTGAATCAACAGGCAAAGAAGGGAATTACTGTACTGGCTGGGGTGATTGATCCTATCAAGGGGAAATAGGACTGCATCTACATAATGGGAGTAAAGAGTTTGCCTGGAATACAGGAGATCCTTTAGGGCATCTCTTAGTACTGCCATGCCCTGTGATTAAAGTCAATGGAAAACTGCAACAACCCAATCCAAGCAGGACCAACAATGGCCCAGAATCTTCAGGAATGAACGTTTGTGTCACCCTACCAGGGAAAGAACCACGACCAGCTGAAGTCCTTGCTGAGGGTAATGGGAACATGGAATGGGTAGTGGAAGAAGGTAGTGATAAATGTGAACTTTGACCACATGACCAGTTACAGAAACGAGGATTGTAAAATAGTCATGAATCTTTCTTCCTTGTTTTGTTATGATGGTATATGTACACAAAATGAACTCATTTTCTTTCCCAACCTTTTCCCTTATCATATGACAAGTTGTATTAGTTTCATGTCATGATATCTAAGGATGTCAAGTTTAAGAGTATTACCCAAGGACTTGAACCCTATTCTGTAGGGAATTAATGTGTTTTTGGTTGTACACAGGGGAGCTGAACATTGTTAGGCGGAAATATATACATGTATGCATGTCTTTTATTGTTTTTACTTAGAGACTAAGTACGGTTTAAGGTTATGTGTATGGTTGCTGAGTTGACAAGGGGTGGAATGTGATGGTTAGGCTAATGCGTCAACCTGGCAAGGTAATTGTGCCCAGTTGTTTGGTCAAGCAAGCACTGGGCTAACTGTAATACAAGGACATTTATGGACTTTAGTTACCAGTGAGTTTAGCGCATAGATAGCTGATTACATCTACATCAGCCAGGAAGAATGCCGTCAGCAATGAGTGACGCTTTATCCAATCAGTTGAATGCCTTATAAGGGGAAGTGATTTCAGCATTCAGAGAGAATTTCCCAGCTTGTCTTTTGACAGCCAGCATCTACCAGAAACTCATCAAGGATCTTCATTGTTCTTCCATCGAAGCCCCTGGTTTGCAGCGTGCCTGCAGAACCTGGACTTGTGCATCCCCACTGTCACGTTAGAGACTCATAAAATCTCATATTATTGACTGATATCTCCTGTTGATTCTGTTTCCCTAGAGAACCCTAATACAGCCACTATTTGAGCAAAGCAATACTGTTATGATGATACTTCACACCAGGGATAGCTCAAAAGCACACAGCCAAACTTGATTTAAATTCTGAAGAGTAGTACTGATACACAGAAACTATCTTTTAAGTATTTTAGTTTATAGATGTTTTTATTCCACCAGAAAGAGAAATTTAAACTTACCTATGCATCATAAAGCTGAAGATTACACATTCAAGAAAGGATTTGAATTATAGATTGAATATATAACAATGTTATAAATTCTAAAGAGAGGGGCTCCAAAACAAACATTTCCAAGAAGTCTTCTTATACTTTGTTCACTAAAAGTTAAACACTTTTCCATGTGTCTCCTTGAAATCCTAGGATGGAATGGGTTGGTGTCTACCCCTAAGCATGCAATCTTGACATTTTTATTGGTTTCATTTTTAAGACACATAAATTACATGTATGCCAATACACTGAACTTGAAACAAGAGTCATTTCAAACTGGCATCTCTAAATCTCCTCCCTCCCTCCACCCCTACACCCCCACACCCCCAATGGAGGGCTAAATGGATTCTCTTCTTATCTGCCTGTTTGTTAGTGATATTGCAAATTTCCTAACATCCAACTGAAAATATTTATCATCTCTAAAAGCTCCTCTCATTCCTTCCATATTGCAATCTGTTATCAAAGCCTGGTGATTCGTTCTTAGCAATACTTTTCCCATTTCTTTCTCTTTTTGCATCCTATTCCCACTGATGCATCTAAATTCAGGCCCTTACTACTTCAGATTTGGACTGTTACAGCCTCTTATTTGGTTCACCATACACCACTGTCTTCCTAAAATGCTGTTTTCATCATTTTCCCACTAGATTATAAACTGCATCATGGTAAGGACTGGATCTCATCTTTGAACACTAATTACTTAGCACAATACAACCTGGCATATAATATCTATTTCATTAATCAACATTTGTTGAACGAATTAACAAACAGATAAATCATATCACTCTTCTTAAAACGTTTGTCAATTTCCCACCAACAGAGGTTACAAATGCAAACACCTGCAGCAACCAGGCAGGAAATGTGAGTAAAGGAATGTGTAAACAATGGAGTGGTGACAAACTGGAGAGCATGTATTCCATCTAAAGATGCAGCTGCTTGCTGCTCCAACCAATCGCTGCCATGATGGAAGGAAGGCCCAGTGTTGCTAGGTCTTCTAATTTTTCAAGATAAGCTGAAGGCAGATTTTTAGGTAAAATGTGCTGGTTTTTAAATGGTGACAAATAATTCTACTTAAAAACCCCCAAACAAAAAATCACAGTGCAGGGCAAACAGAACACATCTATGTGCCAAATCCAGTGTTCGAGCCCCAAGATGGTGACTCTGGTCTGCAGCATAAAAGACAAACTCCTTGCCTGACATTCTAGTCCTCCAATGTGAGTTTCCAACCTACCTTTCCAGAGTTTTTTGCCCACTACTTCCACGCAAGAACCCTTTGCTCTAGTCCAGTGGTTCTCAATCACTAATTAGCATGCATCAAAGTCACCTGGAGGGCTTGTCAAACCGTAGCTTGCTGGGCCCCACAGTCAGTTTCTAATTTTATAATTAATTCTAATTCTCAGCTGGGGCATGGGAATTGGCATTTCTAACAGGATCCCAGGTGATGCTGTTGCTGTTGCTAGTCCATGTACCACACTTTGGGACTAATGCTTTAAACTACTCTGTCTCTTAAGCACACTCTGTTCTACCTTCCCAGAAAGACTTCCCTCTTCCTTTCAGCCCACCACCTTCTGTAAACTTTCCCTGACTATGCCAGTCTCTCATGCCTCCAAATTCCTGTAGCACTGAGGGTCTATGCCATCTCTCCTTTATCAATCACTGTTTAGTAGTCTTTATTTTTAACTGTTTGTGTGCCGATGAGGTTGCATAATGCCAGGACCAATATCCAGTTTAGAGCCTTATATCCCTCACTATAAGCAACTTAAGGGAAGAGGCTCTGTCTTATCCCCCACTGCACCCTTCAAGTTATCAGAGAGCCTAACATACAGATGGTGTTCACTAAACATTTCTTAAATCAATAGCATTTGACAGCTCCATGACATGAAAATGCAGACAACTGCACTTGAAATTGGGTATATAATTTTTCTTAGAGAACTGACTTTTAAACCAGTGCTCACGGTTTTGTCAGGATGGACAACCAAAAAAAAAAAAAAAAAAAATTTTGCAAATAAAGTGCCAATAGGTAATAATTATTTGTGGCACTGCATTCTGTACATAAATAAAACAATGAATGTTAAAAATTGGTAAGATTAAATCCTTGCCCTCCAGGATCCCTTACAATGCCTCTGCAGAGATGTGAACTAGTCATAATACCACAAGATAATGCCCATTTGAAAAGAATTACATATATGCAGTTCATGCAATAAAAAAATAGGATGAAAGTAACCAACTACCAGTGATATTCAGAACTGATCAGTTCCTTCAGATACAGTCTGGATGATTACAATAAATTAATCCAGGATCCTGAAGGCTGTGTGAAAACAAAATCAAAAGTTGTTCACCCAATTTCTTCCACCTATAGTTTAGCATCTGCTATCTGACTAATCTCAGGCAATTTCAAGGATTATTTAAGAGAAGAAGCTTGGTCTCCAAGATAAACTAGAATAAAGCTATAGATGATTTTCCAGAGTAAACCTAATTTTGGAACTTCAAAAGTAAAAAATTGTAATACAGTATTTATTTAGACTCAGTCATAAATTCTACACGTGGCTTACTGAACGACTCAATACTTGATGGTATTACAATCAACAGGATAGGGGAAAAATTAACACCATTTGGCAAAACACAAATTCCAAGTTAGACGAAAAACCGAGGAGCATCTCTGAAGTACATTTACAGCTTTAAGGTTGCCAGAGATGTTGCCTTACTTCCAGATACCTGCCCAACTTACCAGGACCATAATGATCTAGTCTGCCTGAGGATTTAGTCAAGGCATTTTTTTCATCCACATTTCTCTTTTGAACAGGAACTATGCAAACTGGGCAGAAAAAGAATAACACAGCCACGTCAACAGAGCACTGTGGCTTATTCCAAATTTTAAAAGCATTAGCTTTCTAAACAATGAAGCAATGCAAATTTATTCAGCAGAATAATCCCTGAAATTTCATAGTAAAGCTACCTACCAGAAAAATTGGAAGGAAATGCTACCAGATGAATTGCTAAACAGTAACTTCTTACTCTTCTTATACCATCAGTCCTTTCTCATCAATAGATAACTGAATAACATCCAGTTCTTTGGTAGAGAATGTGGCAATTAAGGAGACCACAGATTTTAGAACTACCTCTATTACAGTACGATGCTGGGCATTTCTCTTGGCCATATTCATGCCACAAGTTTTATCTACAAAATCAAACTCAGTCAATAAAGACATATTTCACAATACAATAAATTAACTATAAAGTAAATGTAACTAAATGTTATGCATTTACTAAGAAATAATCTTGTTACAGTCAAATTTTCATGTTTATAAATAAGTCTGTAGGCCTGTGTTCAAATGACGAAAATTTTGGACTTTCATATTATAAAGTACAATAACCAATTTAGAATGAATTCCAAATATATAGCCAAGTTATCAACAGGGAACATTTTCAGAACTTTAGAAATACAAACTTATTCCTAACTTTATAGAATTCTTACCGGAGGTAACCCCTTCAGTGTATAGTGATTCCACCCATGGACCCACAGGAGTATGACATACAAACTCAGGAGAAAATGCACCAGAAACACAGCCAGAAAAGCTACAACCATAGTAACAGACAATATGTCTAAAAGGATTAACAAGGCTCATTAACAAACAGCACATTCCCTCTAACCACAGAATTCACAAACAGAAACTCGGGGGAAAAAAGGAAGGGGGGAGCATCAGAGGCCAAAGACCTCTGGAAAAGGTGTAAGGGATTAAATTCTCCCTAGAGAAATGGAGAGAGAATATCTACAATGAAGTTTTTGAAAATATTAAATTTGACTTGGAGGTTAAGGTATAGCGGTGCTTCGACTGCAAATAGTATTAACGTGGCACTCAGAATACCGCATCCGCCTTAACAACTAACTCCCATTGAATGAAGATATAATCACAGAGTTCCTCCTTTGAAAAATTAACAATAGTTCTGAGTACACTCCTTCTCAAAGGTGTGCTCCTTCTCAAAGGTGTGCTTACGAAACACCCAAGAGTTGCCGATGGGTAAGGATGCAAATGGCAACCCGGACGCCGGTTCTGGACGGGCAGAATGGGCACCAAAGCCCGACCCCGCGCTTCCGAGGGTCCTCCTCCCGCCCCGACAGCAGCACTTCTCTCCTCGCCCAGCTCCCGTGTCGAAGGGGCCCCGGCTCCTCAACGCCCGCGCGCGCTGCCCTGCGGGGGCTGAGCCGGGACTGGAGGCAGCCTCGCCACCATTCACCGCCTTCAGGAAAAAGGTCCTAGATTGCCTTATCAAAAAAATTAAAAAAATAAGGCCTGGGAAGTCTGCTGGACGCGCCATGCCTTAATTAGCAGGAGTCGGGAGCCAGGAAAGGGAGAAGAAACCAGAAGGCTGGGAGCAGCGAGTGCGCGGCTGAGGCAGAGCAGGGGCGAGAACAAGGCAGCCTCGGCCACGCCGGCTGCGGGTGGGGGCACGGGGTGACGCGCGGAGGAGAGACGCAAAACGCTGCCAAGACCGACAGGGACAACGGCTCCGTCGACTGCGTCGGGGAGGACCGACCCACAGGGAACCAGGGGCACGGGCCGCCCGCCACCGCGCCGCCGGCCTGCAGGTCGCCGCCCCGAGCTGGCCGGCTCCGGCCTTCCGGCCCAGCAGCCCGCCGTGCCGTAGCACGCGCCAGACTCCCGCGCCTCCACTGCTCGTACACTCACCGCGCGCGCGCCGCCCCGGCGCGGCCGCCCGCCGCCCTCGGCGCAATCTCCGCCCTGCCCCTCCCACGCAAGGCCCCGCGGAATCGGGTCCCGCCCAGCGGCGTCGGAGTCACGTCACGGGCGCATGCGCTCTCTTCGCGCGGGCAGCGGGCGGGGGCCGGAGAATCTAGTTTCGCGTTCTGGTTTCCCTAGAGACCGAGCGGCTTTGGGCGGCAGCTGTAGCCGGGTCCTTGGGAAAACCAAAATGCCGTCGAAGGGAAGGGACAAAAGGAAAGGCAAGAGCAAAGGCAAAGACAAGAAGAAGTAAGGAGAAGCCGCCCAGGGATCCCCTCTCCCTGGATCTACCTTCCGGAGAATCCGGCCTAGGTACCAGCGGGACACAGGGCGCCGAGCAGTGATGGCGGGCTGCCTGGCGCCCTCCCGCTGGTCCGTCGGACCCTCCTCTCGCCCTGTCTGCCTCTGAGAACGATAGTTTCCATTGTTGAGAAGTTCCCAAAATGTGTGCCGAACAGTACTGCTTCAAATGGGACATTCGAATGAGAAGTTTGGCGCCCTGGCGTAATTCAGTCACAGCTCCTGCCTGTTTATAATGCACTAATGACAAGGCAGTAAGTTCCCAAAGAATTGAACTAACAGGGCAGAATGAAATAAGTGCTAGTGGAGGAGCAAAGAACTGGGAATGAGGAGGAAGGGTTAATTTTTTCTTTTTTTATTAAACAGTTGTAACTTTACAGAAAAATCATGCATAAAATACAGTTAGGAAAGGTTGGTTTCTGACACAAGAAGCTAAGGTCTAGATAATATTTCTTGGGATTTCGGAGCTCCTCCAGACCGGCGCTGTCCAATAGAATAAAGTTATAACTAGCCTTATGTGGCTGTTTAAAATCAATTAAAATAAAATGAAGAATTCAGTTCTTCTGTCAGTGGAGCCACATTTCAAGTGTTTAATAGGCACATGTGGCTAGTGGCAACTGTATTGAACAGAGCAGATACAGAACATTTCCATTAGAGAAGCTTCTCTTGGACAGGTCTGCTTTAGATCAGTGGTTTTCAACTGCGGGGAGAAGGGATAATTTTGACTCCCAGGGGACATTTAGCAATCTCTAGACATTTTTGGTTGTCACATCTGGATGGTGTTTGCTACTGGTTTCTCCTGGATTAGAGGCCAAGGATGTTGTTAAAGATCCTACGATGCATAGTCAGCCCCAAAGAATTATTTGGCTCAGAATGTCAATAGTGGGGGGGGTTGAGAATAAGCTTTTCTACAATAGGAACTAAATATTATTCACTATATCTCCAGCACCTAACAGAGCACAGAACATGACAGATTCTTAAAATATTTGATGAATAAAAAGGTTAGAGTTAACCAACAGTATAAAAAAACTCAAAGAAGAATGCTGTTTCCCATCAATTTTGGGAGGATGCAGACTCTGAAGACACCTGGCCTTTCTCACTCTTGTGGTCAATGCTGGCGCCCTTTTTGGGCCTGCCTACCACCATCTTCTTTATCCTTTTAGTGGGACCATGTATCTTCAAAATTCTAATTAAGTTTATTTCTTACAGAATCAATGCCTTATTAGTTATATGGAAATTTCATCCATTTCCAACCAGGATGCCGGACCGTCTTCCCTCAACCACAATAGAATAGCCAGAGAGGTTTATACCTTGTGAGGCAGGGACTATTGCCCTAACCAGCAGGAAGTAACTACAGAAGAATGACCATGCCCCTCAGCAGCGCCTTAAGAATAAGGGCTTGAAATCTCTGAGAGGGGAGTTGTGGCACGTTAGTATAGTGAAAGGGAGAAGGTGGCTGGCCCGGCAGACAACATGGCCAACAGACCCTGCCGAGACCTTGAGGTCCCAGTTGGGACTCTTTCCGAGGCAAGGGGAGGCCCTGGATATTCCAAAAAGGCCTCACCATTGGCCCCCACCATTGGTGGGATAACCAATAATAGCTAGGGCCCCTCCCCTTGGTATTAGCAAGGGGAGGAATAATTAATAGCTTAAAAGGTGGCCACATTAGCCAAAGCCCACTCCCTGCCTAGAGGAGCCCGCATCAAATCTTGGTGCTTATTTCCATCTTTTTCTTCCATTTCTCAGCAAGCTCTGTTCTTTTCCCCTATTTTCTAATAAATTCTTTTTACTGGCCTGAAAAAAAAAAAAAAAAAAAAAACTTAGGTGTCTGCTTGTGTGCATACTTCAACTTGGATCTTCTGTTGGAACTTGGATCTTCCAGAGTACAAGGACTGTACTCTGGATTCTTTCTTGCCCCTAGTCTGAGAGAGTTCTACTATTTGGTTGAAATTTGGTTTAAATGGTTTTGACATTTAAAGGAAGGTGGGAAGTCAGGCCTTAAGGAGGTCAAACAGTTAATGGACAGGTAGAGGAAGGTGAGCAAAGGAGACTGAAAAGAGGTGGTAGAGAGTAGGAGAGGGAAGCGGCTGTGGCTCAATCAGTAGGGCTCCTGTTTACCATATGGGAGGCCCCGGGTTCGGTTCCCGGGGCCTCCTGGTGAAGGCAAGCCCGCCCGCATGGCGTGGTTAGCTGACCCAGCGAGCACAAGCAGCAAGGGGGGGATAAATGAATAAATAAATAAAATCTTTAAAAAAAAAAAAAAAAGGATCTCTGGGTATTTGATATAGTTCCTTGGACCTTTACAGCGATCCCTTTTGGTTCAATGGGACCTAAGGGATTTGACCGAATGGGATAATTGTTCAGATTTCCCAGAACTGATCAGAACCCCTGAAGTGGTTAATATTGTAGCACTAACCCTTTGCAGGCTTAGAGTTGAATCTGCTAGTTTGCCACTAGTCTTGTTTGGAACCCTGGTAGTTCTTAGACACATTGGAGTCATGCATGGTATCCAGCATCATATAAGGGACAAGAGAATCCCCACAGCTTATAATGTTTATAAAGTGACTAAAGAAAATAATACATGCTCAATACAGAAAATTTGAAAAACATGGAAAATATCAAAGGAGAAAAAAATCATCTCTAATCCCATCATCTAGAGATAACCACTAGTATCATTTTGGTGTATTCCTTTTTTCATTCTAAAATAGCACATGTACATACTTATTTGCACCTTTTTTCTTCCAATGTAACAGTATAAATATTCTTCTATAAAGTGATTTTTTTCTTTTTAAAATAACTATATAGTCCAGCACTTCTTAAAAGTGCAAAGGGCTTTTCACACCTAAAACTCTCTAGCATATGTTTTCTATTTTTGACCATACATCTACTGCAGGCTGAAAAATAGTGAAGTAACAGACCTCTTAATCGTCAGATCTTCCACGAGCCATAGTTTGAGAAACACTGACAGTATTTTGTGGTCCTCTTGGGATAACATTTCTTGCATCAACATTCTGAGCAGCTTAAACCTTATACTTTCAGGAGGCAAGTGTATGATTGTAGCAAGTCAGTGTATCACTAATGCCTAAGTCATGCTAAAAAGGGAAGCAATCCATGTTAGTTTAGCTTCTCTTCCCATCCAGAATCACCTTGCTGGCACGTTCTTCTAAGGACTAGAACTATCTTATTAACTACCTTACCTGGTGTACTGTTAACATTAGAAATTTTTATATAATTAAAAAAAAAAAGGGGAAGCAAATAGCAGTAACAGGCTGCGGGGTTGGGATGAGGCTGGCCTTAAGTTGAAGAAACCGAAAGGTTTCATAGAAAGGGATTGAGAAAGAACCAGGAGTTGGGGGAGGGGCTGGAGGGTGACAGCATAGAAAGCTGTATGGGTATATATATATATGTGTGTGTGTGTGTGTGTGTGTGTGTGAGAGAGAGAGAGAGAGTATTTAGAATTCAAATACAGGTAAAGTCTTCTTATCTACTACCTATATGTATTTATATGTTTAGTGCCTGTTGTGTATAAGGAATAGTGTTTTGTTAATGCTGATACAATAAATCCTGATTTTGAAAAATCCCCTTTTATCATTTTAATCTTTGAATCCATCCTTATTCTAATTTACTCCTGCCTCTGTATAAATGATTATGCTTTGTTTCTCACCCATCCTTGAACTAGTACCTTGTGGTACCATCTGATAAAGTATTTAACACATTGTCCTGGTGACTTGATCTTTTGTCCAAGGCTTGCTTGGCCAAAAACAAAATAAAACAACAACAAAAATTGGGATGGTGAGGGTGGATGGGCTATTATAGACCTATGAACTTAGAGTTACAGTTACACTATGAATGCATCCTTATGCAGAAAGGGGACAGAAAGTAATGGATTTGCAGCAGAGAAAACCAAGGTCTAGGACTGAGTGAGAATAGAAAGGACTATTGAAATATGGGAGAATTGAAGTAAAGGAAAATATGTGAAAGCTTTATGAAATGAATTTGACTTTTCATGCCTTTCCTCTGTACCCATTAAGCATTAATTCCCTATTCCCCACCCCACCCCACACCCCTGGTACCTGTAATCTAATTTCTGTCTCTAAGAATTTGCATAGTCTAGTTATTTCATGTAAGTCAAATCATAATATTTGTTCTTTAAATTTTTTTTATTACTCAAAACACCTCTTTCCCTTCATCTTTTTTATGAAATATAAACTTTTTTAGAGCAGTTATAGAAAAATAACACAGAAAGTACTACCACAACACATTACTGGTTTCCTTGTTATTAATATTTTGATTAGTATTATACATTTGGTACAATTGATGAACCATTTTTATCAGAATTATTAACTAAAACCTATAATGTACATTAATTGTACAGTTATATGGTTTTTTAAAAATTTTATTGTGGTATCATATATACAATATAAACTTACCATTTTAACCATTTTCAAATATACAATTTGGTGATATTAATTTCATTCACAATGTTGTGCTACCATCACCAACTTCCATTACCAAAACTTTTCCATTACTCCAAACAGAAATTCTGTACCCATTAAGCAATAACTCCCCATTTTCCCTCTTCCCACCCGTCCCCTGATAACCTGTAGTCTGTTTTCTGTCTCTGTGATAAATTTCCACATTCTAGTTATTTCATATAAGTCAAATCACACAATATTTGTCCTTTTGTGTCGATTATTTCACTTAACATGATGTTTAAAGTTCATCAATGTAGCATGTATCAGAACTTCATTCCTTTTGTGGCTAAAATATTATTCCATTGTATGTATATACCACATTTTATTTATCAATATTTTTTAACTGACTCATTTATTATATGCTATTATATGCCAGGTAATGCCAATCAAAACAAACAAATTTTTTAAAAGCTGGAATACTAATGTAGTAGAGACATAGTTTATGTACTGTGAATGTCTTCTTCCCATGTAGGAGGGTAATAAAACTGGATGAATCTGTGGTGGACAGAGCCAAGGCCAATGCCTCCCTTTGGGAGGCCAGGTTGGAAGTCACAGAACTCTCCAGGATTGAGTATCGAGATACTTCTCGGAGACTGGCAAAAAGTAACGAGGACTTAAAGAAACAGCAGTATAAAATGGAGAAAGACACAATGTCTGTATTAAGCTACCTGAAGAAGCAGGATCAGGAGAAAGATAATATGGTAGGTAGATAGAAAGCCTCCTGAGCCTCAGTACTTACCTCTGTGGTTATGCTGGTGTGGTTATATATTTCAAAGATCTTAATTCCTTGGAATCTCATCACATCGTTAAAACATTTATTTCAGTTGACCTTAACTCTCCCTGAAGCAGGATGCTTTTTTAGAATGGTTGTACTGTCATTGGCTCTTATTTTCAGTTCTTGTGCCATGTTTTCTTACCCGAAACAAATAGAGATTGATGACCAAAAGGGAACATTATGATCCACTTTAAGGTCAAGAGCATGGTATTTCTATTTTTGATATTGATAATTAGGTTTAATGATTTAAAAGCAATCCCCTGATAATCCGTAATCACATTATGAACCCAACAAATTGAATCATTTTTTGGCCAGTTGAATACCTTATTGTGCTTCATTTAAGTGTTGAGAATAAAGCTATCATTTTAGATCTGGAAGAAAAAGAGAAAGGAACTAACATTTTAGAGCCCCTATTTTGTGCCAGGCACTATACTAGGTGCTTTAACTCTATTATTTCATTTAATCCTTTTAATAACCCCATGTAGCTGCAGTACTGTTATTCTCATGTTATAAATGAGGAAATTGACCCTAAGAAAGGACAGGTAACTTGTTCATAGTCACACAGCTAGCGGGAGGTAAAGTGGATTTCAGGTGTAATTCCAGATTCTTCTCTTTCCAGTCTTCCTCTGTGAGGCCCATGGAGACCCAAGGAAATTTTCACCATGCTGGGGATGGTGTGCATCCTTCCCATATATGCTTTTGTACTTTTACTGTTTAAGTATGTATCCATAAAAAATCCATACAAAAGCCTTGTTTTTAAATTTACATGTAGGGAAGCGGCTGTGGCTCAATCAGTAGGGCTCCCGTTTACCATATGGGAGGCCCCGGGTTCGGTTCCTGGGGCCTCCTGGTGGGGGCAGGCCCACCCGCGCGGCGTGGTTGGCTGACCCAGCGAGCACGAGCAGCAAGGGGGGAATAAATGAATAAATAAAAATAAAATCTTTAAAAAAAATAAATAAAATAAATAAATAAATAAATAAATTTACATGTAGTATATTGTACACATTTTTGCAACTTGTTTTTCACTCAGCATTGTGATTTTTTTTTCTTTTTTTTTACCGGGAGGTCCCAGGGATCGAACCCAGGTCCCTCCATATGGGAGACAGACACCCAACCATTTAAGCCACATCCATCCCCCTCAGCATTATGATTTTGATATATTCATAAAATCACCTGGTAATTTAGTTCATTTTTTTTTATTTATAAGGAGCCTGTTTTATATTTTCACTCATTTTTAACTGCTTTATAATAGTTTATCAAATAAATAAACCATAGTTTATTTATTTATATGCCCCTATAGGACAGTTAGACTTCATGATTACAAATGGGGGGAGGAATAAATAAATAAATCTTAAACTAAGTTCAAGATGATATTGAAGTAAATTAGAGAAGCCAAATAACTGAATATTTGTATAAATCTTAAAAAAAAAAACTAAATTCAAGATGATATTGAAGAGAAGCAGATGTGACTCAAGCAACTGAGCTCCCACCTACCACATGAGCAGTCCTGGGTTCAGTTCCTGGTGCCTCCTGGAGAAGACGAGCAAGACAGCGAGCTGGCGCAATGGGCAGGCAGGGCGAATTGACGGAACAAGATGACGCAACAAGGAGACACAAAGAGGAAAGAATGAGAAATACAACAAAGCAGGGAGCTGAGGTGGCTCAAGCGATTGAGTGCACTTTTCCCACACAGGAGGTCCCAGGTTCGGTTCCCAGTGCCTCCTAAAGAGAAGACAAGCAGACACAGAGAGCACACAGCAAATGGACACAGAGAGCAGACAGGGAGTACAAACAATGGGGGGGGGTAATTAAATAAATAAATCCTTAAAAAAAAAAAAAATGATATTGAAGTAAATTAGAGAAACCAAATTACTGAATATTTGTGTGGATTTTGTTTATTAAATTTTAATTTTTTGTGCATTAATGTTGTTTAGTTTTTACCTCTTTCCCAGGCAACTTCCATTTTAAAAATTTCTCTCTGAATAATAGATATTTTCAAAATTTCCCTCTAGAAAGCATTGCTCTAAAGTAAGATTTTAGTTCAGCCATACAAATAATTTTCAAAATTCATTAGAAGTTTTGTGGCCTGAATTTTTTTTGTTGTTTTGTTTTGTATCTCCATTAGCTAATTGGTATTGGTTTGCATTTTCAGTATCACTTTTTTTTTTTAAGATTTATTTTATTTATTTTTCCCCACTCCCTTGTTATTTTTCACTTGCTGAGTCTGTTCATCTTCCTTATTTCTTTAGGTGGCACCAGGAGCCAAAGCCGGGACCTCTGATATGGGAGGGAGGTATCTAATTGCTTGAACCACCTCTGCTCCCTGCTTTGTTGTGTCTCCCATTATGTTCTTTTCTTCTTGTGTCTCTTATTGTGTCAGCTTGCCGTGTCTGCCCATGACACTAGCTCACTGTCTTCTTTAGGAGGCACCGGGATTCTAACCAGCAACCTCCCATGTGGTAGGCGGAAGCGCAGTTGCCTGAGCCATATCCGCTTCCCTTCAGGATCACTTGTATTTCATGATTCTCATCTGCCTCCCTATATCGAAGACCAGCATCTGGCTACAGCAAATACAGTTTTCTCACCACCATGGTTTCCCATTAAAACCAGAGAAACTACATTAGGTGGAAGAAACAAACTCAATTAAATATATCCTGGTTAAATAGTCTTCTCATAGTTTAGCCAGTCATTCTATTATATCCTAGAAATGTGTTATTTCCTTAAACTTTATTTAAACTGCTTATAGTCTTATTACAAAGGTAACTCATGTTAATTGTGAAAATTTCAGAAACGAAATGTGTTTTGAAAACAATTTTATCTTGAAAGTGAGTTTTTGTATTTAAAGTGTTGTTCAATCTATTACAAAATAAGTTTCCTTATATGTCATACCTGTATTATATGACTTAGGACTGCCCCAGTTTATTTTTTAGAATTGCTAGGTTTTCCTTAAACTGTTCTAAGATATTCACAACAATGTCTCACTTCTGTATCCTCTGATTCTATAACCATGTCAAGAGCCTTTAGTTTATTTTATTTTTTTTTTACCGGGAGGTCCCAGGGATCGAACCCGGGTCCCTCCATATGGGAGACGGACGCCCAACCAGTTGAGCCACAGCCGACCCCCAGAGCCTTTAGTTTAAAAAGCTACTCAGGTTCCCTACTAAAATGAACCAGTACTCCTAGGGAAATGATTTATTCCAGGACTTGGGCAGGAAAAATAAAAGATGAGCCTAGAATATCTTATTCTGCCACAGAGTAAGAAACTGCTCAAAAAATATTAAAGGGCACAGGCTACCTTAACGGGGCCTCCACAGGTGAAACTGGAGACAATCAAAATAATGATTATAATCCAATATATAAAGTAAGAATCTGTGACTCCATACTACAAAATACATACACACATTCATACATACATACACAATTAAAGGAGATAGGAAAGTTCCTCATAGTACAATGCTAATTAATAAATTTCCAAGGAATAGTGGAGTTAGGAGAATCACTATTTGTCATCATATATTGATTCAGGCAAGAATCATCAATGGATGCTAAAACTAATGGGTGAAAGTTTGGTAAGGAGAAAAATATTTGTATAGTCAAAAAAATATCTCCCCACAAATTATTTAATAACTACTAAAGAAAAATAAAATGAAAAAAAAAATTACTAAAGGAAAACTAATAACTTCTAAGTGGAGAAACCTGGCAGACACAATTTTAACCAGTTGTTTAAAAGTTAACATTCAGTGATGCAATGCACTGAAAGGGATACATCATCACTTGGGTAGTATATACCTGCCCAAAATGCATAACCTGAATTTAATCATAAGGAAACATCAGACAGCCCCAACCTGGCCAGTATTCTTCAAAAATGTCAAAGTTATGAAAGACAAAAAGAGACTGAGTACCTGTTCCAGATTAAAGGAGATTAAAGAAAACTCAGGGGGACGGATGTGGCTCAAATGGTTGGGCATCTGTCTCCCATATGGAGGGACCCGGGTTCGATCCCCGGGACCTCCCGGTAAAAAAAAAAAAAAAAAAAAAGAGAAAACTCAGAAGATATGTGACAACTAAATGCAATGTGTGGTCAAGGATTGTATCCTGGACCAGAAAAAGTAAAGTTGCAATAAAGGACATTATTGGAATAATTGGTGGTGAAACTTGAATATGGACTATAGATTAAATAATAGAATTACATCAATGTTAAATTGCCTGATTTTGATCATTGTACCATGCTTCAAAGAGAAGTCCTTTTTTCTTAGGAAATACATACTGAAGTATTAGGGGTAAAGGGGCATGATATCTGAAGCTTACTCTCATATGGTCCAGAAAAAAACATATATATAAATATGTATATATGTATACACACATGGTGGGGGAGAATGAATAATAAAGCAAATGTGCCCAAATTGGTGTATACGGGTAAAAGTATATGGGAACTATTTGTACTACTCTTGAAAGTTTTCTCAAAAAGAGTACAGGTAATTCTGATAATAGCGAGGTTGTAGAAACTGGCTATTGCTGGTTAAGGGTATGGGGAAGTTCCTGTCCCTTCTCCTCTTCCCACTTCACTCCACCTCTCCAACCCCACTAGTTTTAATAGCACATGAAAATTAGACTACTTAATAAAGGTAGGGCACAGAGCAATTTCTTTACCTTACTGACTTTGTATTTCCATCTTTCTATAGATTGAAAAACTGAAACAGCAATTGATTGAAACGAAGGAGAAAGCCCAGGAGGAGAAAGAAAAATTGGTGAGATATCTATGTATACTGATACTTCACTTACTGGATAGTCAGATTTCTGGTGAGCTCAGATATTTAAGACACAGTAATAAGTGAAAGTCCTCTGAGCAGCTCAGTGACCTTAAAGTCCATACAGGACTGCACAGAAGCTTAAAAATAACTTATAAAAATATGTTATTATAGAAAATTTGGAAAACCATCTGGTGTTAGGGTGTTTACTGATCCTGAGTTTGTCATTGTTTCTAGGCTTTTCAGTGGACAGAGCTAGGAAATGTATATTTTTTAAAGATAAGATATATCATGAGTTCTAATATTTTCAATTCAAATTCAGGAATACACAAATCAATACATATCATCCACCTCAGGTAACACTCCCCGGGGCGTTTTCTTTCAGGATTGTGGAATTGTAGCCCAGAAATTATTCTTTGTTATCAAATAAAGTAGATTTTCTTTGATTCCCTTAGTGCTGACTCCGTTAGTCAGATATTCCCTTTTAGCAGCCTCTTGTCCCTCAGGACTGCCACAAACCCCTAAATTACTAGCCCCATAAAATAGCCATATCTTTGATTTGAATGACACTACTAGGTATCTATTCTAAATAATCAGAAATGTGAATGAAGTTTTATATTCCAGATGTTCACCACAATGTCTAATATTAGAAGAGTGAGAAAATACTTATGGAATATCAAACCGCTAAGATTTTTAGGGAGACATTACAGTGTTTTAAAATAATTTGTAATGGCACAGGGAAATGTTTTCTATATAAAATGTTAGACAAAAAGCAGGAAACAACTGTGTTTTATATTATGATTTCAACTGTGGTTTAAAAAATATATGCCAAGATGCCAACAGTGGTTGTCTTTGGGTGATAAAATTATAGATGGTTTAAATGTATTCTTTGTATTTTTCTGTAGTTTCAACATTTTCTCTAGTTGGTTTGTATTACTTTTAAAATATGAAAAATAAATTATTTGAAAAAATACCTGACCTGTCTTCTTTGGAGGTCTTCGTGGCTCCAGACTTTAAATAGAACATGATTCTGTGGGACCTCTTTCCTAACTCATTTACACGTGTTTTTTTTTTGTACACAGGAACAAAAGTATACTGTACAAATAAATGAACTGGAGGGACAGTTCCACCAAAAAGCCAAAGAAATTGGCATAATTCAGACAGAACTGAAAACAATAAAACAATTCCAAAAGAGAAAAATCCAAGTGGAAAAAGAATTAGATGAGGTAAGTTTCTTTCTTTCCTTCCTTCTTTCTTTCTCTCTCTCTCTCTCTCTCTCTCTCTCTCTCTCTCTCTTTTTTTTTAAGGATATTAGAATTAATTACTTAAGGTCTGCAAAAACCTTCACAAACGTTTATGGCAATTTGACATTTTAGAGATTATTTGATAGAAAAAGAAGAAGAAATATCAGTTTAGGACTGGATACAAAGGTCTTGAATGTTAGACTTTTCTTTCTCTAAGTATTGATTTCTTTGTGAATTTGCCAAATCTCAGCCAACACTCTCCCATGTCTATCAGCACTGGATTGACTTCAGTAAGAAACAAACTTGGAAAACCTCAGGGGCAAAGTAGCAAAGTCCCAAAAGAAAATACGGTTAGACTGATGAATGATAATTTTAGATAATTTTAGAAGACTCTATGGCAGAGTTGGGTGGGGTGAGGACCACTGAGTACTTTCAGAAAATATTTTTGACCTTGCTATGCCTTTTCCCTTATGTTCCATTCCCTCAGCTCAAGATATAGCTTTATTGCATTAATGATAATGCAATAAATGGCACAGGTGCTCAAGTAGCTGACATCAGCCATGTGACTTGGGCAAGTTATTTAACCTTGGTTTCCTCATCTGTAAAATGAGGATAATAAGAGTTACTCTTATAAGATTGTTGTAAGGATTAAATTAGTTTAATATATGTAAAGTGCTTAAAATAGTACATGTCACATAGAAGACATTATATTTGAAAAAAAAAATCCTGATTTGTAGCATTTGCTGATTTCTGTAGTGTAAATACTTTATCATGGCCAATTTCAAGCTACCAATGCTTTAACTACTTGCTAGCAAAATTCCTGGCATGAGCTGGCTCCAGCACACCACTGAATATACATGAAAACTGCTGCGATTATTAGTAGCAGTCATAATAGTAAAAATAGTATTGCCGCTAAAGATTATACTATAGCATGTAGTATAGGAGTAAAAATTGGTGCTTCTGTCAGACTGCCAGAATATAAGCACTGGCTTTACTACTTGAGTACCTTGTTAAGCTTCCCCATCTATAACATGGGGGATGAGAAAAGTAAATGAAATAATTTATTTAAAATGCACTGTGTGGGAAGCGGCTGTGGCTCAATCAGTAGGGCTCCCGTTTACCATATGGGAGGCCCCAGGTTCGGTTCCCGGGGCCTCCTGGTGAAGGCAAGCCTGCCCGCACGGCATGGTTAGCTGACCCAGCGAGCACAAGCAGCAAGGGGGGATAAATGAATAAATAAATAAAATCTTTAAAAAAAAAAAAAAAAGACTATCTAGGGGAGTGGATGTGGCTCAAGCAGTTGAGTGCCTGCCTTCCCCCCACCATTGGAGGTCCCGGGTTCAGTTACTGGTGCCTTGTAAAGAAGACAAACAAACAACGAGCAGACAATGAGAAGGAAAAAAAAAAAGAAGAAAATGAGCAAAACAATGAGCAAGAGGAATGGATGTGGCTCAAGGATGGGAGGTTCCAAATTCGGTTCCCAGTGCCTCCTAAAGAAGACAAGCAGACACAACAAGCTGACGCAACGTGCTGAAGCAATGAGCTGACACAATGAGCAGACACAAAGAGCAGGGAGTGGATGTGGCTCGAGCAGATATGGCTCAAGTGGCTCCCACATGGGAGGTCCCAGGTTCAGTTCCCAGTGCCTCCTAAAGAAGATGAGCAGACAACAAGCGGACACAACGAGCAGAGACAATGAGCAGACACAGCGAGCAGACAATGAGCAGACAGAGGAAGGAGCCTTCTGAGAGGGGGGAATAATGAGATGAGCAAACAATAAACAGACAACAAGCAAATACAAATGAGTAGGGAACGGATGTGACTCCAGCAGTTGAGTGCCTGCCTCCCACATGGGAAGCCCCAGGACTTCATGTCTTGCCTCTGTGTGGCTTTAGATAGTCTTCCCCACCCCCAGAGATGGCTCCCTCGTCTGTTTGGTTAGATAGTCTTTTAACTTCTCTGAGTTTCAGATTCCTCATTTGTAAAATGTGACTGATAATATCACCTGCCTCTTCTTAGAAACATTGTATGGATTAAATAACACAGCCTGTATAAAATATATAGCACACTGGCTCCTAAAAATCCCTAGTAGTAGTGCAGGGAGTAGATGTGGCTCAAGTAGTTGGGTGCCCGCCTCCCACATGGGAGGTCCCAAGTTTGGTTCCTGGTACCTTCTAAGAAGAAACAAACAGACAACAAGCAAAAAAACCACACAAAAAACAATGAGCAGATAATGAGCAAAGACAGCGAGCAGATAGGCAGATGTGGCTCAAGCAGTTGGGCTCCATATAGGAGGTCCAGTGTTTGTTTCCTGGGGCCTCCTGGTGAAGGCAAGCTGGCCCGTGCGGCGAGCTGGCCCGTGTGGCGAGCTGGCCTATGCGGAGTGCTGGCCCACGCAGGGGGCTGGCCTGCACGGGAGTGCTGGCCCAAGCAGAGAGCTGGCACAGCAAGATGACACAACAAAAAGAGACACAGAGGAGATACCATAAGAGACATAGCAGACCAGGTTGCTGAGGTGGCGCAAGAGATTGAGCGCTTCTCTCCCACTCCGGAAGGTCCCAGGATTAGTTCCCAGTGTCACCTAAAGAGAAGACAAGCAGACACAGAAGAACACACAGCAAATGGACACAGAGAACAGACAGTGAGCGCAAAAAAAAAAACAATGGGGTGAGGGGGAGAAATAAATAAATCTTTAAAAAAACAAAACAAAACAGTGAGCAAATAGACGAGGGAACCAACTCAGGTGGGAAAAAAAAGAACAGTAGTGCAATAGTTATGTTTTCATTACTGTTATGATTATATAGCTTTAAAAAATCTTAACAGAGGACTTATAAAAACTCTAATTTAAAGGAATGAATTGGTATATTTCAGGCAAAGGGGAGCATGGGAAGACACTTAGATTGGAAGGAATTTCCTATTATAATTGGGCAGTGTCTTAGTTTGTCATAGGGCTGCCGATGCAAAGTACCAGAAATGGTTTAGCTTTTATAATGGGAAATTTATTTGGGGAAAAGCTTACAGTTCCGAGGCCATGGAATGTCCAAATCAAGGCACCATCAGAGATGCTTTCTCACCAAAGTCAGCTACTGTTGATCATAACATCCTGCCATGTGGCAAAGATGGCTGCCCATCTCTGCCTTCCCGTCCAAAATCTACCGTCTCCCTGGAGCTCAGCTGTGGGCAATTAGGTATAGGGCTTTCTCTTTCCAGGCCTCCTCTATCAGTCCTGGCTGCTCCACTTTCTTCCTGAGTTCTGCTGTGAGCTATCAGGCACATGGCTCATTTTTCCCTGGGCCTCAGCTCCTTGAGCCTCCCGGGGCTTCTATTTTCCTGCAGTCCTCTTTCTCACATGGCAGGATCAGTAAAAAATGGTGGCTCCTCTTTTCTGTGTATGTCTCTCTGGTTCTCCATTTTTATCAGCTCCTATAAGAGGGTGGAGACTCAACCTTTGATTGACGTAATCCAATCAAAAGGGTCTCACATCCACAGGAATGGATTAGTTCAAAAACATAATTCTTCTCTTTTTCGGATTCATAAAAGAATTTCAAACTGTCATGAGCAATTATCACAAAACCTTTCCACGAAGCTGACTTTGTTCATAAACTTGCTTACTTGTTGCTTTACAACTGTTTTTACAATTTTGCTTTAAAATTGCTCTTAATTTCTCTAGCTCACCACTACACAAACCCTTTTGCAGTATACTCTGAGGAACTCTTTCCTTTTGTGGAGTTTCAAGCCCTTTAAAGTCCTTACATAATTGTTTTCTCTAGTTATTTTATGTTTGTAAGCTAAGGAAATAAAAGAAGCCAAATCTTCTACTTACACATGTACTTGTCACTCCTTACCAGTTCCTAGATTAGTATTTAATAATAACTCTTATTAAATGAGTTATATAACACAACCATCTAAAACTTTTCATAGAATTCATGGAATCTTATAGCTGAAAGAAACTTTAGGGTCTATTTAAGCCATTCTACAGATAAGGAAAACCAATACACAAAAATGTAAGTGACTTACATAGTAAGTTTTAGAGATGGCAAGGAAATCCCAGTGTCCTGAATCTCTGTCCAGTACTCTAGTCTTGCTCCCTCTGTTTTTTTACCTACCTTAGTTACTTATTGCTGCACAGCAAATTACTCCAAAACCTAGTGGTTTAAAACAATAATAAAGGGAAGCAGCTGTGGCTCAATCAGTGGGGCTCCCGTTTACCATGTGGGAGGCCCCGGGTTCGGTTCCCGGGGCCTCCTGGTGAAGACAAGCCCGCCCGCACGGCGTGGTTAGCTGACCCAGCGAGCACAAGCAGCAAGGGGGGGATAAATGAATAAATAAATAAAATCTAAACAAACAAACAAACAAAAAAAAAAACCAAAAAAACAGTTTCTGAGGGTCAGGAATTCAGGAGTGGCTTAACTGGTCAGTTCTGGCTTAGGGTCTCTTATTAGGTTGGAGTTAAGATGTCTACCAGGGCAGCAGTCATCTGAAAGCTTGATTCGAGCTGGAGGATCCACTTCCAAGATGGTGCACTCACATAGCTATCAAGTTGGTATTGGTAATTAGTGGAAGACATCAGCTTCATCCCACATGGCTTCTCCATAAGCTGCTTAACTATCCTCATGGCTTGGTGGGTGACTGCACCTAGACTGAGTAATCCAAGAGAGCGCCAGATAGAAGGTATCTATTTCAAGACCTAGCCTCAAAAGTCACATAGAATTACTTCCACCATTTTCTGTAGATTAGAAGTCAGTCCGTGAGCCTGACCCACATGGGGAATTAGACTCCATCATTTGAAAGGAGGAGTATCAAAGAATTTGTGGACATATTTTAAAACCATCTCATTACTACAGTCCAAAGTGCACACTGTTGCAAGTATAATCTTTGTTTTTTTAATTTTTAATTTTAATTTTTAAAGAAGATTTAGATTACATAAATGCTACATAAATAATATAGGGAATTCTGATATGCCCCACCCCCTCCCCCTTCCACATTTTCCCATATCAACAGCAACCTTCCTTAGTGTGGTACATTTGCTAAAATTGATGAACAGGTATCTTGAAGCATTGCTACTAACCGTGGACTATGGTTTACATTATGGTTTACATTATATTTTACATTCTATCCTGTACAATTTTGTAGGTAATGGCAAAATATATAACGGCCTGTATCCGTCATTTCAGTGTCATGCAGGACAATTCCAGTGTCCCAAAAATGCCCTGGTTATAATCTTAAAGTGTCACAGTTCTGATGATGTTCTGATCACCTCCTTCAAGAATCTTCCTTTGTGGCTCTCCATGCTAAACAAGCTCCTACACCTATCCTGGAACATTTTCTCCTTTTTCCAACTCCTGCCTCCCCCCTCCACACCCAAACCCTTCAATCCACCCAGACTGGAAACTCACTGATCCCTGAAGTCTTTTCTGTCTTTCTTATTTTGTTCACACTGTTTCTTCTCTCTGGAATATCCTGCTGGTAGAACTCTGTCTATTAAAATTTTATATATCCTTCAAAATCTCAGCTCAAATGCATGTTCTACACGAAATCTTTCCCCAGACATCTATTTAAAAGTAATAATAAAAAATAAAATAAAATAAAAGTAATAATTTTCTTTTCTGCGTGTTTTTATAGCATTTTGTATCTCTTTTATACCATTCAGCCCATTCTATCTTGGTATATTTATTTAGCATTTGTCTTATCTCCCCTACATTGTAAGTTCTTCACCCTTTGAGGCAATGAACAGTGTTGTCCTTTGTATTCATGAAACACAAGATACCCAGTAATGCTCAATAAATCTTTGTTAAATACTGAGTGGGTTTTTTCATTAAAATCATAATTGAAAGCACCTCAGTATTCTAGAAGGAATATCAAGTTTTGTTTTATATGAAAATGCTGCAGATTGAATCAATGTAGTTAACTTTTCAGAAACTCTTACAATAGCCATCCTATGAATACATATAGGTATACATTCTGAGTCAAAGTGAATTAAGAATTATTTGTATGTATTCTAGTGGGCCGCAGTGTGTTATATATATTTTTAAAGAACAATGTTTCCACCTAGTGGAGCAAAGGATTTCAGACATTCTAAGAGGGCCATTGGAGACCAAGACTTAAAATTAAAAAGCAAAAGACACTGGTTTATGGGGAAAAAATAAGGTGTTCTACGGAACCCCAAATGTGTAAGATTTGAGCCATGTGTAGGGATTAATGGATTTTAAATTGGGAGTTATACATAAGTGAATAAAGTTAATGATATTGTATATATATAATTCATTGCACAAATTTAAAAAGGCTAATTAAGGGAGTGGGTATAGTGCAATGGTTTAAGCGCCTGTTCCCATGTATGAGGCCCTGGGTTCAATCAATAGTACCTCCTAAAAAAAAAAAAAAAAGGCTAATTAAGTTTAGATTATCAAAGACATTCAAGGCATACATTTTAAATTATTATGTGGGTTTACAGAACAATCATGCATAAAATATATGATCCCATACACAACCCCACCACTAGCACCTTACATTTGTTTGGAACAGTTGTTATAATTGATGATAGCACATTTTTATAACTGTACTAGTATTAAAGTCCATGGTTTAACTTAGGGTTCACTGTGTAGTGTAGTTACATGGAGCATTTTTTTAAAAATTAATTTTGTTATTATATATACAATCTAACATTTTCCCTTTTAATCATATTAAGATATATAGCTCAGTGCTGTTAATTACATTCACAATGTTGTGCTACCATCATCACCCATTACCAAAACATTTCCATCATTCCAAATAGGAGCCCTGTATCAAGGCATAAATTTCAAAGAAAAAATGATTTCTATCTATCTGATGAATAGAGGAAGCATATATTGGTAGGTTGTTGCAATATAGTGTTTTGTGTCTTTTTTTTTTTTTTGACAAAGTGATAGTACTCATTTCAGCAAATTTAGCTGATAAAAAAAGAAGAAAATAAGAATCCCTTCTCCCCCCAATTATACTACCTAGAGATAACCACTGTTAATATTTTTGTGTATAGTCTTTTTCCCCCTCTGTTATATAGAAACATTTTTAAAAATTATATTCTAGTTTTACAAAATTGAAGTTATGAAGTACAGATTATTAACCTGATCTTTTCACTTAAATACTGTGAACATTTTGGATGCTATAAAATTTTTTTCTACAACTTTTTTTTAATACATGCATGGAATTCCATTGTGTAGATGTTTTGTAATTTATTAATCAGCTGTTAGACATTGACTTGTTTCTAATTTCTCATTGTTATAAACTGTGATGAACTCCAAGTAAGAAAATTTTTTTCTACATCTTTAATTAGTTTTTAGAATAACTTCTTAGAAGTGGAAATTATGGGTTAAAGAACGTAAACTGTTTAAGATTTTTGATATGCATTGCCTAATTACCTTTTGAAAGATGTTTTTTTGAGGGAGTCCAATGGTGTTTGCAGGGTCCATCACCCCCCACTTGGATGGGAGATATTTCTATAAACCTTGTATATTAATATTGACAGTGTAAAGGCCATTTTTAAAAATTGTATGAAAAACCATACGGGGGTGGGGCGGATGTGGCTCAAATGGTTGCGCGTCTCTCTCCCATATGGAGGGACCTGGGTTTGATCCAGAAAAAATATAGAAGGTGTGCGGGCCCACGAGCGGGTGAGCCCCCAGGCCCCTCGTGGGGGTGTGCCAGGCCCCACTGAGCCAGGCAGTAGGATGATAATGTAACAGGAGAGTGACACAAGGGAGAGCCAAGACGAATGTGCCACAAAAACAGGAAATGAAGTGGCACAGGTGGCAGAATGCCTCTCTCTCACATCGGAGGTTCCCAGGATCGAATCCCGGTGAAGACAGGAGGAAAAGGATGAGAGGAGAGGGCAGGAAATAGACCCAGAGAATTGCCCAGTGAATGGACACAAAACAGCAAAAATGGAAGGGGGGGTAGTTAAAATGGATAAAAGTAAAATAAATAAATCTTAAAAATAAAAAAAAATTAAAACATACAGGGAGAAAGAAGAACATCTGAAAGATATCATATAAAATGGAGATTTAAAACAGAACAGAGATAACAAGAAGAAAAATTATTAGGTATAAGGGAGGCAATATTAGACATAATAATAAACCTTTATGTTAAAAGGTTACTATGCTAAATACTTTACATGTATTATTTGATATTTAATTCTCACCATCCCTCTATGAGATAAATACTATTATTATCCCTTTTTATATATGCAGAAATGAGACTTAGGGAAGTTAAGTGATTTGCCAAATGTAAAACTGCTGAAAAGTGAGAGAGCCAGCACTTGAACTCTGGTCTGTCTGATGGGAAAGCCCTTCTCTACTGCCTTTTTTTAATGGCATAAATATTAGATTGATTATGCCAATTACAATCTGATTTCATTATTTTGTGTGTGTATGTTTTAAACATTTATTTCATAGACATTTATTGAGTACAGTAGAGAGCTATCTTCAAGGGCTATGCTAGTGTCTGGATTTCCTGCCAGATGCAGGTCAAAGATTTAAAAATCTGGAGGAGAAGTAGAGATTGATGGTTAAAAAAAAAAAGTTTCCAAATGCAGTACCTCAAAAAGAGAAGAATAAACTACTGATTAGAATAAATGACTATAATGTAACTGGAAAAATCTAAGTTAGGTACAAATGGCCCTTTCCTATCCTTCATATAACTTGTTCATACTCTCAATTTATTTTTACCTAAAAAATAAGAACTCAAAGAACTTTGTAATTCTTCTACTATTTTCTTTGATTTAAGAGTCATTAGAGGGAGGCGGCTGTGGCTCAATCAGTGGGGCTCCCGCTTACCATGTGGGAGGCCACGGGTTCGGTTCCCGGGGCCTCCTGGTGGGGGCAGGCCCGCCCGCACGGCGTGGTTGGCTGACCCAGCGAGCGCAAGCAGCAAGGGGGGGATGGATGAATAAATAAATAAAATCTTTAAAAAAAAAAAAAAAGAGTCATCAGGCACCATGTTGCTCCTGTGTTTTGTTGGTTGTTTTGTTTTGTTTTGTTGTTTTTGTGTTTTTAGGAGGTACCGGGGGGTTGAACCTGGGACCTCATACATGGGAAGCTGGCACTCAAACCACTGAGTTGCACCCGTTCCCCTGTTTTTGTTTTTAATTTAATTTTTAGAGCAGTTGTAGGTCTACAGAAAAATCACACAGGAAGTACAGAGGTTCCATTTCCTGCCCCCTCACACACACAGTTTTCCCTGTTATTAACATTTTGCATCAGTGTGATAGATTTGTTACCTTTGATGAACCTATATTATAATTATTTTATTAACTAAAAGTCCCCAATTTACATTAGGGTTCACTCTTTGTGTTCTATGGGGTTAGAAAAAAAAAATTTTTTTTATTGTGGTAACGTATATACAACACAAAATTTCCCATTTTAACCACTTTCAGGTATACAATTCAATGATGTTGATTACATTCACAATGTGCTACCATCAACAGCATCCATTACCAAAACTCTTCCATCACCTCAAACAGAAACTGTGTACCAATTAATCATTAACTTCCCATTCTTACCCACCCTCTGCCCCTGGTAATCTGTAATCTACTTTCTGGCTTTATGATAAATTTGCATATTCTAGTTATTTCATATAAATTAAACCACACAATATTTGTCCTTTTGTGTCTGGCTTATTTCACTCAATATTATGTTTTCAAGGTTCACCATTATCTTAATTTCCCAGGCTACTAACACAAATACCACATAATGGTTTGTCTTAAACAATGGGAATTTATTGGTTCATGATTTTGAGCTAGGAGAAGTCTATAATTAATGTGTCAGCAGTGTGATGCTTTCTCCCCAAAGACTAGCATTCTAGTGCTTGCTCCCAATGTTCTTTGGGTTCCTTAGCTTTCCTGTTACATGGCAATGTCCTCTCCTTTCTCTTCCAGGTTCCATTGACTTCTAGCTGTTGCTTCTCCACACGGCTTTCTCTTCATAAAGCCTCCAGTAACAGGATTAAGACCCAACCCATTCAGTTGGGCCACACCTTAACTAAAAATAACATCTTCAGAAGGTCATAATTACAACAGGATCACACCCACAGGAATGGATTAACATTATGAGCATGGTGGGGAGCTGATGTAGCTCAAGTGGCTGAGCGCCTGCTTCCCTTGTTTAAGGTCCTGGGTTCAATCCCTGGTACCTCCTAAAAAAAAGACAAAATGATTATGAGCATGTATTTTTTCTGGGGCACATAATTCAGCCTATCACATCCATGTTGTAGCATGTGTCAGAACTTCATTCCTTTTTATGGCTGAATAATATTCCATTGTATGTATATATCACATTTTGTTTATCCATTCATTGTTGATGGACACTTGAGTTACTTCCACTTTTTGGCTATTGTGAATAATACTGCTATGAACATCAGTATGCGATCAGTTTGATTCATGCTTGCCAGTAAATATAGACTACAGGATTACAACTTGAAATTAGCTCAGCTTTCTTTGCCTAGAAGAATTTTAAGTCCCTTTTATTCTATATGATTTTAGAGAGCTGAAGTAGGATCCATCTCTGGAGTTGTAGGAAGATGTTTTTTTAGATTGATATTAGGAAGAATTTTCTAAAAATAGAAGCTTTTAAAGGGCAGCCTAGGGGGATGGATGTGACTCAAATGGTTGGGCGTCCGTCTCCCATATGGAGGACCCGGGTTCGATCCCTGGTAAAAAAAAAAAAAAAAAAAAAGGGCAGCCTAGTAAATGACTGAGATTTGAATTAGTGATATTTCTGTCTCTGGATATTTTTCTTATAGAAGGGGTTACTATATTAGGTGGGGATATTATATAGTCTGACTCCTAAAGGTCTTTTTCAATGATAAAATTTTATGATTCTGTGATTCTACAGGTTTGAAATGAAGATGAATGGAAAATATAATTATGAGAACTACTTATCTGAATGCTCATGAAAGGCTTTTAAAAATTCAAATTAATACTGGTCTTGTAAGTCTAGATAGTGGGAAATATGGTACTGAGGCAGGGACACAGAATTTTTTCTATGTGTTCCGGATTAAGAGGTAAAATGTATTACAGAACATATTTCTTTATTGAACGTTTTCTAAGAATGTACCCAAATCTCAACCCCTTTTCCTACTGACAGTCTTTCATTTGTTTGTTATTTTAATTTTAGCTGAAGGAGAATTTAAGAAGCACAGAGCGGAAACATCAGGAAACTCTTAGAAGATTGGAAAGCAGGTTTTTTGAAGAGAAGGTACAGACTATTAGGATTAATTAAGAAATCTTGAATTTACAACATATGTGTATTTTATATGCATTCTGAGATATATTGACCTTGCAGTTTGATATTATATTAGAAAATTGTTATCAAATCACCGCGGAATACTAAACAGGGAAAACAAAACCTTCTATTCTAAAGATCTCAGTGTCTCATTTATATTCCCTCCCATTCAGAGATTCTTGAAATCCTCAAGAGGGATTGCCATCTTAGGAAGGCTTCAGGGCACATCTCCTTCAGTTTGGTGTTCCCTGGTGGGAACCCAGGTTCATAGGGGAGATGAGATTGGACAGGTCACTCTGGTACATGTGGAGGTGTTCCCTTGATCAAGCTGAACTAAGGATTTGCTAAGGATGTTAATAAAAGTGGGCCCAAAAATGTTCCTTATCATATTACAGACTTCCAAGTTTCTCTTGTGCCTTTGAAGTTAATTCTAATTCTCTAAGTTGTAGGAAGTGCATTGGAATACTTCTCTTCAGCAGAATCTTTTCAGAGACCCCATGATTTTTGTAATTTATTTTTAATTTTTTCTTTAACTTTTTCATTCTCAGGGAAGAATTGAACAGGTTCTTTCAGAAATTGGTAGGGATGTTACAGGTGGGACAAATTTAGCACTTATATCAGGTTTAGATAAAAGACTTGCTTTAAAAAGTAGCTCTAGGTATCCATTTTGTACATGGAATAGCCTTTAGGGAGTGCAGCTGGAGCAACATCCTGGTGCTTTCTCTCTGAGGCACTTTTTCACGCTGTTAAGACTGGAACCCCCCAGGAGTGGGTTGCTCTCAGTTGCCTCTTCCCTCCATCTCACCCTAAGCTTAATCTCTCTTCTCCTTGGTGTAGCATTCCATAAACAGAAGATGGAAGTGCTTGGTCAGTTTACAGACTATCTGCTTACATAAATAGGATTTTTTTATGTCCGGAGGTAGTGGCTGCTGGCCTTTCCCTCATGTTTGCAAGTTGGTTACTGCAGCTCCAAGCTTCGTCTGTGTTTTAAGGAAGAAGGGAGGCTCCAACTCTATCTGTCCCTTTTTTCTGGAAACCTTAAAAACTTTCCCAGAAGCTTCTGGCAAATTTCTTCTTACATCTCATTGGCCAGAACTATGTTACAAGGTATGCTGCGAAAGTGAGTGTTTTGTTTTTCCAGCCACTAGTAGAGGCTTGGAAGGAAAAAGGAGGGTGGGAATAAGTATTGTGTTGACCAGCCACAGTAGTGTCTGCTTCACTATGTTAAATACGAACCTCTTGGCTATTTCTCCTGAGGTGGTTTGAGCCCCAGTGCTGCTGCTTTATGGCAGTGGACTTTTCCAATAGTCCTTTTCCATTCATCTCCTATCTCAGAATGCTCCACCTGGTCATCTAAACTATTTCTCACAGGTCATCAGCTTTTGTTTTTGTTTTTGTCTTGTCCATCTGGTTTAGTTTCCTAGGCTGTTCCAGCAAATACCAAGAAATGGGTTGACTTAAACAATGGGAATTTATTAGTTTACAGTTTTGAAACTGAGAAAATGTCCAAATCAAGGCATCAAGGCAACGCTTTCTTCTCGAAGATCAGCTGCTGGCAATCCTTGGCTCCTCTGCTACCCGTCAAGACACACAGCAGTATCTCCTAATCTCTCCCTTCTCTTCTGGGTTTCCTTGATTTCAGCTTCTTGCTTCTATGGTTTTTCCCTCTCTCTTTCTCTGCATTCATTCCGTTTATAAAGGACTTCAATAAGAGGGTCCCATCGGAATCATGTGGGTCACACCTTAACTGAAGTAGCCTCATCAAAGATCCTTACAATGGGTTTACACCCACAGGAATGGATTAGATTTAAGAAAATGTTTTTCTGTGGTCCATACAGCTTCAAACCACCAAACCATCTAATTCCTTTTGCCCCTTAAACCACCACATCTTTTCCCACCTTCATACTTTGTATACTTGCTACTCCCTCTTCCTGGAATGCTCTTCCAGTTCTGGCTTATTGTTAATTTTCCCGTGCTCAAATAACATTTCCTCAGAGATATTCCCTAAACCTCAACATAAAATGACCTCCCCCAGTTATTCTCTATTTCATTATCCCATTTATTTCATTTATAGCATTTATGACATCTACTAATTATCTCATTTCTCCCATCCAAGTACTAACCAAGCCTGACCCTGTTTAGCTTCTGAGGTCAGACGAGATCGGGCGCGTTCAGGGTGGTATGGCCGTAAACAAATTATCTTATTTCTTTACATGTTAGGGAGGCAGTACAGTATCAGTTTGCCTCTACATGAACCCCTGCTCTGTCATTTACTAGTTATATGACTTTGGGCAGGTCACTAACCTCTCTGTCCTTCAGTTTCCTCAGTCCTTGTTGGAGATAGTAATAGTATCTGTTTCGTAGGGTTGCTGTGAGAATTAAATAATAAATGTGAAGTTCTAAGAATAGTGCCTGGCACATAGTAAATGCTCAATACATTTTAAGTATTAGTATTGCTTATTGTTTGAATCCCACCATAGAATATAGGCCCTAAGATGACAGGGGCCTTGTCTGTCTTGCCCACCGAATCTCCAGAATCTAAAACAGAACCTGGTACACTGTTAGTGCTCTATAGGCATCTGTTGAATGATTGAATAAATGATCCTCATTACAATAGCATTGTATTTAGTGGAGATACCTCCCAGCTCTGCTTTCCAAAACTGATGTGGATTCTTTTTCCTCCTCATTTATATGTCATGTTGCTTCTTTTTGTTGTTGTTGTTATTTTTGTTATTCTTTGTGTTGTTGTTTTTTTGTTGTTGTTATTTTTGTTATATGTTGCTTCTTTAAATGGGGAAATTAGGAGGTTCCCTATGGGGCTTGTGTTCACAAAGTCCTCTTTGCTGGCAGCCTACTGTATTTTACTTGAAATTCTAAAATACCTGTTTTGTTTTTTTTTAACTTTTTATTTTGAAATAATTTCAAAAATTACAGAGCAGTGCAAAAACAATACAAACTCCATACAGAGAACTTCAAACATAACCCCACCCCCCCAGATACCCAGATCTACCAATTTTAACATTTTGCCACCTTTTTCTTTCTCTTCCTTTCCCCCTCGCTCCCCCATCCATCCATCCATCCATATATATATCCATATACCCATTTATCTCTCTATCATCTATTTTCTGAACATTTGAGAGCAGGTTGTACACATCATGATCCTTGAACACTTAATACTGCCATGTTCATTTCCTACGAACAAGGATATCACTTATGAAATCACCTGAAGTACAGTTATCAAGTTCAAGAAATTTAACATTGATACAAAGCTTATATTCTAAATCCCAGGTTTTTTTTATGTCCCAATAATGTCCTTTGAGCCTTTTCTCCTCCATTTTTAGGTCCCATCCAGTATCATGTATTGCATGTAACTGTCATTATCTTTCTTTTTTTTCTAATTGTGGTTTTTAAAAAAGTTTTTGATGTATAAAATTTGTTGTTAGAAATATAATTCTGTATTTAAACAGCCTATTTTATTTTTTAGCACAGACTAGAAAAAGAGGCTGAAAAGAAGATAGTAATGCTGGCTGAGAGAGCCCACCATGAAGCTGTTGTGTAAGAAACTGCTGTTTCCCTTTTCTTTCTTACCTTTCTGCTGGTCTGTTTTGTTCATCTCATACTGTATCATATTGTTTCCCCCCTTCTCTTCTGGCTTGTTTTCTTCAAGTTTTCTGTTCTGCTCTCTCTCACTGTTTCTTTCTCTTTGTGTCCATCCTCCTGCTTCTCCCCTTACCCTTTCTGTACCGCAGCATGGTGTGGGGGAAAGAACCTGAACTTTGAAGTTAGACTTTTGTTCTCAAACTTGCATGCTAAATGACCTTAGGAAGATTTCCTAACTTTTTGGAAATTTAATGTCTTCATCTCAAACTGGGTTAATAACACCAACTTTGCAGAATTGTCATGAGGTATATTAGTCAAAATAACACTAACATGAATTGTGTTAAAAAAATAAACTCCCAAATCTCAGTGGTTTTTTTCTTGCTCACGTAATTCAGTATGGATTTGGCAGCTCTTTTCTAGTGGAGATTCAGGAACATGGGCTGCTTCTATCTTGTACCTCTGCCATCTTGGGGTTTTTCACTTCCAGTCATGTGGACAGGAGAAAGCATAGAAAACTCATGCCTGCTCTTCACTGTCTTGGATTGGAAGTAACATATCACTCCTCGCTTTCCCACTGTCAAGAACTTTAGTCAAATATTCACAGCTAACTATTGAGTTCTCATCAAATGTTAAATAAGTGGTGGCCATTATTACTAATGTTGGGTGGTAAAGCAATCATTGTTCTGTTTTGGTAATATCTAAAACTTAGGCCTGTGTTTTAGGATCTTATATCTATTTATCTATTTCAGGCAATTGAACAATGCTGGAAGAAATGTTTTTAAAGAGAATGTTTATCTCCAGAAAGCTCTTGCATACCACCTGAAGGAAGCTGATAATTTACAAAAAAACTCCCAGAAGTTGCAAGAGACGCAAACTATCCTTTTACATCAAAAGGTTCTCACTCTAGTTTAAACTTTTGTTTCCTGTTTTTTTTTCTCCCCTCCCTTAGGATTGGATTGGCAAGTACCAAGAGCTGAGTATAATAGTGATCTATAAGGACATTGGGACTTTCTGTTTGGATGGTTTTCCTTATCTGAAAGGATTAATTGCTGAATGTCTTGTAAGAAGTATTAGACAGGCTTTATAAAAAATATATCAGAAACATAAACACAAAACTTTATCCTCTAGTACTTTAGAATACTCATTTTGCTTTGTGTATAGTGTTGGTCTCTGAATCAATTAGGAATGGATTCAGCTGTGAGTAACAGACCTGAAAACAATAGCTTCACCACATAAGGGTTTATTCTCTCAACTAAAGAAAGCCTGGAGGTAAGGAATCCTGAGCTAAAATGGTGGTTTCACAAATTTAACACAGACCAGTTTTCCTAACTCTGTTCTACATTATGTGGCTTATGTTCTCAAAGTCACCTCGTGGCCCAAGTTGGCTGTTGGAACTCTAATCTTTACTCCAAACAGCAGGAAGGAAAAAGGACAAGAAGGAAAAACTTGTGCCCCTTTCCTTGAGAGGTCTTCCTAAAGTCCCATACATATTTCCACTTATATCTCATATGGCCAGAACTTAGTTACATGGCTATGCTAAACTGCAAGGGAGGCTGGAAAATACAGACTTTAGGCTGTACTTACTGCCTTCATAGATAAAAGTGGGGTTTTATTACTAGGAGGAAACGGAAAATGGATATTGGGATAGCCAACTGACTGACTGCCACAGTTTCTAGTATATAAGTTGTTAAATTAACGTATTACCGTACAGTCTTGTTGATTTTAGAATTAATTACCCTTTTCATAATACGAAACATTTAATCTTTCAGAATTTTAGAGGAAAGAAAGTTTCTTAATCAGCAATATCAGTGGATTGCCTTCACAAGTCCAGACTAGGACCCTAGGATGTTTTTTACTCTCTATATACAAAATACCAAAATATCACATTTTCAACCTGGTATCAAACTCAAATAGCCAGGAAGAAATGGAAATTAGAGAGGGACTTTTGAGTTCCGGAATGATTGAAGAAAGAAAGTAATCTCTTATCTCTTTCATTGTTCTGTTTTTAGGAGATCAATGAGCTGTTGGTTAAGGAAAAGATTATGCAACTTACTCAGCAGAAATCACAAATCCAAACTCTTCAGAAGAAGGTGATGAGCTTGGAGACAGCCCTGACTTCTATGACCAAAGAGTTTGAGGCTGAAGTTTTAAAACTGCAGCAACAGGCAATGATAGAGAATCAAGCTGGTCTTGTAGAAATCGACAAACTGCAGCAGCTTCTTCAGATGAAGGACATGGAAATGAATCGAGTGAAGAAGCTAGCCAAGAACATACTGGATGAGAGAACAGAGGTGGAAAGATTCTTTTTAGATGCTCTACACCAAGTGAAGCAACAGATCCTGTTTAGCAGGAAGCATTATAAGCAGATAGCGCAAGCTGCTTTCAATTTGAAAATGAGAGCAGCATATGCAGGAAGAACAGAATATCCCAAAATCCGCACATTTGATGGCAGAGAGCACAGCACCAATAGTGTGAATCACGATCTTTTGGAGGCCGAGAAATGGTACTAATAATGCTTTACTATCTTGTCTTTTGTACTATTTTTGTGTCCTTTATCGAAATAACTCTGAAATTTGTTTGATAATATCCAAGTATTGAATTGATTACTAGAAAGTTACTTGAGTATAGTAACTGACTTATTTTTGTAACTCTATGCTCAGCATAGTGTACAGGGCTTAGTAGGTATTTTTGTTAGGTCTCCCCTCCCTCTTTATTCATGATACAAACTTGTTAAAGAGACTAGACTATTTGTCCTATAGAACGCCCTTGTAATATCTTTTAATTTGTTCTTTTATCATGTTTCCTGTAAATTGAGAATTAGTTGTATAGGCTGGGTTAGATTCATTTAAACATTTTTGATAAGCATACATTACAAATATTTTACAATGTTCCCCTTACTATCCTAACTAAACATAATTTTTAAAAAAATCAATATAATGACCTAATTGTAACAATTCTTTGTTGTGTAGAACTGTTCCATGGGTTGGAGGACATCCAATAGTAACCCCCCCCCCATCATTTTTTAACTGAAAGAACCCACAAATTTCCAAAATATCTCTTAGAAATCTACCGCCACTATAAAAGTAGCTGAATGCTTGAGACAGTTGCAGAATGTCAACAATGATTAGTTTTGTTTCCTGTCAGCATTATAGTCACCACTATAAACTATTGGTTAAATTATAACGCATTTTGAAGATTATTCTTTTTCTTTTTCAAGAAGGTACCAGGGATTGAACCTGGGACGTTGTACATGTGAAGCAGGCACTCAACCACTGAACTCCACACCAACTCCCTTTTTTGAAGATTATTCTGAATAAAAGTATATTTTATATTCTAGTACAGTTAGATCTTTTAAAGGCCCTAATTTAAGAAACTTAACAGTATTCCCTATTACTTTGTACTTAGCATCTTAGTAAGAGTGCTTCCAGGTGTGTTTTTTGCTTTACATTATTATTTTTTTGTTTTATTTTTATTTTTTTAATTTGTTTCTGCTTTAAATTATTTTTAGTAGACTAATTTGTAGGTTCTTTTAAATTAAATGGCTGTTGGGAAGTATCTTAGTTTGCCAGAGCTGCTATGACAAATACTACACAATGGTACCACACAAATACCAAGCATTTATTGTCTCATGCTTTTGAAGGCTAGAAGTCCAATATCAAGGTCTTGGCAAGCCATGGTTTCTCCCCTAAGTGTAGTGTTCCAGCTTATAGCAATCTTTGGGGTTCTTTGGCTTGCATCTCTACCTCTGTCACATGGTCTCCTCCCGTGGCTTTCTCTTAACTTCTGGCTTCTACATCTTCAGGTTTCTGGTTTCTACTGGCTATGTCCAAATATTATAAGGCCTCCAGTAATATGGATTAATACCCACCCCGATTCAATTTTGCCACACCTTAACTAATGAAAACATCTTCAAACAGTCTTATTTACAAATGGGTTCACACCCACAGTGTAACCGTTGGGGAATTTGATGTAATTATGAATTCCAAAAATATAATTGAATCATGCTTGTAAACTGATCTGTTAATCTGGGCATGATTAGGTTAGGATTAGGGCGTTGAGCCCCACCCCTTGGTGGGTGGGGAATTGAATATAAAAGGCAAGGCAAAGGACAGTTGAAGCAGTCTTTTGAGAAGCAGTTTGATGTTGGAAAGAAGGCCCCAGGAGAAGAGAAGCAAGCCGTTTGCCTGGTCGTCTACAGCTGACCTTGTGGAGGAAACAGGAGCCAGCTGACCTTGTGGAGGAAACAGGAGCTAAACCCGGAGAGAAACGCAGCCCCGGGAAGAGAGGAACCCCAGAAGTCTGAACCCTGGCAAACGCTGGCAGCTGTCCTGCTCTAACACGTGGCAATGGACTGTGGTGAGAGAAGAAACTTAATGCTTTATGGTCTGGTATCTGTGAACTTCTACCCCAAATAAATACCCTTTATAAAAACCAACCCATTTTTGGTATTTCACCTTAGCACCCCTTTGGCTAACTAATACACACAGGAACTCAGATTAAGAACACATCTTCTGTGGGGTACATGATTCAATCCCCAACGGGAAGGATGGACATGGTCAGTAACCTCTGAAAGTGTCTGAAAGATGACTCTTCAAAAATGCCCCATACTATAATTTTTTTTTACCTTCTTGCTATATTCAGAAGTTTGTAATACTATTCCTATTATCAAGAGATTTGTTATAATTTCCTTTTTTCATTGAATAAGTCAAGCAAGTTGAGTCTCTACAGTTTTTTACATCTTTTGTGTTGAAAAACATGTATAGGTTCAAACAAAAAGGACAGAAGAGGCATGTATAGAGGAGTCACATCTGAATCCAACTCTGTGACACTTGGGAGTACAATCTCCAAAGTAGGGCCCACTGGCAAGGGACCAAACTCTTGAGCTATCTGCCATGACCACAGGATCTGAGTGTCTCTAGAGCCCTCAGGAGACCCACTGTTTGGGGTAGTGTCCACTTTGGCCGTCTATGAGATCCTGCTGAGACGTGCCTAAGTGTTACCTCTCTGATGACCTTCCGACTCACTTTGAAGTCTCTTAGCCGTATAAACTCATTTGTCTTTACCTTTTCCCCCTTTTATTCAAGGTCTTTTTCCAATTGTATCACCAGCTGGTACTTGATAATAATCCCTTGGTGCCAGGGAGGCTCATCCCTGGGAGTCAGGTCCCTTGCTGGGGGGAAGGCAATGCAACCACATGATGAGTTTGGCTTACAGAGAGGCCACATTTGAGCAAAAAGGAGGCTCTCAGGAGGTAACTCTTAGGCACCCCTCTCAATTAGAGGTGGAGTGGGTGTAGGCTGTTACTACAAATGGTAGGATAAAGTGGAAGGCGAAGAATCGCATAAGGGTGGCTTTGTCTACTGAAAAGCAATCTGTCTGCGCCAAACAGACCTAAAATCATTAATCCGCTTACTCATCCATCAGCCACATGGCCATAGTAATTATGGCCATTCTAACTGAGGAAAAATTGCCAGAATCCTCAAGATTGGGGAATAAAACATGGACTAGAGTAGACTTACTGGTGTTTTACTATAGATTTATTGTTATTCTAGCAATGGAAGAAATTATATCATTGATGTGGAGACACTGGCCACTGGAGGTGCTGAAGTCAGGGACAGGGAAAAAGAGGTGTAATATGGGGGCATTTTCAGGATTTGGAATTGACCTGGATGATATTGTAGTGACAGATACAGGCCATTATATATCCTGCCATAGCCTACAGAATTGAGTGGGAGAGAGTGTGAACTACAATGTAAACTATAGTCCATGCTTAGTGGCAATGCTCCAAAATGTGTTCATCAATTGCAAAGAATGTACCACACTAATGAAAGAAGTTGTTAATGTGGGGAAAAGTGGGAGGTCTGGGGAGTGGGGCATATGAGAATCCCTCATATTTTTTTATGTAACTATTTATGTAATCTAAATATCTTTTTAAAATAAATAAAAAATATATTTTATAAAAAGGGAGTAAGTTGGCTAAGCAATAGGAATTTATTATCTTGTGGTGTGGCCTTCAGCCTTGCTTTGCTAGCTCAGAAATGCTCAGCCAGAGACTGTTCTTCCTATGTATAGCACAGTGGGGAGTTGAGAGTAGCAATAAAATCTACTTTAGCTACAAAAAAAAAAAAAAAAAAAAAAAAAAATGAATGACCACTATTAAAAAGATGGAAAACTACAAGTGTTGGAGAGGATGTGGAGAGATAGGAACACTTATTCACAGTTGGTGGGACAGTAGAATGCTACAACCACTGTGGAGGACTGTTTGGCAGTTCCTAAGGAAGTTGAATATAGATTTGCCATGCGACTCGGCAATACCACTACTAGGTATATACCCAGAAGAACTGAGAGCAGTGATAAGAACAGACATCTGCACATGATGTTCATAGTGGTGTTATTCACAATTGCCAAAAGATGGAAACCACACAGATGTCCATCAATCTATAAATAGATAAACAAATTGTGGTGTATATTCTACAATGGTATATTATTCAGCTGTAAGAAGAAATGAAGTTGTGAAGCATATGACAACATGTATGAACCTGGAGGACATAATGTTGAGTGAAGCAAGCCATACATAACAGGACAAATACTGTATGATTGCATTATTATAAACTAAATGTATTGTATATATATTCATGGAGTTAATAACTAGGTCCCCAGAAAATAGAATGAAGGTAGAGAATGAAAAGTTAAAGGTTAATCTGTGCAGAATTGGTAAAACGGTTGCTTGTAAATCTTTGGAAATGAATAGAAATGGTGAAAACACATCATAGTGTTTGTAACTAGCAGTGTTAATATATGGGTATGACAGGTTGAAAGGGAAAGTCTAAGGTCATGTATATTACTAGAAGGAAAGCTAAAAAATGTTACATGGGATTGTATAGCATAGTGAAATCTCATGTAACATGAATATGGATAATATTGCATATGTAAGACTTTTTCTTTGAAATTGAACAAATGTATGTTAATGTTACAAGATGTTAATATCATGTGAAAATACAATCAAAGTAAAATATGGACAGTAGTATATAGTAATATATTAACAATCTGCCATTAAGGTTAAGAAAAAAAGGAAATATACTAAGTGAAAGAAACTAGACAAAAGTATACTACATCTTGTTTGACTCCATCTATACAAACTATAAATACAAATAAATTAGAAAGATGGAAACTGAATAGCACTTATGTACAGATGGGAAGGCATAGAAAGATTGAGAGATGATTATTAAGGGGTTGAGATTTTTTATTTGTCTATTTTTTGTTTTTATTATTATTGGAATAAAGAAAATATTCTAATAATGACTGAAGTGATGAATGCACAACTATGTGATTATACCAAATACCATTGACTGTATACTTTGGATAGATTGTATACTTTATTAATATGTATCAATAAAATTGATTTTTTTAAAAGTAATAATAAATGTCACTTTGAAATGTAAAAAAAAAAAGAAATGTTAAAAAACAAAAAAACCTTATCAATAATTTCACCAAACAACTGTTTTTTTGGTGTGTTTTGTCTCTGTATATGGCTGGATATATAATGTTATATTAAAACTTTGTATTTTGTTTATTTGCGTATTTGTTAACACAAATCTTTTTCCATGTTATAGTTTTTATTTCCATCTTAGTGATTACATAAAATTTCAGATTGTCTAGAATATTGACATACTTTTCAACTTTATGATTTTGTGATAGACATAGTTTGCTTTGTTGTCATTATACCCCATTATATTCAGATATGGTATAGAATTTTTTTCCACATCTTCTTAAATTTTATAGTTCTTATTTTTTTAAAGAAGCTTACTTTGACCATATTTTTCCTTTTCTTTTTTTTTTTCTTTGAAATTCTTCAGGACAAATATTCAAGGAGATGTGGATATTGGAGATTTGACCTGGGAGCAGAAGGAGAAAGTCTTGAGATTACTCTTCGCAAAAATGAATGGTTTTGTTCCCAGGTAACTCCCTATTTCTGCAGTGAAACACCAAGTTGTTATTAAACCTACAAACCTATAATAGGGAACAATGGGTTTATTCTTATTTAGAATTAAAAGAATAGGAACAGGTCAGAAAAAAATAAGAGTCCCACTGATAACTACTGCAACTCCAGAAGATAAATGGAATGATTGAGTAGGAAATCGAAAGATGAATTGAAATTAAAGGGGGAAGAAAAGAGAAAATTAATCTTAGATGTTTAAGGTAATGTTTGTTAAGAAGTTATAACATAGCTCAGCTGAATGAATGGCAACTTAAGAGAAGCATAACAGTTTTTGTTGTTGTTTTTTTTTAACTTTATTTTGTACATTTAATAATTGAAAACATAAGCAATAAAAAACTAAAAAGTAAACACAGATGAATAAATATATACATTTCTCAATTAAATGTAATGGATACATGTAAATTTTTTTGTTGTTTTGTTTTTTGTTTGTTTTTTTTTTTGTGTGTGTGTGTGTGTGAATCCAATAATATATTACACAATATATTTGGTTCATAGTAATGCATTCATACAGTATTTGTCCTTTTGTGTCTGGCTTGCTTCACTCAACATAATGTCCTCCAGATTCACCCATGTTGCCATATGTTTTATGACTTCATTTCTTCTTACAGCTGCATAATATTCCATCATGTGAATAGACCACAGTTTGTTTATCCATTCATCTGTTGATGGACACCTGGGTTGTTTCCAGCTTCTGGCAATGATGAATAATGTGGCTATGAACATTGGTGTGCAGATGTCTGTTCGTGTCACTGCTCTCAGTTCTTCTGGGTATATACCCAGTAGTGGTATTGCAGGGTCACGTGGCAAGTCTATATTCAACTTCTTTAGGAACTGCCAAACAGTCCTCCATAGTGGTTGTACCATCCTGCATTCCCACCAACAGTGAAGAAGTGTTCCTATCTCTCCACATCCTCTCCAACACTTGTAGTTCTCTGTCTTTTTAATAGTGGCCATTCTGTTAGGTGTGAAATGATATCTCATTGTAGTTTTTTTTTTTTTTTTTTTTTTTAAAGATTTTATTTATTTATTCATT